>CM069603.1:34684153-35154153 GCA_035771175.1 Paratinospora sagittata
TTGGATAATTTTTGTTTTTCATAATTGTTCTTTTATTAATATAAAGGTTTCATCCTACAAGTAAGAGTTGTTGCTGTGACCATGTTATCATGGGTTCGAATCGTGAAAATAACCTCTTGAAAAACAAAATAAGGTTGCGTACAATAGATTCAAATGTGATCCAATCATTCCCTGGGACGGACCCTGCATAAGCAGGACCTTCTTACACCAAGCTGCCCTTTTTTAAGAGGTTTCATAATGCATAAAAAATAAAATAAACATGCAACAAAGATTGGAAAACTTGGGGTTGAACCATTTCTTAATGGTTTGACACAGATTGCAAACTTTGAGGTTTCACATCCAAACTCCACCGCTTACCTATCAAAAAGACAGGAAACTAAGCAGGTGACCTACGCTAAAGAAACAAAAACAAATTCAAGACAGCAATTAGGACCAATATATATAAATGGTTTACAAAGAAAGCAAGCCTAAGATTACACTTTCACATCCATACAGCCATTGGCATCATTTCTAAGGACAAAAGTAAGAACATAGGGTATATAAATAGTAAGCCAGAGTTGATCTTCACTTGGAGCATATTAGGGTGGAAATATTTTTCGTTGTTAATAGAAACATATTACCAACTTATCTTAACCATTAGTGAGTGGAAACATCTTTAAATGGAGAGGACAAACGGTGAAATGGTTGTCTAAAGGTCTCTTCTTTATCTAAGTTTTATAACATCTATAATTTCATGCAATGGGTATAATTGAGTGACTGATGATGATTTTATCATGTCAAGGACATATTCATGGTAGACAGTACTGTTGAAAAAAAAAAACATTTTTGCTCTTCCAGATTATGATAATTTCATTTACCAAATACTCTTTATACACCCAAGTTCTTCCTAATTTCTACTTACACTAAGAAACAAACTAGATCATGAGACAGCTCAACTCAACTAAGTATTTTTCCAACTACATAGAGTTGGCTTCATAAATTTGATTCTCCACCCCACTTCATCAAAGGCAGATAATAACACAAGATGAACAAAAACATTAAACCCAAAACTTGTCAAATTAGTACATTTACATTAGCCCTGTCACTATTGGATGAGCTTGGTTCTCAACTACAATAATGTTCTCAACTTAACCACCTTTGAGTCTAGGTGTGAGGTTTTACTCGAAAAGGCCTCAATGCTAATAAGGGTGAAATCACAATTTATATTCCATATGATGAACTTGTTCATATCTAATATAGAAACCTTAATTTAGTCGACATATCCCCAACAAATCTCCACCTTAAACCAAAAACCAATTATTCATCACAATTACATACTGCACAATCCATATTAATCACTAGTCCCGATCACGATACCCTCCCATCCTCCTATCATAGATGCCTCAAATCTTAATTAAAAGGAAGAACCATAGTTTGAACAAAGAAAAACATACCAATAAAAATAACAACCCACACATGGTCAAGTACCAATTTTATGGGCATGTTCTCATCTATGTTACTTGCACATGGATACTAGTGTCAAATGCGGGTACATATTTAAAGGTCGGGCTTGTCATTTTCAAATTAAGGGATACGGGAACTCGACTAATAAATGTCTAAACATTTGGATTTGAGTACTTTCACAAGGTTTTGTTCATTACTAGGTCTATATTCTAAGCTTTCTAGCGTCTTATTTTTCTTCTTTTCAATCATTTATTGTTCTTTTCTTTTCCTCAAATAAGTGGCTTTTCACATATTAGTCATTCTCTTCATTTCTACTTTCTCTTTTTTTCTTTGGAAAATCTACATAGCAGAATTTGAGGTGTCGGACACATATTTCACACTCAGGTTCAAGTAAAGAGACCGAGTAACATAAGTTTCCATTATAGAAGGAAAATAGTGAATCCATGTGAATCGAAGAGGTATCAAACGACCAAAGACCTAGGGAACGACCCCTGGTGAACATTCTTGAGGATGGCAAATAATGCGACGATTTGGGTACACACTTGCTATCATCTCAAGGAATCATTCATAACCATAAACACCCATCCATGCTCCCTTTCACATAATCTATGTCCACTTCCCGCTATCATCTCAAGGCACCATCTGTGATCGATGAGTACTTATGCATGCTCTACCTTGACATACATGTGTCATATCCTAGCTAAACCGTTGGCTCGAATACCATTTGTTGGGAGGGCTTAGATCTCAATTAGTACTAATACTATCTAACTTAACCACCTGTGAACTAGGTGTGGAGTTTTACTCCAAAAGGCCTCAGTAGTGGAGTTTTACTCCAAAAGGCCTCAGTCCTAATAAGGTGAGATTGCAACTCATATTCCATTTATGATGGACTTGCCCATATTTGATGTTGGACTATTCTTTCAGTCCACACATTCCCAACACTGACAACAAATCTGATTGACAATGTTGTAAGATCCAATAGCATTCCTACCATGGAAAAAGATTGGAATTTTATAGGTATACCTATCCCTTGCTTCTAATATGTTGTTAAATGATCACTTAAAACTCCTCTCTGTGTTAAAGCACACATATGCTTTTCTTTCCTTGTTTTTCTGCCTAAAATATACAATTGGTCTTTCTCCATGTTAGAGAAGCATTTTTTTTTTTGAGAAGAAACAAAAATATTTATTTATTGTTATGAAATAAAAGATGATGTACAAATGTGAATGGGCGCACAAGGAGTACACCACAATATCCAAGCATATTACAATACACCATACCCAATCACCCAACCATGATTACCTTACATTCTTATCATACACATATCTATCCCACCCCCAACAACCACTCCGAAATGAAAAATCTCATATTCCATTTGGACGCCCACACCCATGCACTGGCAGTTACCTTAATGCTATCCCAAACTTGATCCACTATCCTAGATTGATTATTAAAAATTGTTGTTACGCTCCAACCATATGTATATAATGTTGCATACGATGCAATGAGGCCAATATTCCTAACAATTTGGAAAGAAGCTGTGAAATGAGAAATTGACAAGCCCTCCTCCACATTATGTGGAATGGGGAATTTGCCCCCAGAAAAGTCATGCCACAAATGCCAAAGTCGTTTAGCAAATGCACATGAGAAAAATAAGTGCTCAATATTTTCTCCATCCTCACCACACATGGAACACCAATGTGGGGAAATGCATAAAGTAGGCATTCCCCTTTGCAATATGTCCAACATCCTTTTATGGGCCAAAATTCATCCAAACACCTTAACTTTAGATGAGATTTGAACCTTCCATATAGTTGTAGCCAAAAGAAAAGAGGGAGATGAGGTGGAATAAGTCAATAAGTTAAAAAATGATTTACATGAATATTGGCCTGAGGACTCTAGACGCCATACCAGGTGGTCTGTGGAGTTAGATAGATGTATATGAGGTAGGCTAGATAAAAGGGAGTTGGCTTCGGTTTGGACTCTATGTGTCATGGATGGAGAGAGAGGCAAGGTCCACAAGGTATTGGGAAGGGTTAAATCTGGATTGTGGTAAAGAAAAGAAGAAATGGTTTGGTTCTGCCAAGAATCTGTCCCCTAACCATATTTCCTCCCAGAACCGAAATGATTGTCCATCTCCAACTTAAGGAACTTAAGTTGAGGCTATGAACTTCCATGGACTTCTACAGGTGGCTCTCCTCACCTTCCTCATATGCCCCTCCCATTTTGAAAATGATAGCCTTCCAAACTTACTGATAATTTGTTAAATACTAATAAAAGACACAAAGATGTAACGTGGTTCGGCTCCAAGACCTACATCCACGGGAGAAGAGAGGAAATATTTCCTTATTCTTGATGATGTCTTAATGGAGGGACACCATATATATAGACATACAGGGCTATGCACACATATAGCTATAATTACAATTTTAGTAACTGCTAAATAAAACGACTACTAAAATTATCATCTTTCCTTAAAGGAAATAAATCCTTAAAGGAAATAAACCTTAAAAGAAATAAATCTCACAGAATTATCATCTTTCCTTAAAGGAAATAAATCCCATAGATTTTGCTTATCTCCACAACACTCCCCCTCAAGCTGGTGAATAAAGGTTTACCATTCCCAGCTTGGACACATTTGCTTGAAATGCGGTATGGTTTAACCCTTTAGTGAGCACATCGGCGAGCTGCTTATTGGTAAACACATGGAGTACAGATCAACCCACTATCAAGCTTCTCTTTAATAAAATGTTTATCAATCTCTATATGCTTGGTTTGATCATGTTGAACTGGGTTATGGGCAATGCTAATTATAGATTTATTGTCACAACAGAGTCTCATAGGGCCATCCCAGTGTATCTTCAAATTTTTCAAAATGATCTGTAACCATAATAGCTCACAAACCCCTTGTGCCATTGCTCGGGATTCTGCTTCAACACTAGATCTGGTGACTACATTCTGCTTTTTACTTCGCCATGTCACCAAATTCCCACCAAGAAACGTACAATATCCAATAGTTGATCTTCTGTCAACTACTGAACCAGCATAGTCCGAATCAGTATATGCTTCAAGAACCACTCCTATGTGTCGTTTAAATAAGATGCTCTGTCCTGGAGTCCCTTTAAGATACTGTAAAACGCAATTAGCTGCTTGCAAATGAATATATTTAGGGTTGTGCATGAACTGACTTATTACACTTACTGCATATGCAATATCAGGTCTTGTGTGAGAGAGATGAGTCTTCCTACTAGTCTTTAATACATATCCTTATTAATAGTCAGCGCTTCTTTAGCTTCTCCAAGCTTGTGATTAAGATCAATAGGAGTATTCATTGGTTTGCATGTTAGCTTCCTTGTTTCTTTAAGAAGGTCTGTAATGTACTTCTGTTGAGAAATAAAGATTCCCTATTTAGAGTGTGCCACTTAAATCCCTAGGAAGTATTTCAATCTCCCTAGTTCCTTGATTTTAAATTCCTCGGTCAAACACTGCTTCAAATTTTGTCTCTCGTTCTCATTGTTTCCTGCCATGATGATGTCATCAACATACACTAATAGAGCTGTAACTCCCCCTGAAGTCGAGTGCTTAATAAACAGAGTGTGATCTCCTTGGCTTTGTCTATATCCCATATTTGTCATTACTTTGGCAAACCGACCAAACCATGCCCTCGAAGATTGTTTAAGTTCATACAAGGCCTTTTTCAATTTACACACTTTATCAGTGGTGCCAAATCCTGGAAACACTTCCATATAGATTTCTTCTTCTAAATCCCCATGTAAAAATGCATTCTTTACATCAAATTGTTGCAGATCCCAGTCATAGTTAGCTGCCAATGACAAAATAAGTCTCACAGTATCCATTTTTGCAACCGAAGCAAATGTCTCTTGATAGTCCACACCATATGTCTGAGTATATCCTTTGGCTACTAATCTTGCCTTGTAGCGCTCTAGGAACCCATCTGCTTTGTATTTTACTGTATAAACCCATTTGCATCCCACAGGTTTCTTTTGTGCAGGCAAGTCTACCAACTCTCATGTTGTATTTTTCTCCAAGGCTTCCATTTTCACATTCATAGCTTGTTTTCAATTTGTATTAGATAAAGCCTCGGATAATGATGTAGGAGTCTGGATGTTGTTCAGGTTGGTAAGGAAACTCTTATGGGTTGGCGAGAACTTCTCGAAGGATACAACATGAGATAGTGTATACAAGGGATGTTTAGTGCATTCCCTTGTGCCCTTTCTAATGGCAATGGGAAGATCATTGTCAGGTTCAAAGGCTAAAAGATCATTGTTAGTTTCAGGAACTAATGAAACTTGTAAGGAGGGTTTAGGATTTGTTACCTCATTTTCAAGGATTGGTTCAAATTCTTGAACTTGCATAGGTTCAAGAGCTGCAACTTTCTTCCTTGAGTACATTTGTCCAGTCATTCGATCCTTAGGTTTGTCATTGGGTACAAAGGGTGTAGGAGATTCGGGTTTGGTTTGTTGGAGGTTAAAGGGGCCAAAAAGATCAAAAGGGTTATCAAGGGAGTTCTGATCCTTATCTTCCATGATGACACTCTCCCCTGGAAGAGGAGGAGCGAAAAAATAGGGCTCAGGTTCACAGAAAGTGACATCGGCAGAGACAAAATTTCTTGGATGACAGATGATAACATTTATATCCCTTTTGAGTGGAAGAGTATCCGACAAAAACACACTTGAGAGCTTTGGGGTCCAACTTCCCCCTGTTGGGTTGGTGAACATGAACAAATGATACACACCCAAATATCTTAGGTATAAGATTATTGGAGATTTTGAGCTTAGGGTAAAATTGACATAGCTTTTCCATAGGACTTTTGAAACTAAGGGTCTGGGATGGTAGGCGGTTAATAAGGTGTGTTTCAGTAAGGACAGCTTCCCCCCAATAGGACTTAGGCATAGTATTCTAAAATAAAAAGGCTCGGGTTGTATAAAGCAAGTGGCTGTTTTTTCTTTCAGCAACTCAATTTTGTTGTGGGGTGTGAACACATGATAATTCATAAATGATCCCCTCGTTTTAGAAGTAATTGATCAATGTTTGATTAAAATAGTCTCTAGCATTGTCAGATCGAAATCTCTTGATTTTAGCACCAAACTGGGTGTGTATCATGTTATGGAAGGTAGGAAAAACAAAGCTCACATCGGATTTTGTTTCAATAAGAATATCCACGAGACTCTAGTACAATCATCAATGAAGGACACAAACCATCGTGCTTCAGAAACATTAGGTATTGGAGAGGGACCCCAAATATCACTATAAATGAGATCAAAAGGATTTGAACTTCTTTCATTACTAAGTGAAAAAGATATATGCTTGTGTTTCGCAAGTTCACACACTTCACAATGAAAATCTTCAACATTGAGAGACTTAAACAACAAAGGAAACATGATTTTAAGGGTTCGAAAAGAAGGAGGGCCAAGGCGGCGATGATGGAGCCATAACTTTTCTTTATTGAAAAATTTGTGCTCGGAGAGAAATGAAGTGTTACTCTTGATAGGATGTACTGGTGTCTCAAGGTAATACAACTCATCCTGTTCCTTAGCATGTCCAATCATCGTCCCCAAGTCCTATTCCTAAAATGCATAGTAAGTAGGGAAGAAGGTTACATTACAACTCAGATCATGGGTCAGTTTTTTAATAGAGATAAGATTAGTAGATAGTTTAGGAACATGAAGAACATTTCTGAGTGTAAAGGTGGGGTTGATGTGAACATCACTTATACCAGCAACTGTGGTTAAGGATCCATCAACTGTGGTTATTTTCTGACTACTAGGACATGGGTTGTAGGTATGAAATATATTGGGGGAATTGGTCATGTGATCAGTAGCACCAGAATCTATAACCCAAGAGTTAGCAAAAGACTTATTCGAGACGTTAAATCCAATAGAAATAGGAAAGTTACCTTAATGGGCCAATGAACAGGTACCTGAGGGTTTGTTCAGTGTGCCAAGCAAAGATTTCAATCTTTCAATGTCGTCTTGGCTGAATCCTTCTGGCATCGGGGAGTTTGCAACTGTTTGTTCAGTAGACAGATGTGTTTGTCCACTGGTCTTCTGCTGTCCTCTTTTTTAGCCCCATTCTTTACTGGAAGTTGAAGGCTTTCCATGAAGTTTCCAACACTTCTCCCTGGTATGTCTAGTCTTCTGACAATAAGTACATCATAGATTGTCCCTATTGTCTCGATTTGGGACCTTTAATGATTCAGCGCGCGGAGTGTGTGTCTTCTGATCATTTTCCCGATTGGCAACCATAGTTGAGCCTTCCATCTTCTGAGGTGTGAGCATAGCACTTCTTCTGTTTTCTTCAGTCCGGATAGCTAAGATAGTCTCATTCAGAGTTGGCAACTCGTTGCTGAGAGTCTGAACTCTCATTTGATCATCATAGACCTGATCTTTCTCAATGTAGTTCTTTAAAACTACAGCATCTGCAGGGCATGTAGCCTCAATACACCTATAATGATCAAGTTCCTGCCAGAGATTCTTCAATACATTGGCATATTCGGTGACCGTCATGTTGCCTTGTTTTGTTGTTCCAACTTTCACTTTGATCTCATACACTTGGGCTGCATCATGGGCCTCAGAGTATGTCTGATGCACAACATCCCAAATGTCTTTGGCAGTAGTTAGAAACATGCATGTATCATTAATGTTTGGCGTCATTGAATTCCATAGCCACGCCATTATAGAAACATCTTCGTTATCCCAGGCTACAAACTTAGGATCTCCAGGTATAGGTCCAGTGCCCAAAAGATGACTTAATTTCCCTTTGCCATTCAGAAAAGTATGCACCAGCTGAGACCACTTCAAATAATTCTTTTCATCAAGTTTGTATGCTGCCTGAATGTTTGGTAGTTCTCTTTTCTCCGTTTTATCAACTGCTTTTTCAGTCTGCACCGTTTCGGAAGTAACCGACATTTTTTTCCCATTTTTTAATTTTTTTTTATAAGTTACAAACTCAAAAAATAAAAAAAATAAAAAAATAAAAAAAGAATATCAGATGAAGACGAAGAAGGCGAACCAGGAGCTGCAGATGGCGATGGAGATTAGAGAGATGCAGTTATGCGCAAGAGAGATATGTGAGAAAGATGCGCGAGAGACGACGAAGATCAGTAGCAACGTCAAAGATCAGCAATGGTGGGTTCGAGCAACGGCGACTGAAACATAGTAGCAATGGAGACGAAAGCGTCGACAACGATTAGGATATCGGTAGTGCCGATGAGAAAGACGCAGTAGTCGATGGTGATATAGTAGCAGTGATGAAGACGTACGCACCAATCAGCAACACGAATAATGGCGATGAAGGCCAACGAGGAAGGTTCCGGCAATGAAGGCCAAAATAAAACAATTTCGACGATGAAGGTCGGAAAAAAAGAAAAAAAAAATTCAGTTGTACGAGCTTAAAGCTCTGATACCATGTTAAATACTAATAAAAGACACAAAGATGTAACGTGGTTCGACTCCAAGGCCTACGTCCACGGGAGAAGAGAGAAAATATTTTCTTATTCTTGATGATGTCTTAATGGAGGGACACCATATATATAGACATACAGGGCTATGCACACATATAGCTATAATTACAATTTTAGTAACTGTTAAATAAAACGATTACTAAAATTATCATCTTTCCTTAAAGGAAATAAATCCTTAAAGGACATAAAACTTAAAGGAAATAAATCATTAAAGGAAATAAATCCCACCACAACATAATTACTTGTGCCCATAGTGACGACTGATTCTCCAAAAGTCTCCATATCCACTTCCCACATAAAGTCATGTTCCTTTCAAGTATCTTCCCAATGCCCAGACCACCCTTCTCAATAGGTTGTTGCATTGTTTCCCATTTTATTAAGCTTTTAATTCTGATGCAGGGTGTGATAGGGAAGACAATAAACGCGCTTCTCTAGCTCGTTGATTCTTTAGAATATCGAGGAAAGTAATGAAGAAAAAATTTACAAATTCTAAAAAAATCAATATTATTCAATTTATATCTCAATACTGCATACAATGGTCTTTAAATAGGCAAAACCCATGAAAACTCCTAAATAGACTCAAATACAAATATAGAAATAACTAGACTTCTAAACATATTCGAATATTAATTTCTTAATGCAATAAAATACTAAAAACAAATATTACTAAAAATAGTGAATTTAATGAAAATAGTAAATTTGCTAAAATTAGTAAATCACCGAAAATGATAAATTTACTAAAAATAGTAAACTATCGAAAATACTAACTTTACTAAGAATAGTAAATTACCAAAAATAGTAAATTTACTAAAATTAGTAAATTATCTTAAAACATTTATTTGAGATTTTCACTAACTACTACTCTTATCGCATTGCATCATTCTCCCCATGTTGGAAAAAATTCGCCCTCAAATTTACGGCATTGTTGTTTGAGGTAAGACCATGAAACAAAATCTTCACTCGATAACTTCAGGCGACGCTTGCGACTACGCTTTTGACGACCCTTTCGATGTTTCGAATTAGTAACATCATTATACTTCTGAATATCCCTCACCAAACGATCCAGAGTACTTGCGTCATTTTTCAACCACACTAGCTTAAAGGGCTTTGAATGTTTCTCATTCACTAATCCAAACTTTTCCATCGTTAGAAACTAGATTCTTGCAGCTACTTGAATCAATCACGATCTTATAGATCTTACCGCCAATAGTGCAAGTTGACTGCAAGTTGATTGGAAGATGAGATTTCTTTGCATCAACTAAATAACTCTCACTATTATACAAGTTCTTCATCTGCTGTTGCTACAACCTCGTTCTCTTTTTCAGTTTCATCAGCATATTCATCAAATATTAGTGGACGAAAGGGTTAGGAAAATCCTCTAAAGAATTTTCAATTTCTTCATCTAAATCAGTCATTGCAGGAGAGAAGATCAAATCTTCTGGAATATTAACCTTGATCCCCAAATCCCATCGTCCATCCCCACCACGTACCACTTGCAAGAACGCAACAGTTTGCTACGTCAATTGAGCAATTTGTTTCGTCACGTCTATACACATCATCGAGTTGGGCTTCTAGCTATCGTCTTCTTGGAGGCATGACGGAAGAACGAACACGGCTTTGATACCAACTAATGCAGGGCGTGACAGGGAAGACAATAAACGCGTTTCTCTAACTTGTTGATTCTTCAAAATACCGAGGAAAGATATGAAGAAAGAATTCACAAATTCTAAAAAAATTAATATTATTCAATTTATATCTCAATACCTCATACAATGGCCTTTAAATAGGCAAAACCCATAAAAACTTCTAAATAGACTCAAGTACAAAAATAGAAATAACTAGACTTCTAAACAAACTCGAATACAAATTTCTTAATGCAATAAAATACTAAAAATAGTGAATTTACCAAAATAGTAAACTACCGAAATACTAACTTCACTAAAAATAGTAAATTACCAAAAATAGTAAATTTACTAAAATTAGTAAATTATCCTAAAACACTGATTTGAAATTTTTACTAACTCCAACTCTTATCCCATTGCATCAAGTTCCCACCCCAAACTTTCCTTCCCATAAGGACTTCATTAATTTCTCAATTCTATCCACCACTATACAAAACTTGCATATGATCTTTCTACAGTAAGTATAAGCTAGTACAAGTTGGTCAACAATGTTTACAATCAACAAACTCTAATCCAGTCCATAGAAATCCAAGTTAAGTTGAAAAATAACAAGTTAAACGGACAACCAACAACAACGCATAAATAAATCTGTACATGAAAACTTAACCGTCACGAACAAAATAAAAAGAAAACAAAAAAAAACAGAGCAAAATTGGAGAACCTGGAAGAGCATAAATGAGCTAGATGTTTCTAAACATACATTAAAATGATCTTAGACAGTTGAATCAGTTCCTGTAGATGTTAGATGTGTGTGTATGTGTGAGAGAGAGGGAGACATCTAAGTTAGGAAATGGGTTTTCCTTTGCGGAATGGTATAGGAGTTGGGATGCTTTGATGTAGTTGCAGTTTCAGGTGCTGTTGTGAGAGGTGGTGAGGCTGTTCTCCTTCTTGTTCATCAAGAGCATCTCTTATGCTCATTCCTGACTTGTACTCATTATAAGTAGTGAGGCTGTTCTCCTTCTTGTTCATCAAGAGCATCTCTTATGCTCATTCCTGACTTGTACTCATTATAAGTATTAATATATATATTTTTATTGTCCCTTCTCAAGAAAAAAAAAAACAAAAAAACAAAAAAAACAAAAGAGAGAGAGAGAGAGAGAGAGAGAGAGAGAGAGAGAGAGAGAGAGAGAGAGATGAAAGCACTATAAAAATACAACCTCCAAGAACAGTGAATTTGAGGCGAGATCCTCAGGAAATCACCATTTAGTATAATAGTACATACACAGCCAAAGTCTTTGCTTATAGATGTTTCTCTTGCAATAGTAGGGTTGCCAGAATTTCACTAACTTCAAATGATGTCTTATTGGAATTTATTTTGCATAACGATTACAAAGTGGGTCCAAGTTGTAAGATGGACAGTCTGATGGATACAGTGTAGCTATGATTGTGAGCTAGAAATATACAATAAACCACCAAATGACTTGAGCACAATCATAAACGAAGATAGGATAAAGGTCTGTTGAAGAAGTAGAGGATGTCTTCAACAGTTCTGCATGAATGATCTGTTCCTACTAAATTAAAATAAAAATAAAAATAATTATAAGAAACAATTAGCCAGCAATACTTTGAAGGTTGAATGTAGGACACAATCAAGAAATAGGATCAGAAAGCATTTTACATAGATAGTGAAGGTGGGGATGATTGGTAAGAAAACTGAAGTCATTGACAACACTTACATCATCTTAAACATCCCCCTCCCTAAAAAAAAAAAAAAAAAAAAAAAAAAAAAAACTTGTAAGACATAAAATAGATAAAAGGCTTTCCATATGGTGAATCATGCACACAATGCCAAAGATGATGTGACGGTGATTTGGCAAAAGTTGAGGATAAAATGAACTGAAAATAACATTGATGGAGCTAGTACGAAGATTCCAACCAGATGTTTCAGGATTAGACAGATGACAACAATAACAGGTTTTAAGATCAATATATCAACAAACAAAAAAAAAAACATTTATTGTTTTTGAGAATCAGGTGTTCCAATAATAATGGAAGCAAAGCAAGACTTTTTTTTTTAAATTCAATTCAGTTCAAGTTTTTTTTTTTTGAGAATAAGCAATGTTAGTAGTTAGTAGTTAGTAGTTAGTTGTATAACCAACTCCATCACCATATCACACTCTTGGGGAAGTATCAGGCCCGTTCCTGACCCATTAATTCCCCTCACCCCCTAGGGTGAGACAGTGGCAAGAGTTGAACCTGAAACCTTTGGGTTTTAAAGCCACCTCTTTACCAACTGCACCAACTCCATGTTGGCTCAATTCAGTTCAAGTTAAAAGACAGAAAAAGATCAATGATAGATATACTACACTATTGTTCTCAGATGGTTTACGTGTGGCACCTAAAACTAATTTAGATTAAACACTATAATGCAAGATTTGTTTATTTTCAGCTTGGAGAAGCTTTCTTTTTTTTATTTGAGACTTGGACCAGCACTTTAGAAGTCACATATTCATAGAATGATCACAACAAATATGGAAATGCACTAGTTAAGTGGGGATAGTAAAAAGGAAGGGGAAACTAGTCAACACTTATTCGTTGAGTGTGACTTCACCAAAGGAGTGTGGGGGAGGTGGAAGTCTTTCCTGCAGTGGGAGGGAATTCATATTGGCCCTAGCATTTGGTCCTTTCCAAACAAGAGTCTTCTTCCAAGGCGGTTGAGAGACTATTGGAGGGTGGTAGTCTTTGTGGTTATTTGATCTATTTGGAAGGAGAGGAACTCACATATTCTTGAGAACCAAGAGAAGGAGATGGAGGTTGTATGGGATAGTTCCCTCCTTTTGGGCTCCACTTGGGTTAGTGCAAGTAAGCTTGCAAGGGCTTTTCCTTGGGGGATTGGTTAAGGTGATGGGCCCCCATTTTGGAATGTCTTTTGAGTTATAATTTTGTTTTTTCTTCCTCGGACAATTTGTCCGACTGTAAATTTTTCTGTATATCATTCATAGCTAATATAATACATTTTCTGTTTCTTGTCAGAAAGAAAAAAAAAGTGGGAATAGTAAGATAAAAATAAGACAGGATGAATTCATGAAAAAAAAAATGTAGATCTATGAGCCTAATGTCAACAGCTGTTATATGCCAGTATATTTTGATACAATGTCACTCAAAACTACAATCAATGGCTGATTATAATGTAGTTGAAAGGTTCTAAATGAGCAAGAGGATGAACTAAGGAGAGAGATTGAGATGGTGAAAGTTAGTTGAACTTGAGTTAGCAAAGTTATGGCTTTAAATAAATCTGAATGACACAATTTCTTTAGCCAATCAAAGACATCGAGCTTTAACTTAGCTCAACAGAGCCTTTTCCCAATTACATGGGATCAGCGTGCAAATTCACTTCTTTCACTCTGCTCTTTTAAAGGGCCAAGTCCATAGTTATATAACAATCAAAGACATTGCAGTATTGGACTATGACTTTGAAAATAATGAGAGAATTAATAGGTGGTGCATGAGCTTCAAACATTAGGTGGCTTCAACAGTGTATAAATTGCATTTCACTCATTTTGAATTGATTTTATCCAAATACATTAGCTTTATCCTCCAGTTAAGTACTTCAAATAGAGTTGGAATGTTCTTGGGCCTTTAGCGTCCATAGCAATATAAAGAGTGGGAAGTCAAGCCTTCCTCTAAGATTTTGGGTTTGAGTTTTTGATGTTAGCGTCCTTATTCTACAAAATTGTTCCTACTGAAATGCTATTAGCTTTCTACATCTCGGCAGGATCAGACCCCAAATTTTCTTAGCGAGGGAGGCACCTTTGTAGGCGAATTCCCATTTTGATTTTCAGAGCTATAGAACCATGATAAATTCAAAGATATATTTTTAAAATGAAAGTATCACTCCTCCCTTGGTCATACTATGTTGAGTCACGGAAATAGCCTCCTGAAATGCAGAGCAAGGCTGCATATAATAGACCCAAAAGTGGTCCAACCCTTCCCCGAGACCCTATGTCGGCGGGAGCTTCGTGCACTAGGTTGTCCTTTTTAGTATTATTATTTTGAGCCCTCAATGTGTAGATGGGAAGAGAAAATAGGTAATTTTTCCTTCGTTAGGGAGGTTTAGGGACTTTCCTCATAGTGTAGCTTTTCAGCCATCTAAGTTGTTATTTCCTTTAACAAAATTTTATATCTATCAAATAGAAAGCATCATCTAAATTCTAAGCACAAGAAAATTCTACCCATTGAAATGCAGTAATCAAATATGCAAAAAATGTGCATTAGTTAACACTTCTATAAACAAATTTAAGTATTTGCTGCATGAAGATCAACAATATGAGATAATACTACAAAACTTGATTATAGAACAGAAATAATTTGAAAAAAAAAAAAATAGCACAAGGCTTGCCAAGGAAAAGAAATAATACATATACCATTTGCTTGCATTTGTACAATGAATTCATATCTGTTCACCTCCCTCCCACTTTGAAAAGAGAAGCTATTGGGCTCCGTGGTTCTACAACTGCAACCCTGAGAAACTGTTTTGCAGTACTCTAGATCAACTTAAAAAATTGACCTCAACTTTCATTGTGAATCACCACTTAATTCAATTGCCTGCCCCTCCTTATTCCCGTTTTGTTTCCACACATCTCATCTTCCAATCCATAGAGGCCCTGTACTTGTTTTTTAAATGTTGCCAATTCTTCCATGTACAACATCTCCAAAACTCAACACTAAATTCAGTATTGAAATAGAGCTCAAGCAGCATTTTCAATCAAAAGTACCTATCTTCATCTTCACTTTCGTCACTGTCCCAAAACAAATCCTTCTCTGAAAGAGTGGGGCCGAGGTTGCCCAAATGACCTTGAACACTCGCATTCTCAAGTCCATTTTCAATCCATTTCTCCTCCTCTTCCCCCTCCGAAAACGCAGAAATCCTCACACCTTCAAAGCCAGACTCCAAACCAACAATCTCATCCAAATCACTTTGCCCGTCAAATCGCGAAACGGAGAACAAACCCTCATCATCATCATCATCTTCGGAAAACCCCCGAAACTCTCTCCTCCCAGAAAACAACTCCTCCTCCCCAATCTCTCCATTCTCCACGTCACTCCAAGGCACCCACAAATCCGCATGCCTTCCCAACGCCCTATCCCAATCCCCAACCACAACAGTCCTCAAATTACAATCCCTAGCCCTCCTCAACGTATCCGAAAAATCCGAATCATCCGAAACCAAAAACATCCAATCAATCCCTCTACTCATCGAATGCTGCATTTGCCTCTTCACCGCCCAATCCGCCGCCTGCGGCTTATCCTCCACCGTCTTCACGAACACCCCCGCTCGCCGGAGCTCCGACGCCAATCCGTACCCTAATTTCGGCATAACCAAATCCCTCGCTGCTTCCTCGTACTTATAATTCCCAGAAATAAACCTCTCCTTGTACCGCTGCCTCTTCTTCCCCTTCAAAGATCTCATTCGGCTGAGCTTCTTCTGGCGCTCGCGCTCGTGTAGCTGCTTGAAGTGCTTCTTGAGGTCGAGGTTGGTCCGGCACTTGCGGCCGCACACGCCGCAAACGTAGGGCTCCGATGGGGTCGAGAGGCCCTTGCGCTCGAGCGCGTCTTGACGGCGGCGGTCACGGCGTTGCTCGACGACCCATTGAGGGAGGTGGACGAAAGCGTGGCGATTGGCGTAAGCGGAGATGTCGACGAGGTCGCCGAAGTGCTGGGCGAGTTGTTTTAGTGCCATTGCGGCTTGGTAAGGTGGGCCGCGAGGAGGCTTGTTGTCTAGGTCCCAGAGGACTACTACTCTCTTTGGTTTTGCGGACCAGATGCCTTGGTTGTTTTTCACCATGTCGACTTCTGTCGTTGCGGCATGGTGGTCTGAGGAGGTGGAGGCGATTCGGCATTGGGAGCGGATTGGGTGGTGTGGTGATGGGAGGATTAAAGAGGTGGGTCTGGAGTTGAAGGAGGAGGTGGCAGTGATGGTGTGGATGAGAAGAGGAGAGAAGAGTGGAGAAGTGGGTTTGGGAGGGAAGATGAGGAGAATTGGAATAGGGAGAGGGTTCATGATGGATAAGAGATTCTAGATTGAAGGGTCTGGTGTTCTGGTGCTGCTGGTGCTGCTGCTGCTGCTGATGTTGGTGCTTGGTAATCATAAACGATGAGGATCTTAGGTAAGGATGAGGATGATGATGACGAAGAGGAACAAGAACATACATGTCTAAAATCTTAATAACAGATATAATTACATTGATTCTTTCTCGGAACCTTTGGCACCGGCCCTAACCAAATCCACAAGTTTTCCATCCAAACGTGTAAACAAGCCTAGAGTTACAAAATTGGGTTGGGCTTGGATAGTTAGCTACGTACTTGAGCAGGTCCAAAACCGGGCTGGGGCCTAGTTAATTAGCTATGGTGACCAATCAAAGCAAGATTTTCTTTTTCTTTTGTTTTTTAGGACTTTCTTTGTGTCTCCGTGATTTCCCTCTTATTTATTATTATTTTCTCAATGAATCACCATTTATACAATTAAAACAAAGAGTCAGGGGCATTATTCTTCCAGTCCCTTACATTACTTGGGGACCCTATTGAATAAAATATATAGAAGTTCTGTTAAAACCTTAAAAGCTTTGCTTTGTTATAAATGGAGAGAAAAGAGAGAGAATTACATGTTTCGCATCATTGATTGATGCAAATGAACAACCGATTTCATTCTTAAATAGATAAATAAAATATTCTTCTCACTTGATGAGTGGGCAACTCCGCTCATACTTAGTGGACGACAACTTGACTGTGGGGATACAACATATATTATATAACACTCCCCTTTTGAATCCCCACTATATGTAAAATATGTCTCGTTAAAACCTTACTAGAAAAAATTCAGTGAAAAAAAATCTAGTAAAGGAAAAATAGTGCAATATTCTATTGGAGTCTTATATTGTTAGGACTGCCTCGTTAAAAACCTTGTTAAACAAACCCAGTAGAACAAAATTATAGCGAAGGAAAAAAGAGTATAGTGCACTAAACAATAACTCCCTTTTAATTCTCTCCCTCAAGATGACAGGAGAATTTATTTTTGTTTCTTTATTTGAAAAGTCGTTAAGTCAACGCATCTCAATATTGTATATAATCTTTTATTTAATTGGCAAAGCTTTGATAAATAAGTTGTGTGATCTTATTTGTTTAGACTCCAATCTCGTCATTCTTCTATAGCTCATGTATGAAAAAGACATTTTGTGAAATATGTTGGGCTCTGTTGACTTTAATATAAGCTTCTCATAGCTATGCAATATATGTTGCATTGTCTTCTTATAATATTGTAAGAGAGCCTCGGATTGAAAATAATCATCATGATTCTAGCGTATTATAACTCTCATCGATACACATTCTTAACTTGCTTCATGAATTGCAATATTTTTCTAGATGATTTGAAGATGTAGCAACTATTGTCTGCTTCATAAATCTCCATGAAATAGCAATATTATCATAAATGAAATTGTGTTTGGAATCGAGCATAGTGGGGGGGGAGGGGTGTCACACCCTGGGTTGCACAGCGTGCCCCCTACCCAGGTGCGGGCGCACCCCCTCGGGGCGAACGCCTAGCCATTATGGATCCATAATATTGTCCCATCTCGGCCAGCCACGCCACACAAGGACGCCGGACACCGAGATCATTTATCCATATTATTCACACTCCCATGAATAATATAGGGCCTCCCCCAAGTTCGAACTCGCAACCTCTTCCTCATAAGGTTAGATTTCGCAACTTGAGTACCCATTGAGCGGGGCACGTTGTGCAACCCAGGGTGTGACAAGGGGGGTCTAATGAATATTCGGTATTTGCATATTCAACCAGTTTTGTCTTTTTCTTTCTTGAATAATGTAAACTTGTGTCATTTGCTTTCTTGAAGATAACATAATGCATACTTAGCACCATTTTAATAGAGTTGTATCTTGCAAGCATGTTAACAGATAAAACAAAATATGATTTTGCATATAAGTGCATTTATTACACCAAGGCATGGTCTTCAGGCCTCTTCATTATTTTAATGAAGGCGAAAATCGTCTTTATTCACTTTTAGCGATCTCACAGTATTAGGAAATCTAATGGATTTACCTTGTCCATATGAACTTTCTTCAAAAATCTCTTAATACATTTGATAATTGGATGAGAATCTCACTTGAAAAAATTCTTGATCTGTAGGCTGAGATAACAACTTTAATTTTTTCAAGATCTTTCATTTCAAATTTTCTCATTTAAAATTTATTTTGATAAACTCTTCGGGAGTCTTAACATATGCAGCAATTAGCAAATATATAAAATGAATAAAATGCATATGTAGATTGTTAGAATGCTTATTCATAGCAATTATAAAAATGTGTATACATATTGATCAATATAAATATTAATGCAGTATGTACTTCAGGCCTTTTAGATCCTTCAGGGACCATCATTTTGAAGCTTCATGTAACTCATAAATCCTTCAGGGATTTTCACGTATATCATTATTATCCATGGATTAATATATTTCCTCTTGTATATCTAACATAATTTACCTCTTTAGGTGTTTGAACTTTTGGTCTAAATAGCTCTCGATTTTTCAACGAGTTTAGCTATATTTGAACTTGCTCCTTTCCACCTTTTTAATGTCGACATTCTTTTATATTTTTATGGTTTGAGGTCCCATATTATCAAATGACTCTTTAAAATATTTTTAGGAGCAACATTAATATTTTCATTCCACAACTTTCAAATATGAATGGATTCAAATATGAACGGATTGAGAATTCTCTAATATTTATTCCTCTACAAGAGTATAAATTATTCAATCCATATTTGTTTAGGAGATACGCATACCACTTCAGGATATATTCATTGCTCAATTTATATCTTTTGAGGAGATACACATACTACTTCAGGGTATATTCATTTCTCAATTTATATCTCTTTTAGAGATACTTGTATACTTTTCATATAATATTTATTTGTCAATTCATTCCATCTTTTGTAATGTTTATACATTTATCAATCATTTATTTCTACCTTCCTCTTTTAAGAAGTTGTTTCCTTTGATTTGACCGGTCAACTACATTTTAAGCATGTTATTTGCAAATTGTCCTTGAGGGACTAAATATAAATATATCAGATAACTGATTTACAAATTCTTTTGCAAATGATTGATAATGTGAACTTATCATTCACTTTTACTTATTATTTGAACTTCTGATTCACATCAGCTTATAGTTTATATTGTATTTCAAGCAATTTTTTGTCATTATTTTAACACCTTTATTTTCTCCCCCTAATGGTGGAAAGATTGTCTTACATTGGCTTATATTGCATTCTAGAAATTTTGCACGTCATTCTTCTGAAATTGGTTGCTCTCCCCTTAATGGCGGAAAAATTGTGTCATAAAAATTATTATTGTTATTATAAAAAATGTCATTGATGGTCTTCAATCTTGGCCAATATCTATTTTTGTCAAAAAATTTCTCGCTCCTGATCATAAATCATTTAATTGAACTCAAAAGCCAAAAATTAAAATGAGAAACCTTTCCAAAATTTGCTTTTGCAAAAAATGAAGCAATGTGATATCCATTTTCTAGATATCCTTAAAATCATCCAAGATCTTTTGGATCTACGCATATGTTATAAAACATCATTATTGTGAAAATTTTACTTTATTTTGACAGCATAATATTCGCTCTTCTAGAGCCATGAATATGTTTTTAATTCAACCTCTTTTCTTTATTAAGGTTTGATAGATCAATCAAATATTTGGTGTACAATAGGTACGTAACCAATTCTTTTCATTCCACACCTAAAACAAACACATAGATACGCTAACATTTAGTTTATTCTGCAAACATTTATCTTGTACTACGATAATATTATTTCACTTATGGTGGAATGTAATGGATCTATTTCAAATATATGGTTGTAGTCATATTCCAATAATTATAACCGCTATTGTAACACCCCGTACTTTTAATTATACACCTACGTTGAGGAATACGTATATGTACGCATATACGAACGTAGGAGTTAAACGTATATGTGTATGAACCTACCTAAATTAAGTAGATTTGCATTCTTAAATGTCATCTTATCAGTAGATTATAAGATGATTATAAGATAAGGTATAGATTAGGATAAGATGATATACATTAGTATTATAATATTTCATTCTTTTATCTAATTCTCTCACCTTTCTCTCTCACGTCATTCTCTCACTTTTTCTCATTCTCTCACCTTTCTCTCTCACACGTTAAACAAAAAGAATAAAAAAAGTAAAAAAAAAAGTTGTAAAAGAAAGAGAAGGAGAAGGAGAAGTGCAGAACGAGAGAAAGGAAAGGACGGAAGGAAGAAAGAAGGGGAAACGGAGGGAGAACGCGAAATTCGAACATAGAGAGAACGCGAAATTCGAACCTGTGGTAAGCGATTTCTACTCTATTTCTTCGTGAAATTGATCTCTAAGCTAGATGTAACAATTCTAGCGGAGTAATTTTTGTTGTGGGAGCCGTTTTACGGCGTTTTCAAAAATTTGGATTTTGACCCAACGTGAATGAAAATCCGCTAGAAAGGTAAAAAAACGTTCCCTAGACTGTCAGGATCCCGAATATGTAGTTAGATTCAATTTCATGATTTTTGGAGACCATTTGACAATTTTAATACAATTTACACCTTTCGGATGAATAGTGAATAGTGAATAGTAAAAGTAAATAGTGAATAGTGAATAGTAAAAAGTAAATAGTACTATGAACAGTAATTTGATATTTTAGTAGCTACTGATATGTTAAATGATGATTCTCATGATACTCTATAGGTAATTTCAGTGTTTAAATTGAGGCTTAAGGGCATAGATAAACGCTTTTAAGGAAGCAATGACGTTTATTGTTGCTCGATTTTAGAGGTTGGCTTAGAAACCCTGTGTAACCACTGTGAGTATAGTTTCCTTGATTTGGTTCTTGTATGACATTATACATATATAAAATGTTTGATTGTATGCATGGTATATTTATATTACATTGAGTTTTATGGATCATGCAAACTGATTTTAGCAATTGGAGTTTGTAATAATGAGGTTTTGCGAATCCTCATTGTCATTTCGTTAGGAATTAGACCCGGATGAGGTTTTGTGAGTCCTCATTGTCAGTATGTCTGTCCTAACAAGGGTTGCGATCCTTGAAATGACTGTGAATTGGGTGATGAGAAGCTGTGTCTACCTTGTACGGCCATACAAGGGTTAGACCCGCTCTTTTACCTTGCGGAGGAGGAAGATTGTGCATTGTGTTATTGAAAACTCCTGCAATTTATGTTGTTGACATGTATGATATATTCGTTGAATGATGCATGTGTTGAATAAGTGTTTGAAATGATTTTAAATGTCATATTTCTCTAAATGTATATAATTGCCATCTCAAGAACTATATTCACTGAGCTGTTGTTTGCTCACCCCATTTCCTCCAATATTTCAGGTATTGAGTCGAAGGGAAAAGGAAAAATCCGTGAGTGATAATCACGTGAACCTTCGTCTGGTACGTACCTTCGTCTGGTACGTGTACGTATGCTTGGAGGAAATAGATTATATTTTTGTTATTTTGATATGTATAATTATCACACAAGATATATATGTAATATCACCTAGATGGGTTGTATGGTAATATTATCTAACGAAATGAGATGATCATAGATATTTATCAGGTGAGACTTTAATTTGTGGAATAAATGAAATGATTATAGAGATCTATATTAAATTTGATTTGTGGTATATAAAAAAAAAAATTATGTAATTTTTGGGTATTATTGTGAGACTACGTGAAGGCTGACAGTGTATTGTATACTGTATATGGGTATGTACAATGTATAGTACACTGTGCCGGTCATGACGTCAGCCTACGTCAGGGGCGTCGTGACAGCTATGGTTCTCATAATAATTTAATTGTGACTTTTGCCATATTCATTTATAATTATGACATTTCTCATATTTATATGTCATTCGTGATCAATAATCAAAATAATATTCACTTCATGGAATGTCACAAAATCAAGTGAAAGTGTATAGTGATCTTTATCACAATTTTACTTGAGAAGACATCAAAATTCTTTGTATTGCTACTTCAATAGCACATACGGTAATAATATTACATTTTCTCAAATTATGTCTTTTTATATATAGTGTATCTCATGAAACTTTAATATCGTAACATCACATTTGATCATAATAAACTTTGGGTTAATATGATTGTAATATTGCAACTTCAGGTGCAATTAATTGTGATAAACATTTAAACAAAGGGTTATAAATCTTTCTTGAGATAAAATAAATAAATTCAAAATGTTAATTCAATTACATCAAATAATTGAAAAGACTAATTAATCATAAATAATTATTCAATAAAATAAAATATAATAGTGTATTATATTAGCTTCAAACTAATTTATAAATCTACAAATATGTGGGTCCCGTGGACAAAATCCATGGGATCTTACATGAAATACTATTAAAATAATTATCAATCAAATATAGCTTATGAATATTGAAATAATATGCTTAACATAACTTCTACTTATAAGAATACTAAATTCAATATAACTTCTAGCTATGAAAATAGTAAATTTTAATATAGTTTCCAACTATAAAAAATAATAAATTTGGATATATATAGCTACTGGCTAGAAAATTAATTTTTTTTTAATAACTTTAGGTTATAAATTCTTTTCTTCTTTTATATAACAAAACATCCATATAGTTTCATGCTATACAAATTATTTTGAATAGCTTCAGGTTATAAATTATTTTATACATGACTTCTGGCCATAATATGCAATTTTTTTGCTCAATAGCTTTAGGTTATAAATGTCTTTTACACGTAGATTTGATCTTGCAAATTCAGTGCATTTGATCATAAAAAATTTAGATTAAAAATCACAATATTCACATTTATTTCATATTACAACTTTAGGTGCAATCAATCACAATAAACTTTTTTTCATTCAACTTTGACTAGAAAATATTCTTTCTTTGAATAGCTTCAAACTATAAAATACTTTCCATAACATTTTGCCATATGAATATAACAACATAGCTTCGGGCTATGGACAAAATATATAAAATAATTTGTACATAGTATATCAAATAAAAGAACCTACTACATACAATAAAAATATGCAAAGCTTACTGCAATTTACTTATTACATTCTAGATAGGTGATATCCTTGATCATAAATAAATATTTTGTGTGACAGTAGCGCTACTGCCCGTGGTGATATCTGGTGGCTCTACCTTAATTGGTGTCATTTTTAACACCATTAATATCATTATAATGTGGTTATCATATTTTAAATATTTCATATTCTTTCCCTGGCTCTTTTTTTTTTTTTTTTTCACTACAGCCACCATTCATAATAGAGACCAATCTATTATATATTATAGATTCTAGCACTACCACTATTATATATATATATATATATGTTTTTTTTTCTTTTTGCTAGCACACCACCATCACCAGAACATAAATATGATATATTATATAAGTTTTGTCATGGTTAACACCCCATCTTTTCTTTCTATATCCCCCTTTTTTTTTTTTTTTTTAAGAGTGGAATAAAATATGAAAGTATTATATGGGTGGTGGAGGATTTAGACAAATGACAAGATAAATGTCATTTTAGATGGTGGACAACTAGGTGTCGAGGCGCACGTTTATTTTAATTGGTCTATCGGTGGATATGTCATTGGTTGAGATGAAAGTTTTCAAATCCAGGGTTATTTGTGCATTCACAAATACTAACCAATTTAGACATGCATATCATCTCACAAATAAGTAATTTTCATAATGAAAGAAATATTTAATGTACCTTTTGATTGGAATTGTAAAGAGTAACTGGTACCATCTTTGTTATGACGTCCAAGATGTAGGCTAACATAATGACCGGCATAATATACTATACACTATACATACATGTATATAAAATATAATACACTGTAAGCCTCAACATATATTCATAATAATTTCTAAAATTTTTAAAAATTTTGGCGACATATCCCCATATACTGGACAATTTACACCTTCCCTTGATATATCACAAATCAAATTATATATATATATATATATATATATATATATATATATATATATATATAGATAATTCATCCACAATAGTCATCCATACATCTAGCCATTCACATTCCATTCATTTATCAAATCATATCATCCATTCTTTCCACCATGTAATCATGTACATCATCATTAGTATTTCATAATCCAATATATTCAACTATCATGTATACGCCCACACATCCCATCTAGATGATAATACACATATATAATTTGTGATATATATATATATCAAACTAACACAAGTATAATCCATTACTCCAATGCATACATACATTAACAAAGTAAGGATCCGGGTCACGACTCTCTAACCTCCCCTTTTCCTTTTAACTCTGTATCTGAAATATTAAAAGAAATGGAGTGAGCAAACAACAACTCAGTGAATATATATCTTGATATGACAATCATATGCATTTAGGGAAACATGACATTTAAAATCATTTAAAACAATTATTAAACACATGCATCATTCAACGAATATATCATACATGTCAACAATATAAATTTCATGATCTTTTCAAGAAAACAATGCATCATTTTCAACTAAAACCACAATATCCCTCCTTCTAGTAATGGAGCGGGTATGAATTCTTTATTATGCACCGATAAGGAGCCTACGCTCGGACCTCACATTACTCAATTCACAGTCATTTCAAGAATCTCCAATCCTTGTTAGAACAGTCCTACAGTCAATGAGGTTACGCATAACACTCGTCCGGGGCTAATTCCTAACAAACTGACATTATATGTGACTTGCCTTCGCAAGTCTCACATGCTTCAAATGCCAAAATCATTTTGAATAATCAATAAAATACAATGCATTTACGTATATAACATGCTTACAGTTAAACATTTTATATAATATAATGTCATTCAAGAACCAAAAGCAAGAAATATACTCACAGTGGTTAAACAACAGGTCCAAGTCAATGTGCCCACAATTGTATCATCAAATATCCAGCACTAATATTCTCTCAAGATAAGTCACCAATACATCAAATTCTCAATTTCAAACACTGCACATATAAAATTCAAGTCATACACAATCATTAAAATCAACAAAATAGTATTTAATCTCACTAACACACCATTATTGGAACTTCAATTTAATACACACCTAAAATGTCCAGCATCAAGGTTCCCACAATATGAGTCATCAATACAGCTAATTTCCAGATTCAAATATTGAAATCATGAAATTTAAACTACGATAAGTCATTATAATCCACAAAACACCATTTTAATTCACTAAATGATCATTGGAGGAGCTCTCAACCCCTAGCAGTATCTACAATTGAAATGAAATCATTCCATCATGAAAATACCTCATTTAAGCTAGATTTCAACCCCAAAGTACTCACATAAGCACATGGAAACATATATCAATTTATTAAAATTATAGAACATTCCTAAAATTATTCTGTCCACATCGACACGTGTAAAATCAATCATGCTACCATTCTACTACTTTCAACATGTATTTTATTGAGGTTTTACATGTTTGTGGAGGCATCCAAAGTCAATTTTACTCACCAAAACCTTATATTTAGTTACTAAAAATATCAAACCATATCCAAAAATTATGATCTTAACCTCAAAATGTCCAGAATCAGTAGATTTATCTTTCTACAGTCTCAAACTGGAGTTTCATCGGGTTTCAATGGAGTTTCAAAGGTTTCAAATATCAAATCTAAGGGTTCCAAAGGAATCCAAGATCAAATCCAACTTCTAATAGCTATAAAAATTATAAACTAACAAATAAATTCAATCTAACCGTATATTTAAGGTTCCTACAACCTAGGAAGTGTTTTCCAACCTTCCTAGCTGATTTTCATTCAAGTTGAGTCAAAACCCCAATTTTTGGAAACATCGTAAAACAGCTCCCATAGCAAAAATTACTCCAAAAGAAACGTTACATCTACCTTAGATATCAATTTCATGAATAAATGGAGTGAAAAATAGTTATTGTAGGTCCCGATTCGGCAAAGATTGTGCGCTCTCTTTTTCTCCTTCTCTTCGTTCTCTCTTCTTTTTTCTTTTTCTATCTTTTTTTTTCTTTTTCTTCTCTGTCACGTTTGTAAATGAGAGAATGAGAGAGATTAGAAATGAGAGATACTCATTTTATAATATCTTATAATATTTTATAAAATCAAGTATCATTTATATAATATTTTATTATTTAATGATAGTATTGCATTTGATAATACAATCTACTTAATTTATGTCTACTTATACACACATACATTTAACTCCTACGTATGTATACGTATACGTATACATATCAGTCATCGTAGGTGTATAATTAAAACGACGGGGTGCTATAATATCTCCAACTTAAGGAATTTCGTCCTCGAAATTTAATAATTATGGAGAAACGTACCTCAAGTGGCATAGAGATCAGGAAATGTTTCCTTCATCTGGTCCTCGCGTTCCCAGGTTTGCTCCTCATTGTCATGAAATTGTCGTTTGACTCTGACCAAAGGAATTTCTTTATTTCTCAACTTCTGAATCTTTTGGTCAAGAATCTGAATGGGTTTCTCGATATATGTAACATCCTCCCCAACTCGTAACTGTGTTACATCTAAAATATGTGTTGAGGGTGGATACTTAGTCGGGGCTGTATGATATTTTCTCAACATAGAAACATGAAACACATCATGAACACCGACTAACTGAGGAGGCAAAGCAATCATGTACGCTAACAGACCAATCCTCTATAATACCTTAAATGGTCCAATGAAACAAGGAGCTAATTTCCCTTTTACCCCAAACAGCATTTGCCCTCTTCGTGGCGAGACCTTAAGCAGCACCAGGTCACCCACTGCAGACTCTAAAGGTCTATGCCGGTTATCAAAATAACTCTTTTGTCGATCTTGGGGAGCTTTCAATCTTTGTCTGATTTGCTTAATCTGTTCAGTGTGATCAACAACAACTTTCGACCCCAATAACTGTGATTCCCCAACCTCATACCAGCACGTCAGAGATTTGCACAACCTACCATACAAGTCCTCACAAGGTGCCATACCAATACTGGCCTGATAGCTGTTGTTATAAGCAAATTCACACAATGGCAAATTTTCACTCCAAGTTCCACCAAACTCTAAAATACACGATCTGAGCATATCTTCCAGCATTTGAATCACCCTCTCAGTTTGACCATTAGTCTGAGGATGAAACGTTGTACTAAAGTGAAGATGGGTACCAAACCGAGTTTGTATGGCCTGCCAAAAACTCGATGTAAATCGCGAGTCTCTATCCGACATAATAGAAATAGGCACTTCATGCAATCTGACAATCTCCCGCACATACAACCTGCTCAGTCTGTCAATCGAGTCCTTGGTGTTCATTGGAAGAAAGTGCGCAAACTTACTCAATCTATCAACTATCACCCAAATTGCGTCATATCTACCCTGAGATCTGGGCAGCCCTGTGATAAAGTCCATAGCAATATGCTTCCATTTCCAGTCTGGAATGGATAATGGTTGCATCTGACCTCCTGGTCTCTGGTGTTCAGTTTTCACTTGCTGACACAGCTCACAATTTCGCATATACTTAGCTATATCTTTTTTTGATCCCCTGCCACCATACTGTTTCTCTTCATGTCATGATACATTTTGGTAGACCCTGGGTGAATGGTATATTGAGATCTGTGCACTTTCTCTAGTAACTCTGCCCTCAAAGCTCTATCTACAGGTACCCATAATCTCCCCTGATAACGCAAGACACCACCTGGACCTTTCTGCCAATCAATTTTGTCAGAACTATCTGCCCAAGACTTGTACATACCCAACTCAAGATCATGCCGCTGCATATCCTTAATCTTCTGAATATGAGAATCTGTTAACTGAATATGCATCTGAGCGCAAATATTAACCTGTGGAGCTGTGGAGAAAACACTCAACATAGTCGCTTTCTCTAGAAGTCGCCACTCTTGGGCCATCTGATAAGCTACCACATATGTCACACCCTGGGTTGCACAGCGTGCCCCCTACCCAGGTGCGGGCGCACCACCGCAGTGGAGAACGCCTAGCTATTATATATCCACAGTATTGTCTTCATTGGGGTCCACAGAACACTGCACGCACCCAACGACCTTTGTCCTTTCCCTATGCAGAATACTGCACAGTCCAGGGGCCTCCCCCAAGTTCGAACTCGCAACCTCTTCCTCATAAGGTTAGATTTCGCAACTTGAGTATCCATTGAGCCAATCAATGGACAATACTGTGGATATATAATGGCTAGGCGTTCTCCACTGCGGTGGTGCGCTAGCACCTGGGTAGGGGGCACGCTGTGCAACCCAGGGTGTGACAAAAATGGCTCAATGGGTACTCAAGTTGCGAAATCTAACCTTATGAGGAAGAGGTTGCGAGTTCGAACTTGGGGGAGGCCCTATATTATTCATGGGAGTGTGAATAATATGGATAAATGATCTCGGTGTCCGGCGTCCTTGTGTGGCGTGGCTGGCCGAGATGGGACAATATTATGAATCCATAATGGCTAGGCGTTCGCCCCGAGGGGGTGCGCCCGCACCTGGGTAGGGGGCACGCTGTGCAACCCAGGGTGTTTGTCACACCCTGGGTTGCACAGCGTGCCCCCTACCCAGGTGCGGGCGCACCCCCTCCAATGGGTACTCAAGTTGCGAAATCTAACCTTATGAGGAAGAGGTTGCGAGTTCGAACTTGGGGGAGGCCCTATATTATTCATGGGAGTGTGAATAATATGGATAAATGATCTCAGTGTCCGGCGTCCTTGTGTGGCGTGGCTGGCCGAGATGGGACAATATTATGGATCCATAATGGCTAGGCGTTCGCCCCGAGGGGGTGCGCCCGCACCTGGGTAGGGGGCACGCTGTGCAACATAGGGTGTGACAAATACATAAGGCCTTTTTGTCACACCCTGGGTTGCACAGCGTGCCCCCTGCGGGCGCACCACCGCAGTGGCGAACGCCAGCCATTATATATCCACAGTATTGTCTTCATTGGGGTCCAAAGAACACTGCACTCACATAACGACCTTTGTCCTTTCCCTAAGCAGAACACTGCACAGTCCAGGGGCCTCCCCCAAGTTCGAACTCACAACCTCTTCCTCATAAGGTTAGATTTCGCAACTTGAGTAAATGGGTACTCAAGTTGCGAAATCTAACCTTATGAGGAAGAGGTTGTGAGTTCGAACTTGGGGGAGGCCCCTGGACTGTGCAGTGTTCTGCATAGGGAAAGGACAAAGGTCGTTGGGTGCGTGCAGTGTTCTGTGGACCCCAATGAAGACAATATTGTGGATATATAATGGCTGGCGTTCGCCACTACGGTGGTGCGCCCGCACCTGGGTAGGGGGCACGCTGTGCAACCCAGGGTGTGACAACATAGTTCTCAACTCGTTTCTGGCTCAATGCATCAGCTACTACGTTGGCTTTCCCATGATGATATTCTAGTGTGAAGTCATAATCCTATAGGAATTCCAACCATCTACGTTGTCTCATATTTAGCTCTTTTTGGTCAAAGAGATATTTCAGACTCTTATGGTCTGAATACAATGTGAACTTCTCCCCATAGAGGAAGTGCCTCCACAATTTCAATGCAAATACAACAGCTGCTAGCTCCAAATCATGCACAGGTAGTTCTTCTCATGAATCTTCAGTTGTCTGGATGCATAAGCAATCACTCTACCCTCTTGCATCAATACACATCCCAAACCTGAATGTGATGCATCTGTGTAAATCACCAACTCATTTCCAAGTTCTGGGAGTACTAAAACTGGAGTAGTAGTCAACTTCTTCTTCAACTCAGTGTAAACATCCTCACATGCAGAAGTTCACCCAAATGACACATTTTTTTGAGTCAGCCTCGTGAGTGGGGAAGCCAATTGGAAAAAGCCTTCCACAAATCTCCAGTAATAACTAGCTAGACCCAAAAAACTGCGAATCTCAGTCACTGTGGTTGGTCTTGGCCAATTGATGATTGCCTCAACCTTAGCAGAATCAACATAAATACCCTCTGCACTAACCACATGACCTAGAAATCTCACCTCATTTATCCAAAACTCGCATTTACTGAATTTAGCATACAACCGATGCTCTCTCAATGTCTGCAAAATGATGCGGAGGTGCTGCTCATGATCCTCCTGAGTCTTGGAATAAATGAGTATATCATCAATAAACACAATAATAAACTGGTCCAGATATGGTTTGAATACCTTTTGCATCAAATCCATGCACATGGCTGGGGCATTAGTCAGTCCAAAGGGCATAACAAAGAACTCATAATGGCCATACCGTGTTCTGAACGCAGTCTTTGGTACATCCTCTTCCTGTATTCTCAGCTGATGGTATCCAGATCTTAAATCAATCTTAGAGAAAAATTTAGCACCATTTAACTGATCGAATAAATCATCGATACAGGGTAAAAGATACTTATTTTTCACTGTCATTCTGTTTAGCTGTCTATAATCAATGCATAACCTCAAGCTGTCATCCTTCTTCTTCACAAATAGTACTGGTGTGACATACTTGGGATAATAAACCCCTTTGCTTTCAACTCATCTAACTGCACCTTGAGTTCCTGCAACTCCTTTGGTGCCATTTGATAGGGTGAAATGGAAATAGGTTTCGTGTCAAGCATCAGTTCAATAATAAAATCAATTTCCCGTACTGGTGGTACCCTTGTAAATTATCTGGAAAGACATCTAGGTACTCACACACTACGGGAATATCTGATATCTGAACGTTTGTATCCTTCTCCTTCACTGGCTTTATACTAGCCCACATCCTTATTTCCTCAATAGTGGTCATCCTGCCTCGAGTGGGAGGGTTTGAAGATGTCTTGCCACTATAAACAAATGCGGGTTGTCCTAGTATTTGGAAGACCACTTTCTTACCAAAGTAATCAACATGGGCATGATAGGCAGCCAGCCAATCCATACCTAGTATAATATCAAACTCCAGGAATTCTTGCACCTTAAGATTCACAATCATCTCATGATCTCCATATTTAACCACACAATTTTTACACAACATATTCGGGTAAATTCGGTCTCCTGCTGCAGTACTCAAAACCAAAGGTGTACTACTCCTGACAGGAGATAAACGTAATCTATTTACCATGTGGCCAGCAATAAATGACAAGGTGGATCCGGCATCAATCAAAACGTACATCATAGTATCATAAATGGAAATCATACCTTCCACCAAGTTCTTGTTTGCCAATGGATTTGGCTCTGTAACAGCCCTGGCTTGCTCTCTGGTAGGAGTGGGGACACTAACAGTAGCAGAAGGATTTGTTGGAGTCCACGAAGCTAGCTAAAAAGGACACTGGTACACCTTATGTCCCTTATTTCCATATCGAAAACATGTGATAGGTGAGCGGGGTGTAGATGATGTTGTTTGAGACTCAGTGTCTGGCATGGGAAGCCAACCACTCCCTCTACCTGCTCCTCTGTGCAGCCACAGTACCTTAACAGATGTGCTTCTCTGCCCGCTGATGGTGGTACTGCTGCTGTTGGAAGAGTAGCTGGAGTCTCCAGAGCAGTACGCGTTTCAGCTACTTTTGTCTTCTTCTAATCTCCCCACCATTTTCTGCCCCATCTACATTTTCTCTTACCTTGATAGGGTACCTGCTGCTCCACAACTGTATGTGTTGTTGGTGCTGGTCTATCAGTCATCTCAACTGCCTCATAGTCCAGTGCCTGCCGCACTGCCTGATCATAAGTCTGAACACTAGCTAGAACCAAACCTTTCTTAATCGAATCATTAAAACCATCTCTGATCCTTTTCATCCTTATCAGATCCGTTTGTACCATTTTAGGGGCAAACAAAGCTAGCCTGTTGAACTCATGCTCATATTCTTTAACTGACATATTCCCCAACTTTAGCTCTATGAATTGTTGATGCCTCTTGTCAACCTCAAAGGGAGGATTATATGTCTTGTAGAATACCTACTTGAACTTATCTCATGTATCAATGGGTCCCTGAGCTCGGCTTGTCATCTGCCACCATCGCTCTGCCTTACTCGAGAATTTAAATCGAGCAAGTCTAGTCTTATCCCTGTCCAGTGTATGCATGTCCTCAAAAATAACTTTTATACGCAGAAGCTAGTCCTCAGCAACCTCTACGACTAGACTGCCATCAAAGGTAGGCGGTTCACACCTCTTAAAAGCTTTAATTACTTCTTTATATCTGCGGGCCTCATCTACATCATCATATGACCCTACTATCTCTGGCACTGGCACAAGTCGCTCTGCAGATGCACCAACATTACTGGCGCCAACCTCCGATTCTACAAGTGTTGTTGGCCCCTGTAGACTCTCCTACAAGCTAGTTATCATCCTCATCATCTCAGCATTTTGTCTCTGCTGAGCTACAACTAATTCTTCTAACTTCTTTAACCTCTCTTTTTGAGGGTCCATGATTGCCTAACACTTCCCTTTCAATCTGCCATTCACAGAGATAGAGAAGCATATAAGTCCGACTATCCAATCATGTAGGTATAAAATAAGTTAACTACCCATACATGTACCCATACAGACAACCATAAGATATTAAGGCTTTTAATCCTAACCTCGCTCTGATGCCAATATTGTCACGACGCCCCTGACGTAGGCTGATGTCATGACCGACACAGTGTACTATACACCATACATACTTGTATACAGAATATAATACACTGTTAGCCTCAACATACATTCACAATAATTCCCAAAATTTTCAGAAATTTCAGCGGCATATCCCTATACGCTGGACAATTCACACTTTTTCTTGATATACCACAAATCAAATCATATATATATATAGAGAGAGATAATTCATCCACAATAGTCATCCATACATCTAGCCATTCACATTCCATTCATTTATCAAATCATATCATCCATTCTTTCTACCACGTAATCATGTAATCATGTACATCATCATTAGCATTTCATAATCCAAGATATTCAACTATCATGTATATGCCCACACATCCCATCTAGATGACAATACATATAAATAATGTGTGATATATATATATCAAACTAACACAAGTATAATCCATTACTCCAATGCATACATACATCAACAAAGTAAGGATCCAAGTCACGAGTCGATCACTCTCTAACCTTCCCTTTTCCTTTTAACTTTGTACTTGAAATATTGAAAGAAATGGAGTGAGCAAATAACAGCTCAGTGAATATATATCTTGATATGACAATCATATGCATTTAGGGAAACATGACATTTAAAATCATTTAAAACAATTATTAAACACATGCATCATTCAACGAATATATCAAACATGTCAACAACATAAATTTCATGTTTTTTTCAAGAAAACAAGACATCATTTTCAACTAAAACCACAATCTCCTTCCTTCTCGTAATGGAGCGGGTACGAACTCCTTACTATGCATCGATAAGGAGCCTACGTTCGGACCTTACATTACTTAATTCACAGTCATTCCAAGGATCTCCAATCCTTGTTAGGGCAATCCTACAGTCAATGAGGTTACGCATAACACTCATCCGGGGTTAATTTCTAACGAACTCTCATTATATGCGATTTGCCTCCGCAAGTCTCACATGCTTCAAATGCCAAAATCATTTTGAATAATCAATAAAATACAATGCATTTACGTATATAACATGCTTACAGTTAAATATTTCATATAATACAATGTCATTCAAGAACCAAAAGCAAGAAATATACTCACAGTGGTTAAACAACAGGTCTAAGTCAATGTGCCCACTAATATCAAACAAAAATGATCATCAGCAATTACAATTGCATCATCAAATTTTCAGCACCAATATTCTCTCAAGATAAGTCACCAATACATCAAATTCCCAATTTCAAACACTGCACATATAAAATTCAAGCCATGCACAATCATTAAAATCAACAAAATAGTCTTTATCTCACTAACACACCATTATTGGAACTTCAATTTAATACACACCTAAAATGTCCAGCATCAAGGTTCCCACAATATCAGTCACCAATACAGCTAATTTCCATATTCAAATATTGAAATCATAAAATTTAAACAACAATAAGTCATTGCAGGAGCTCTCAACCCCTAGCAGTATCTACAATTGAAATGGAATCATTCCATCATGAAAATACCTCATTTAAGCTAGATTCCAACACCAAAGTAATCACATAAGCACATAGAAACATATATCAATTTATTAGAAATATAAAACATTCCTAAAATTATTCCGTCCACATTGATACGTGTAAAATCAGTTATGTTACCATTCTACCACCTTCAATAGATTTTTTATTGAAGTTTTACATATTCGCGGAGGCATTCAAAGTCAATTTTACTCACCAAAATCTTATATTTAGTTACTAAAAATATCAAACCATATCCAAAAATTATGATCTTAACCTCAAAATGTCTGGAATCAGTAGATCTATCTTTCTACAGTCTCAAATCGGAGTTTCATCGGGTTTTAATGGAGTTTTAAAGGTTTCCAATATTAAATCTAAGCGTTCCAAAAGAATTTAAGATCAAATCTAACTTTTAATAGCTATAAAAATTATATACTAACAAATAAATTCAATGTAACCATATATTTTAAGTTCTTACAACCTAGGAAGTGCTTTCCAACATTCCTAGCTGATTTTCATTCAAATTAGGTCAAAACTCCAATTTTTGAAAATGTCGTAAAACGACTCCAATAGCAAAAATTACTCTGAAAAAAACGTTACATCTACCTTAGATATCAATTTTACAAAGGAATGAAGTGAAAAATAGTTACCGTAGGTCCCGATTCGACGAAGATTTCGTGCTCTCTCTTTCTCCTTCTCTTTTTTTTCAACTTTGTCACGTTTGAAAATGAGAGAATGAGAGAGATTAGAAATGAGAGATACTCATTTTATAATATCTTATAATATTTTATTATCTAATGATAGTATTGCATTTAATAATATAATCTACTTAATTTATGCCTTCTTATATATACATATATTTAATTCTTATGTATATATACATATATGTATATGTATCAATTATCGTAAGTGTATAATTAAAACGACGAAGTACGAGGGAGGAGAGCTTCTATAGGGACCCGCTAATGACTTTTTTGGGTGATGAAGAAGTGGACATTATTGGTTAATATGTACCCATAATTGTAATTTTATTTTATTTTCTTTTACCACCCAACTTTTTTTATTTTATATCAATATATTATAATCACGTAAATACTTTTCTTTATTTTCTATCACTTTTTTTTTATATCTATTCTATTACCGCATCCTCCGACAACCATGACTTTTCAATTCAATAATTGTCCGCGTCCTCCCTCTATTAATCGAAACCATTGCAGAAAATTCGCTACTACAATGCTCCACCAGGAGCCGCTTGTCATCTTTCTCTTACCCAATCACAAAACCGCTTTTCACAAGCTTACACCAAACAAAGCCGCTTAAAAAATTATAGATAAGTTAAACAAATTGAATCATAGAATTTCCTCCTAAACGGTCGAAGATCTCAAGTTCTCAAAGCCTGAAATAGCAATCCAAGATCATATCACCTTAACGTTGCACAAAATCCAGTTAAGCATCGAGACACTATGCGGCACGTCCTGCATCACCGAGTTCTTCCACGGCGGCGTCCCTCCTTTCGCTTGCAGCAGCAGCTTCCCGCTACTCCTCGCCTTTATCTTCACCTAAAACTCGTTTCTCACCGACTCCCACTCCACCGCCGGACCAAACTTTCCGGTTGTCACTGGAGCCGGAGATTGGAGAGCTTTCTTGCCAGTCACCCCAGGAGGAACGGGCGGTAAAGTAGTTGTTGAAGCAACTCTTGAGGCATATGAGATTGGTGGTTCTGGCGACGTGCTCGACCGTCTATTTTGATCGACGGGAAGCTCCGTTGCGGCTCTGGTTTTGGTTGGTCTCCATTTGTACGGCCGAGATTTCAGGCTTTAGGGATGATCTAGAACGAAGATCTGAACGTGTGTGCTTGTAGATTTGAGGTTTCCAGATTGTAAACCCAGAAATCAGTCAAACATCGGTATTGAAATCCTTCGTTCAACCTTCACCGTCCCATCTTGTGATTGAGAAGCACATAGATAGTAAGATCTGGATAGAAACAAGAGAGAAATCTAAGTTTTAGAATCTAGGCAATTAGAGAATCATGGAGAAGAAGTTGGTTTGGATCCTTACGAGAAAATCATGCTTATAACGTGTTATAAACGGAAAGAAGAGTCATAAAATTATATATTTCTCTTTATTAATTAAAACAAATAAATAATTGATTACATCTTTATGTCAGAAGATTTGATGATCTGCAACTGAAAAGTGAGCTGGTATTTATAGAGGTTAAGGAGGCTTTGGCGGACTTTAGACGTTTTCAAATCCAGACAGGTAGAGAATAAAAAGGAATCTGCGAGTGGCTGAGCTGAGTGGAGTCTGACCTGACAAGTGCATGTGCGTAAAGCAGATGGAGACAAGGCGTGCAGGTGAACAGAGATGTTTTTGGAAAAGTAAACAGTATGTTGTCGATTACTATTCATACTTTATCAAAAGTGAGATGCATGACATGTTGTCGTTTTGCGACGGTAAGAAATGATAGGAAAAGTTGTTGAGATGATGTCGAATCTTTGAAAGATATTGGAGAGATGGCATGGTGGATGTTGACAATGGAGAAGGATAACGTGGATGATCTGATCGTCTATGGAGATGGTGATTGCAAGTCAGGAAAAAGACGTGTGAGTTGTCGTCGGAAATGATAATGCCATCAGAGAATATCAGCTAAAGATGAGGATGCATGCTGTGTTGGGGGAGATGTGGCACGGGGAGATTGAATGCTGGGAACGTAGAAAGAGCATCTGTACATACGTCAGTGGAGACATGCTCAGACTGGAGGAAGAACGGTGGAAACCTGCAAAGGAGGAAACGTACCATTGTACAAACGACGTTGTTTGAAGAAGAACTGAGAACTGAGGTGGAGACCTGGAAATGAGGATTTCTTGGTCATTTTGTTACGGTGTGGGAGCATGTGAAGGATTGGGAGAATGCGAAGGAGAAAGGTTTTATGCTTCGTTGGAGGAAAGTGATTCAGTTTCCTAGTAAGTTTGTGTATCCTGATAATATGGAGGAACTGAAGAAGATGTTGTGGCTAATTCATTAGCTTGAGTTTCTTCAATGATTTGTTCTTCAGTCAGAGGAGTATTGGGATTATCAGGGCTGTATGGTGCAAGAGCTTCAATCAGAGATATCAGATGATCTTCAGGAATGAATTCTTGAGGACCTCGGATGATTGAAGGTGGTTGAGTGTCTGGATTGTCGTTGATATCATGAAGAAAATTGCAGAGATCAGTGAGTATTGAGTCCGATAGAAAACACGAGTAGGACTGAAACTTCTGTATATAGTGCTCAGCAACAATGCCTTGTTCTGAATCAGAATATGGATGGTAGCATACATATATAGAAGTCCTGAGTTGCGGATTCTGCTTGATGGGCTAGATTTCAGATATCCATAGGGATAATGGAGCAAACAATTGGAGGCAATCTTTGATTCTTGAAGGAAGAGGAGAGTGGATTTCTCTGAGGATGTTGGTATGAGGGAGCAATCCTGTATAAACAGGAGACACACCAAATGAATCAGTGGAGGTTATCAGTGAGAATGGGCTTAAGATGAAAAATGAATAGGTATGGGTAGGCCTGATGAAATAGATTTCCATATTGAAGTTGATCAGGGAAATCCATGACATGTTTGTGGGCAAAGTAGAACATTTTGGACTGGGCCAATAGTCTTACTTCATGGGCCGTTTTTGGTTATGGGCTATCTGGTGGTACAGTAATGGTACAGATAAGAGGTATGGATCCAAAGAGAAGATGGAGATCAATAGGTTTGGATCTAGTGATGAGCTTGGGCTGGAGTAACAGTGGAAGGCTTGAGAAATTGGTTAATAGATAAACAATTTTGGACTTTTGGATTGGACGGTGAGAAAATCTGTAAGGACATTTTTGGTTCCTTTGATATGTTTGACAGTGAAGTCAAATTGGGTGAACCATTCTTGCAGTCTTAACAGTTGAGGAGATGGAACAAGTTTGTTCTTGAAGTCCAACATTTTTGGGAAGGCTGAATTGTCCATCTGGATTTCAAACTTGACTGGTCTGAGGAAGAAGTCAAACTTCTATATACCATATTTGACGGCTAGGATTTCTTTGATGGTGATATGGTAATGAAGTTCTGATGGAGAAAATGTTCCACTCTGGTATCCACATATACTCTGTTTAGCATCCTTGAGTTCTAGGAGAACTGCACCCTAATAATGATCTGAAGCATCAATCTGAAGTATGATTTGTCCAGTGGTTGGAAAAACCAGTGGAGGTGGATTCTGGCAGACTTCTTTCAGATGTTTTACTGCATGAGTATGGGATGTTTGCCATGTTGAAGGATTCTTCTTAAGAAGAACAGATAGAACCGAAGTATACTGAGATACCTTTGGTAAGAAGATCTGTAAATAATTGACAATTCCAAGGAACTGCTGTATTTGTTGCCTGGTGAGATTGTCATCAGGAAACTTTAATAATTCAATGGCAATGTGAGGGCCTGTTTGGTAAACACCATTGAAGATTTTCATGCCGAGGAAGTCAATTTCAGAAGTATTGAGCACACTTTTCTTTTCATAGAGCATGATACCAACAACATCAGTTATATCAAGAAATTGATAGAGAAGCTGGTGATGAAAAATAAGAGAATATCATCAATATAGATCAATGTTGTAGACAACAGAGAAGCATATATTCTTGTCATAGCTTTCTGAAATAAGGAAGGTGCAACCTTAAGGCCAAAAAACATGACTGTCTATTGATAATGTGCATTAAAATGCTATTTTAGGACGGTCATCTGGATGAATCCCTAATTGCCAGAAACCAGCTTTGAGATCAAATTTGTTGTAGATAGTTGATCCGGCAAGAAGAGCAAGCTGAGAGGAAATCTTTGGCAAAGGGAATTTATCATCAGTGAGGAAGGCATTAAGAGGACGGTAATCCAATATCTTTTTCCCTTTTCTTTGTTCAGCACGTTTGTTGACATAAAATGCCCGGCATGCCCAATCAGAAGTGGTAGGTTCGATCAATCCTTGGGCAAGTAATTCTGCACATTCTTTCCGGGCAAGAGTGAGTTCATCAGGAGGCATTCCTGGATGAATTGCCTTGGTGGGGTTGAGATCTTCATTCTTCTTAAAAGGAAGTCGGACAAAGTACGTGGAGTTCTCCCACAGAGGATGAGGATTTTGGAAATCCTTGTGAGAATTAGTAAATGATCTTTGTAGTTTGGACTGGAGATCATCCAGATTTTATATAGTATACATCTTCGGGACTGATGTATAAGGAAGAAACTGTTGACGAAATTGTACACCAGTAGGTAGTATACGTAATTTGGTCAAAGCATAAATGTCCATGCCGATGAGGATATCTTTGCCAGGAAGATCACATCCAATAATAGGTGTCCATATTATGTAATCTGGAAAGAATTTGATACCAATCTTGGTATTAGTAATGAGATTTGTAAATCTCATTGTTGGTAGCTTTGAATAATTCTTTGTGAGGTGTCCAACATTCAGGAGGAAATATTCGTGGATTCATCATGCTTTTGAAAGCTTCAGTATCAACATAAGCAATCACAGATATGAGATTGTCATATTTAGTCTGCAATATGGAGATGGGAGCATAAGGCATGAAATGAGTGACCTTGGATGTTGGAAAAGAGTGGGAAATCATTCCCATAAAATGATCATTTGCATCATCATCTAAAGTGATAAGAGGAGATTCAATGTCAGAGTCGAATATCTCTGCAGCTTGATAAGCAAAGATTGTTTCTTCATCAGGTGAATCTTGTTCAGAGAAAATAGTCTCAATATCCTAATCAGGGGATAATGAATTAGATTGTTGAATCTGATGAATGAGATGCTGACTTTTTTCTTTTCAAGACATTGTTTAGCAAAATGGCCTGGTTTCTTGTAGATGTAACATGTAGCTTGCTTTGGTGAAGAAGATCGTCGTCTTTTGAAATATCGGATACGTCTTTCTTTTTAGAAAATCTTTTGTAGTACCAAGGGGGACGATGTTTATAACGATACTTCTTCTTAGAGTGTTTGGAAAAAGACTTGTGTTTTTTGTCTTTACACAAACATTTCTTTGCATGCTTACAGCTAATTTCGAGGTAATTCTTCCGGCAAGCTCCGGAGAAATCTATAGAAGGGTCTTTCATTTCTTTCCATAGTTTTCGGATTTCACATAATTTATCAATGGCTGTAATTAGGAACTGAAAAATCTCATCAAAAGAGATTTGTTCCATTGGTCTGCCTGTAACAAGAATAAGACGGTTGATCTCTGCATGTGTTTCTTCTGGAAGAAAAGCAATAAATGTATACTTGAGATCAGGCTTATTGATCCCACTAAGTAGGTGGAAACGAAGGATCATACGGGAGAAGTGTTTTTGTAACTTCTTCCGATCAAGGGAGCAACACTTCATAGTGAAAAATTCTTGTTTGTACTGCTTTTCAATTAGAGAGATGTCTCCAACGAATTCTTTGAGCATGACATTATAAACATTAAAGATAGTGGTTTGAACCAGCTGAAGAATTCGATATTCACCTAAGCTGAGTAGCCAATCACGTAAAAGGCCTGTGCATCTGGAGAAAAAGTCGCGGATGATTTTTTCAGCTATTTTTCCAGTTAACTATTGATTGTCCATTCATGCACACCAGATGGATAATTTGACTCTCCATTGATCTACAGGGACTGTGTCCAGACTGAACCATGGGTCAGAATTGTGTTGGGCCATTGCAGGTGATGTTCAAGGAGGTTCTAGAAATGACTCTTCAATATCGGAGAGAATTTCAGAAATACCAGGTTCATTGCGATGAGATGAAGATGGATCGTCGACCATATGAATATCATTAATATGGGAAAGATCCATATAATTATGTTCATCATCTGTCTGATTCGAAATATCTGCAGAATAATCGTCTGAGTCAGAATTATCAGATACTTCATGAAGTTGCATAGAAGCTGGCAGAGGCTTATCCTTTGGAGCTATTGCAGTATCTTGGGTGACTAGATGGTCAAGAAACTGAACGAAAGGTTGGATAGGGTTAGAAGGTGGAGGTTCACTTGGAGGTAAAGTGGTGATAGGTTGTGGTGTATGTGAAGACGGGACTTCAAATAGAGGTGGTGCATAGGCAAGTGAGTCGTAAGGTCCATAGTCCATAGGGGATTTACCTTTAGCTGCACGACCATAAAAAGGACGAGGACCTCGAGGAGGAGGTTCAAATGTAGGCCTAGATGGAAATGGCGGTGGATTTTTCTGGAAAATGGTGGAGAATAAGAAAGGAGTGGTATCTATAGGTGTATGAGGTCGAGGAGTAGGCTGAGGAGATGTATACATATAAGAATCCAACAAAGTTCTGTAAGGATCGGCTGAAGGTTTCTTAGTTTTTTGAAGATCAACCTCAACATATGAAAGTTGTTGTTTCAACTGTCTAATTTCAGCATCATACTGCATAAATTCAGGACCAAAGTATTTATTCTCTAGATAATACCGCAAGGTACCATCAAGCTTCTGAATTTTTTCACGTATTTCCTGATAGTACTGTTGAGCTATGGCAGCTTGAGCATCAGTTTTATGAGCAAGACTGGTAGTAGCTGAAGATATGCTTGTATGTTGATGATCAATCTTTTGTATATAATGATTTTGAACTAAAGCATTTTTTGATTGCCAATTCAGTACTTCTTCAGGTTGAGATATAGGCTTGGTTGAGCCGTCTGGCCTGACTTCAGTGGGAACTGAAAAAGGCTTAGCAGTAGTCTGATGGTGAGGATCCGACACTCTTTGCAAAGGTGGAAAATCCTGATCATATTGACTAACAGGAAAACATGGTTGAACCACAGCTGCTGCAGGTGGAGCTGGAGGATCATCTTGATGATAGATAACATCTTGTCTGCATGAATATCTGTTCATGAAAGGAGGTGGTTCAAATTGAGAATGAGGCACATCAAGAATCCATTCTTCAACGTCATCATCTGAGAGATCATTGTGGCACGAACATTCATGATGACACATGTTAGGATTACAGTCTCAGATAAAATGCCCATTTACATGTGAATGATAGACAGAGAACCCTGAAGTTTGGAAAGAGTGAACAGGGGGTCTGTCCTTATGATACTTGTAAACTGGTTGGATCATCAAATAATGATGTACTAGGAGATTATCCTGGATAGTATGGCTTGGAAGCTTAAAATTGATTTTTACCGAACCATCACGTTGTTTTGTGAGACGAGGACTTTCGTTGGTAACAACTGGTTCATTGTGCTTAATAAACTTTTCATAATTGGTGAACCAAGCAGTAGGCATACGCTGATAAATATCTTGCCTTGGCAGTTGCTTGGGGATCTGCACAATAATTGGAACTTCATTATCATAAACAAAAGCCATAATCGTACCGTGAGGTTTGTAGGTTTTGAGATGGATTGCATGATCTTGCAATCTAAAAGCCATTTGATGATGAAGAGTAGCAAGAATTCCTTCAGATTTATGTTGAGCACCAGATATCTGAATTTGTACTTTGAATCTGGTAGGTAGAGTAGGATCATTTAAACAAATATTGAAGTCCGGGGCTATGGTGAAAACCATGGAGCCATGACTTAGAGTTGTAATGACCGTACCGATGCAAGCATATTTATATTCTAACAGATTCGTATCCAGAAGAGCAACACGAGCAAATAGAGGTATGTCACCTCGACCATGGTAAGAAAGAACCAGACGGATGGCACCAAGATGAAGATGAGTATATCCGTTGGACAACCAGTGACGAATAAAATCAGGGTCAAATTCAAATGTCAGCCATTATGGATTCATAATATTGTCTCATCTCGACCAGCCGCGCCACACAAGGACGTCGGTCACCGAGATCATTTATCCACACTATTCACTCATGAATAGTGCAGGGCCTCCCCCAGATTCGAACTCGTAACTTCCCTTAAGGAGTTAGATTTCGCAATCTGAGTAGCCACTGAACCATTGGCTCAGTGGTTACTAGGAATGCGAAATCAGACTCCTTAAGGGAGGTCTCGAGTTCGATCCCGTGTACAAGAGACGTCCTTGTGTGGCGGTGGCTGTACCGGGATGAGACAATATTATGGATCTATAATGGCTGGCGTTCTCCCCGAGGGGGTGCGTCCACACCTGGGTAGGGGCACACTGTGCAACCCAGGGTGTGACAAGTAAACTCTAACTGGCAATTGGCTAAGACAGTACTCTGAACATACTCTTTGATTGGAGGAGATTTTTTGGAAATCAAAGTTTTGACTGACTTAGTAAAAGAAGGATGACGCTTATTAAACATATGATAAGGATTTAACAAAGGAGCTATAGTCTCATCTATTTTACTATTATCTGGAATATGAGTGACTTCTACTAACTGGTCAATCTTAGATGTTTTGGTTTTTAGGCATAACTCAGGTAAACTAGAAAAATTAAAAGAGGAAGACTTTAGGATAGGTTGAGGGGTAGATACAGGCGTAGAGGTAGTAGCTTAACCAAAAAATTTCATGGATAATGTATGACTATCTGACACGGCTCTCTTGGCCTCTCAAGGACTGGCCTTTTATATCCACTGGATCAAACAGGTAAAAAAGCTAGTTCATATTAGCTTGTAAATACCTTAAACCAGAAATTCAGTCTTAATCTAAGAATCTTATATAGTATCTGAGTCACAGACTACACACACAAAATATAGACGACAGAAGATGATAAGGAGGATGAAAATAATGATACAGACTATAACGAACAAGACAGGAAGGTTTGACAACGTCATGGTGAGAAAAGGATATTATGTAGACGTTTAAGTAAGAAAATAACAAAGTGTAATAAAAGACACGCTGACAGAACGATAGCTAATATAGCACATAGAAAATATAGAGAATATCGACTTAAAACCATTCGATTACAAAATTACTTACATATACAACATATATTATATAACATGCTTCCATATATATATGTCATTTATGTACGTAGATATGCTTGACTAGGAGCTTTATTGCCATTTATTTAATAACTAAAAGAGTTACCCGAAGTCCATTGCCAAAAGTCTTACTCTTTAAAAACAATGCCAAACGAAAAGGTTACAAATTATTTTTTGATCTATGTGTGCGCCATGCATGACATGGGACCCAAATCTCATGGCTATACTGAATCCACTTGTTCCATCAAGCTTTGCAAAAATTATTTGGAAAGTAGTATATACATAAGAAGATATTATTAAAAAAGATATCCACTTACTGAATGCCACCATGGAATATTATTTTGGTCTATTCAAGATAATGCCTAGGACCCATCATGGTGCAGCTTTTTTAGAGTAAAGTTAACATGATAATTTTGTTGCACACATGAGCTTAAAGATTTTCATGGGTGATTTATAACCATTAGACATGTACAATTTTCTTGATTACTAGCTAGATGGTTTACTGATCAAGCTATAGGATCAAATGCTTAATCAAGGGGGCAACAGACCCAATTAAAGTACTAAAACAAAAAAAATAAAAAAAATTCATGTAAGATAAAACAAATAGGACATGGAAAAACACGTGGACCAAAAAACGTGCAAGAAAAGAAAACCTTGAACATGATATAAATAATGAGTTTTTTAACATGATTAGTGTAAATAATTAAAATTATGTCACTAATACTAAAATTTTAAAAGTACTGACCCATATACCTAACTTTAAATAGTAAAATGCCATGTAGACGCGTGCTGATAATTTTTTTTTGCCACGTCAAAAGGGTCTTTACAAAAAATACTTTCTATACAAAAAAGTTTGTACTGAAAGCGTCTTTTGTAAAGACGTTTTAAATAAAAATAAATAAAAAAATTTGTCTCCGACAATGATAGCACGCTATCATGTCCTATAGCGTGCTATCGGCCTGTTCATTATACGCGATATTGGCTTATAGCGGGCTACTGAAGCTCGATATACTAAAAATCGAGAGTTCTTTATTTTATGAACTCATTGATAGCGCGCTATTACCCCTATTCTAAAAAGTTAGAATTTTGACAATCGACTTTTGTAAAGACGATTTCAATACAAATTTTTTTAACATATTGAAAACGTCTTTTGTTTGAAGATTTTTATTTTTAAGTCAAAAGTTAAAAAAAAAAAAGAAAACCCGCGTTTAAAATACAACAAATAGAGTTTTAACCCTCATAGTAAAAAAAATATTACCTCTCCCAAAACCCAATCGCACAAGCCCGAAGTGTCACGACGCCCCTGACGTAGGCTGACGTCATGACCGGCACAATGTACTATACACTGTACATAACCATATACAATACATAATACACTGTCAGCCTTCACGTAGTCTCACAATAAGTCCCAAAAGTTACAATAATTTTTTTTTCTAATATACCACAAATCAAATCTAATATAGCTCTCTATAATAATTCCAGTCATTCCACAAATTAAATTCTCACCTGATAAATATCTATGATCATCTCAGTTCATCATCCCAAGCATTATATAATATTACCACACAACCCATCTAGGTGATATTACATATATATAGTGTGTGATAATTATACATATCAAAATAACAAAAATATAGTCTATTTCCTCCAAGCATACATACACGTACCAGACGAAGGTTCACGTGATTATCACTCATGGATTTTTCCTTTTCCCTTCGACTCAATACCTGAAATATTAGAGGAAATGAAGTGAGCAAACAACAGCTCAGTGAATATAGTTCTTGAGATGACAATTATATACATTTAGAGAAACATGACATTTAAATCCATTTCAAATACTTATTCAACACATGCATCATTCAATGAATATATTATACATGTCAACAACATAAATTACATGAGTTTTCAATAACACAATGCACAATCTCCCTCCTCTGCAAGGCAAGAGAGCGGGTCTAACCCTTGTATGGCCGTACAAGGTAGACACAACCTCTCATTACCCAATTCACAGTTATTTCAAGGATCTCAACCCTTGTTAGGACAGACCTACTGACAATGAGGACTCGCAAAACCTCATCTGGGTCTAATTCCTAACGAAATGACAATAAGGATTCGCAAAACCTCATCATTACAAACTCCAGTTGCTAAAATCAGTTTGCATGATCCATAAAACTCAATGCATTATATATAAATATATCATGCATATAATCAAACATTTTATATACATACAATGTCATACAAGAACCAAATCAAGAAAACTATACTCACAGTGGTTTCACGGGGTTTCTAAGCTAACTTCTAAAATCGAGCAACAATATTGCTTTCTCAAGAGCGCGTATCCATGCCCTTAAGATCTCAATTTAAACACTGAAATTAATCATAGATTATCATGAGAATCATCATATCGGTAGCTACTAAAAATATCAAATCATATCCAAAAATCACGATCTTAGTATCGAAACGTCCGAAATTCAGTTCTCTACGAATCTATGATTTCACATCACTGTTCACATCACTGTTCACAATACTATTTACTATTCACTATTTACAATACTATTCACTATTCACTACTATTCATCCGAGAGATGTAAATTGTATTAAAATTGTCAAATGGTCTCCAAAAATCATGAAATTGAATCTAACCACATATTCGGGGTCTCAATAGTCCAGGGAGTGTTTTTCTACCTTCATAGCGGATTTTTCATTCGCGTTGGGTCAAAACCCCAATTTGTCAAAACGTCGCAAAACGGCTCCCACAGTCAAAATTTCTCCGCTAGAATAGCTTAGATAGTAATTTCACAAAGAAAGAGAGTGAAAATCACTTACCGCAAGGCCGAATTTGACGCGAATCCCGCGTTTCTCCCTTCCGTTCTTCCTTTCTGTCGTTTCGGTTCTTCTTCTTCTCGTTCTGCAACTTCCTTTCCTTCTTCTTTTGATTTCTATTTTATTTCTATTTTTTTATTTTTTTATCCTTCCTCTTTTACACGTGGAGAGAGCTTAGAAAAGAGAGAAAAGATATTTTATATAAAAATGATCCAATACACCTAGGCTCCCCATCTTAATATTTCACTTTCATTCATTCAATCATACTCAAATCCACATTTTTAATTAACCAACCCCATAAATTAATCAATTTAATTCAACTACATTTTTTTTAATAGGATGATCTCATATGTGTCATCTTCATTTCATAATTTTATTTATTACACGCGTATATTTAGCGCATACGTATCAAATACGTGTATTATCACGTGTATATTTAGCTCATATGTATAAAATACGTGTATTATACATCTCGATATACGCGTACTTCAACGTATGTATTTCATTAAAATTACGGGGTGTTACAATCTCCCCAACTTAAAGAATTTCGTCCTCGAAATTTAGAATCAAAGACTAATCCGAAAGTGATACTCAATTCCAGAAAACTGCTCCCGCATTTTATATTTTCGCTTTCATGTTTGCTCTTCTTGATACGCGGTATCCTCCCCAACTTAGCGTTGAGTTATATCCATAACATATATAGAATCCGAATGATATTTCCTCAACATCAATATATAGATAATAGCTATCAACTGTGACGGTAGAGCAAATCGGTAAGCCAATGGACCTATCCTATCAAGGATCTCTACTGGTCCAACAAATCGCGGTGCGAGCTTTCCTTTCATCCCAAATCTCATTTGGCTTTTCTGTGGTAAGACTCTTAACAAAACGGAGTCAGCCACAATACAATATATCAAGGCCTATATACCAACCCTGTGCCTTTCATAATCTCCTCTGGCACCAATAACAATAACTCCATTCTTTCAAATCAACAAGTTGGAGATCTATAAGGCTTACTATCAAACCTTTAGAGTGTCATCATTATGCTATTATACTAGCAGTTTATACACACAAGTTTACATAAATAAAGTATTCCTTCCAACTTCCACCAAAATTCAAGTATACTAGACCCAAGCATGCTCGCAAGCATCAAAGTCACTCTCTCAGTCTGTCAACCAGTCTGAGAGTACAATATCACACTGAGAAGGAGATGAGTACCAAATCGAGTCTGCATCATATACCAGAGCTCGACACAAGCTTCGGATCTTAATCCGACATGTCAAATATCTGAGTACTCCCACAAATCTCCATATCTCACACATATACAATCTGCTCAGTCTATCAATAAAATTCTGGTGTTCATTGAAAGAATACGCAGACTTATCAGTCCACTAATGGTTATCCAAATGATATCATTTCTACCCATAACCCATAAGATACCATTTGAATCTTATCTTCATTTAACACAATCCATATTATCAATTTTATAACCTTTCATACGATATCATACTTGTCTCATCATAATATGAGTATCAATTAGCTGAACATGCATCCAAACACAAATATCAACACATGGAGTAATATAGAGTACACTCATAACTGTTACTCTCATTCACAAACAATCTCCATTTATGGCCTCCCTGATAGTTACTGCTCCAGTTTCAGCCTGTTTCCTGCTCAATGCCTCAGCAACATATTGGCCTTTCCCAGGATAATAATTCAATATAAAATCAAATCCTTCGGGAATTCTTGCCACATTTAGTACCTCATATTCAATTTCTTTCCGTTCAAATAATTACTTCAGACTCTTAAAATCTGAAGAGAATGTGACATTTTTATTATAGAGGCAATGCTTTCATTATGTCAAATAACTACCAACAAATTTCTATTCACTCTCACGATAGTTATTCTCGTGCACTACCAAATATCTGGAGACACAAGGAATTAACTTATCCTTTTGTATTAATGCACAACCTAGATCTGGACGTGATATTCATCAATCACAATTACTTCCAGGTTCTAGAAATAATAATCATATTTAATAACATTATATATGTCACACCCCAGTACACAGCACACCGCAGTGTCTAGTACCCCCGGGATGTGATGGGTACGCATACCCCAGCCATAGTACCACATAATATTGTCATATCGCCATGTAGCAACCCAACCGCAGCAGGTCTACATCGAAACGATTATTTGTCCATACTATTCACTCATGAACAGTACAGGGCCTACCCCAGATTCGAACTCACAACCTCATAAGGTTTGATTTCGCAATCTGAGTAGCCACTGAGCGCTCAGTGGCTACTCAGATTGCGAAATCAAACCTTATGAGGTTGTGAGTTCGAATCTGGGGTAGGCCCTGTACTGTTCATGAGTGAATAGTATGGACAAATAATCGTTTCGATGTAGACCAGCTGCGGTTGGGTTGCTACATGGCGATATGACAATATTATGTGGTACTATGGCTGGGGTATGCGTACCCATCACATCCCGGGGGTACTAGACACTGCGGTGTGCTGTGTACTGGGGTGTGACAAAAAGGCTTTATGTATACATAAGGCCTTTTTGTCACGCCTGGAATGCACCGCAGCACATTCTACCCAGACGCGGGCGCACTCCCACCGCAGCGGGAGCGAACGCCAGCCATTATGGATCCATAATATTGTCACATCCCAGTACACAGCACACCGCAGCGTCTAGTACCCCCGGGATCATTTGTCCACACTATTCACTATTCATGAATAGTATAGGGCCTCCCCCAGATTCGAACTCACAACCTCATAAGGTTTGATTTCGCAATCTGAGTAGCCACTGAACCATTATGAGGTTGTGAGTTCGAATCTGGGGGAGGCCCTGTACTATTCATGAATAGTGAATAGTGTGGACAAATGATCCCGGGGGTACTAGACGCTGCGGTGTGTTGTGTACTGGGATGTGACAATATTATGGATCCATACTGGCTGGCGTTCGCTCCCGCTGCGGTGGGAGTGCGCCCGCGTCTGGGTAGAATGTGCTGCGGTGCATTCCAGGCGTGACAATATAACATTCATCTTGTTTAGTTTCGTGAGTGGAACAGATAGCTTCAATAATCTTTCCACACTTTCGATAACATACAACTACTACCAGAGAACTTCTGATTTCCATCATTGACATCAGTTGTCACAGTACTATGATCACTTTGACCTTCCCAGCATCCTTGAAGATATCAAAAATTTCTCATCTTAATTATAGTCAGAACTCATATTCACCGAGCTTGGCACTCAATCGGTGCTCTCTCAGTGACTACAAGATCATGCCGAGGTGCTATTCATGCTCCTCTCATTTTTCTTGGGACAATTTCATATATCATCATCGAAGACTATGTACTCAAGATATGGTTCATATACCCACTGCATCAATCCTATAACGTGATTGACACATAAATTAAGGTTACCAACATTTCATACTATCCATATCTTGTCTTACAACAGTCTGCATTACATCCTTTTCTCGAATTCTTAACTGATGGTGCCTAGAGCTCAAAATGATCTTAAAGAAAATTTGGCTTCATTTAGTTAATCGAATTCGACCATCTATCCCTGGTAAAGGTATTCATTCTTTCTTGTTATCATGCCCAGTTAACAGTAATTTATACTTAAACATATTTCACTATACCTTCTTTCCATATTATCACAAATGCTCTCCAAGGTGGCATATCAAAGATAATCAATCTTTTTTTTTCCATTAACACATGTACTTACCTTCAATCCTCACAATTCCTCAGGTACTCTTTATATGAAGGAATGAAGATGCATATTAGACTGACATCAGTGTTCTATGCTATCAATCTCTTGTCCAGGTGGCACTTTTATTAATTCATCAGAGAATACGCCAATATACCAGTTCACCACAGGAATTGTAATCAACTGCATGCCTTATTACATTACGCTACATGGCTTTGTACTAGCCATATTCTCCATGTCCTCGTCAACAACTATCTTATCATAGATAGAAAAGTTTGAGGGTATAAATTCCTCGAGATTCAAAATGAGAATTTTCCACTTATTCAGAATACTACTTCTTTTCGGAGAGACGCTCCACCTGGCATTAGAGGTGACCAACCAATCATACCCAACTAAGCATCCAATTCCAAAAATTTTATATTCTAAAGTCCATACTTACGTGATGACCCTCTTATTTATTACATATAATATTTGCTGACCATATCAAGGTAGATTCTTTCTCCTATAGGCATACTCACAATCAATGATACAGTATTATAACAGAAGATAACACAATTTGTCTACTATATCACCAGAGATAAAGGACCAGGTATGTAACACCCCGTAATTTTAATTAAATACATACATTGAAGTACGCGTATATCGAGATGTATAATACACGTATTTTATACATATGAGTTAAATATGCACGTGATAATACACGTATTTGATACGTATGCGCTAAATATACGCGTGTATGAATAGTAAATAAATAAAATTATGAAATGAAGATGATACATGTGAATTAAATTGATTAATTTATGGGATTGGTTAATGAAAAATGTGGATTTGAATATGATTGAATGAATTTAATGAGATTTGATGGAGGAGTTAGTTAATAAAGGGAGTCAAGGTGCATGAAATCATTTGTATATATAAATCTAAATAAAAATAAAATAATAATAAAATAATAAAATAAAAAATAAATAAAATGTCCTTAGTTGCTTCCAACGTGTGCAACAAGGAATAAAAAAAAATAAAAATAAAAAAATAAAAAAAATGAAATGAAACAGAAAGGAAGAAGTTGCAGAACGAGCAGACAGAGAGAAAGGAAAGGAAGGAAGGAAGAAAGAAAGGGAAACGAAGGGAGATCCGAATCTGTGGTAAGCTATTTTTGTTATTTTTCGTCGTAAAATTACTATCTAAGCTAGATGTAATCTTTCTAGCGGAGTAATTTTTGTTGTAGGAGCCGTTTTACGACGTTTTCAAAAAAATGGGGTTTTGACCCAACGTGAATGAAACTCCGCTAGAAATGTAGAAAAATGCTCCCTGGACTGTTAGAAACCCGAATATGTAGTTAGATTCAATTTCATAATGTTTGGAGACCAATTGACAATTTTAATACAATTTACATCTTTCGGATGAATAGTAAAAATAAATAGTAAATAGTAAATAGTAAAAATAAATAGTGAATAGTGAATGGTGAATAGTAATAGTGAATAGTGAATAGTGAATAGTAAGAAATAAATAGTACTGTGAACAGTGAGTTGATATTTTAGTAGCTACCGAAATGGTAAATGATGATTCTCATGATAATCTATGGTCATTTCAGTGCTTAAATTTAGAGCTTAAGGGCATGGATAAACGTTCTTGAGGAAGCAACATTGTTGCTTGATTTTAGAGAAACCTCGTGTAACCACTGTGAGTATAGTTTCTTTGATTTGGTTCTTGTATGACATTATACATATATAAAATGTTTGATTGTATGCATGGTATATTTATATATACATTGAGTTTTATGGACCATGCAAACTGATTTTAGCATCGGAGTTTGTAATGATGAGGCTTTGCGAATCCTCATTGTCATTTCGTTAGGAATTAGACCCGAATGGGGTTTTGCGAGTCCTCATTATTAATAGGTCTGTCCTAACAAGGGTTGCGATCCTTGAAATGACTGTAAATTGGGTAATAAGAAGCTGTGTCTACCTTGTACGGCCATACAAGGGATAGACTCGCTATCTTGCCTTGCGGAGGAGGGAGATTGTGCATTGTGTTATTGAAAATCATGCAAATTTATGTTGTTGACATGTACAATATATTCGTTGAATGATGCATGTGTTGAATAAGTGTTTGAAATGATTTTAAATGTCATATTTCTATAAATGTATATAATTGCCATCTCAAGAACTATATTCACTGAGCTGTTGATTGTTCACCCTATTTCCTCCAATATTTCAGGTATTGAGTCGAAGGGAAAAGGAAACTCCGTGAGTGAGTCAGGTAGGTGTATGTCTGCTTGGAGGAAATAGCTTTTGTTATTTTGATATGTATACTTATCACACATTATATATATATATGTAGTATCATCTAGATGGGATGTGTGGGCATATATATAACTTAAGATATTGGATGATTATAGATATCTATATTGGATTTGATTTGTGGTATAGTAAAAAAAAAAAAAAAAAAATTATGTAGATTTGGGAAGGATTGAGAGAATAAGGGAAGGCTGACAGTGTGTTATATACTGTATATGGGTATGTACAGTGTATAATATACTGTGCCGGTCATGACGTCAGCCTACGTCAGGGGCGTCGTGACAATATTGGTATCAGAGCCTAAGTTTAAAATTCGTAAAAAGATAAAAGCTTTATGATATTATGATTGCTTGTATGGGTATACATATGGGTAGTACTATTATGTTGAGCCTAATCCAATATGTTATCTTGACTGATAATCACCTGTGTCAGTGAATTCCAGATTTGGAAAAGACCGGTCAAGATTAACAATGGAAATTGTTGATCAAGAAAGGATTAGAAGGCTGAAAGAAAAAGAACTGGATGTAATCCAGTAATAATAAATGACATAGCTTATATATGGCTAGTAACTACCCAACAACAACGAAATGCACAGCTTATGAGCTTGTGGCAAAGTTGTAATGTGAGAATGACAGAGGCTTGAACTATTGATAGCTCCAGATGTTGATGCTAATGGTGTGCGTACTTCTGTAAAAACATATATAATTAAGACTGAAGTAAAAATAAAATTAGTAGAAGGTCTCAATGATAAGCCAGATGAAATGCAAAGAGATGTGAAAGTTATGGAAACTTTCAGGAGAAGAGACTCGCCTATCTTAACTGGCAGTCTGATAATAGACGGAGCAAAAAAATAAAAAATAAAAATTGCTACTCTTAGTAGAGACCATCTTAGAGAAGGATTAAGTGTCACGACGCCCCTGACGTAGGCTGACGTCATGACCGGCACAGCGTACTATGCACTGTACAAACCCATATACAGTATATAATACACTGTCAGCCTTCACGTACTCTCACAAACCTTCCCAAAATGTACAGAATATATTTTTTTTATATACCACACATCAAATCAAATCCCATATATATATATATGATCATTCCATTCACATTGATTCCATTCATTCCACAAATTAAATTCTCACCAACTAAATATCTATGATCATCTCATTTCATCATCCCAAGCATTATATAATCTTACCACACAACCCATCTAGGTGATATTACATATATATAGTGTGTGATAATTATACATATCAAAATAACGTAAATAGAATTTATTTCCTCCAAGGAGACATACACATACCAGACAAGTTCCATTTCCCTTCGACTCAATACCTGAAAGATTGGAGGAAATGGGGTGAGCAAACAACAGCTCAGTGAATATAGTTCTTGAGATGACAATTATATACATTTAAAGAAATATGACATTTAAAATCATTTCAAATACTTATTCAACACATGCATCATTCAATGAATATATTGTACATGTCAACATCATAAGTTTCATGATTTTCAATAACATAATGCACAATCTCCCTCCTCCGCAAGGCAAGAGAGCGGGTCTAACCTTTGTATGGTCGTACAAGGTAGACACAACTTCTCATGACCCAATTCAATAACACCATGCACAATCTCCCTCCTCCGCAAGGCACGAGAGCGGGTCTAACCCTTGTATGATCGTTACAAGGTAGCCACAACATCTCATTACCCAATTAACAGTCATTTCAAGGATCGCAACCCTTGTTAGGACAGACCTAACGAAATGACAATGAGGAATCGCAAAGCCTCATCATTACAAACTCCAATGCTAAAATCAGTTTGCATGATCCATAAAACTCAATGCCTTATATAAAATATCACATGCGTACAATCAAACAGTATATATGCGTACAATGTCATACAAGAACCAAATCAAGAAAACTATACTCACAGTACAACACTTTCAACTTAAACCCAATTAACGCTTTCGAGTCCAGCTCCAAGTTAAATCCAACTAATTTAACCTGTCACAAATTCAATGTCATGTATTCATATCTATTTTACATCTGTAATGTCTCAACTCACTTCAAAACACGAATAATAATTCCATTTAGGACTCATAAGCCGTTGAAGAACCTACTAAATCGTTTCTGTGGTCGATCTAGATATTTCCACAAGAAAGAACAGTGAAAATATATTTCCAAATTATATTTTCACGACACCATATACTTAGTTATTAAAACTATCATCGGGGTTTCATTGGGTTCACATCACTGTGCACAGGTCAATGTTGACTGTGCACTGTGCACAGGTCAATGTTCACTGTGCACTATTCACTATTCACTGTGCACTATTCACTATTCACTATTCACTTCACTATTCATCCGAATGTTGTAAATTGTATTAAAATTGTCTAACGGTCTCCAAAACTCATAAAATTGAATCTAACCACATATTCGGGGTTCTAACAGTGTAGGGAGCATTTTTCTACCTTCCTAGCAGATTTTTATTCATATTGGGTCAAAATCCCAATTTTTGAAAATGCCGTAAAACGGCTCCCACAGTCAAAATTGCTCTGCTAGAAAGTTTACATCTAGTTTATATATCAATTTTACGAAGAAATAGAGGAAAAATCACTTACCACGAGTCTGAATTCGCGCGTTTTCCCCTTTTTCTTCTTCTCTTTCTTCTCCTTCTTCTCTCTGTCCGCTCCTTCTTCTTTCTGCAACTTCATTCTCAATTCTTGTTTTCCTTTTATTATTTTTATTCTTTTTGTTTTTTTTTGTTTGGACGTTGGTGAGAGAATTGAGAAAAGAAATGACTTTTTTTTGTTTTTTTTTTTCCTTTTATCATTCCCACGTGGAGAGAACTTATAAAAGAGAAAATATGTTTTATATAAAAATCATCCCATACACCTAGGCTCCCCTTAATAACCAACTCCTCCATCAAATTCCATTCAAGTCAATTCATCTCATATAAGTCACTTAATAATTCAATTTCAATCTATACCATTTAATACTTCACTTATTTCACTTTTATTCATTCAATCATATTCCAATCCACATTTTTAATTATCCAATCCCATAAATTAATCAATTTAATTCAACTCCAATTTTTTTACTTGTAAGCACCCATATAGGATGATCCCATATCATCTTTATTTCATAATTATTTACTAATCATACACGCATTTATTTTGTTCATACGTATAAAATACGTGTATTATCACATGTATATTTAGCTCATATGTATAAAATACGTGTATTGTACATCTCGATATACGCGTATTTCAACGTATGTATTTAATTAAATTTACGGGGTGTTACATTAAGTCTCTGAAACTGATAAAGCAAGTTAGCTAAGTTTAAGCTAACTAATGATAAGAGATGACAGAAAATTGGGTTAAGGACTCTGAGATGATTTAGGCATGAGATTAATTACAGAAGCTATTTTATGATGGCTTCTATCATCATGCCGATATTGCTTTAAGGCATGAAAAAGTTTATCTTGTTAAAATGTAGTGACATGCCTAACCAGAACTACAAACATGACTTCAACAGACTGGTATAGTTTCTTTTTGGGAATGCTCACTATGGATAGTGTGATAATGATAAGGATCTAGAATAAATTTTGGGATCCTCTACGGCAGGTTTGCTAATTGTGGGGTTACAAATATATATGCAAGTTGTGAGACAGCCTATACATTTTGGGTCAGCCAAACCTGTGGTGAAATTGTTAACCCTAGCAATATTAGTGATATAACTTGTACCGCCATTTAAAGCCGAGTCATCAACACCAGTGTTAGGTACAAGGCGAAATAAGTAATGTACGGAAATGTTGGGGCAAAAATATGAAATTGAAGATAAGTGAAACATTGAGTAAGGTTGAGATTTTGGCAGTATTGGGTCAGGTACTAACCCAATAAAAATGGGAAAAAGAAAAGTGATGTTAACGAATTATGAAAACTAGAATTGGTTTCCATTGCCTGAGCAGGAGTCACAGACTGAGTAAAATTGTATCTCGACCTATGATTGTCTATTATCAATATGAAAAAAAAAAAAAAAAAAAACAGGATGTGTTAATGTCCATTTAGTCGATATGGAATGCCCCCATCTTTTTATCAATGTGACTCCACCAAATTTAGAAAATAAATGACAGTAAATGAAAGACCAGATCCAGAGAGTAGTAAGACGCTGAGAACAGGTATGATCAACATTTTGTGATTGTGTATAATCTGATGTATTGTTGGATCTACCTGGTGTTGTACCTCTGGTGATATGGTAGACAGATTGTATTATCTTCTGTTATAATGGTATATCATTGATTGTGAGTATGCCTACAGGAGAAAGAATCTATCATGATATGGTTAGCAAAGATTATGTGTAATAACTATGAGAGTCATCAAGTAATTATGGGCTCTAGAATCTGAAATTTTTGGAATTGGATGCTTTGTGGGTATGATTGGCTGGTCACCTCTCATGCTAGGTGGAGCGTCTCTCCGAAAAGAAGTAATATGCGGCATAAGTGGAAAATTCTCATTTTGAATCTCGAGAAATTTATACCCTCACAATCTTCTATCTAAGATAAGATAATTATTGAGAGGACATGAAGCATATGGCTAGTACAAAGCCATGTAGAGTAAGGTAAGAAGGCATGCAGTTGATTAAAATTCCTGTGGTAAGCTGATATATTGGAGTATTATTGCCACCTGGACAGGAGATTGATAGCATAGAACACTAATGCCAGTCTAATATGCATCTTTTTTCCTTCATATAAAGAGTACCTGAGGAATTGTGAGGATTGAAGGTAAGTACATGTGTTAATGGAAAAAAAAAAAAAGATTGATTATCTTTGATATGCCACCTTGGAGAGCATTTGTGATAATATGGAAAGAAGGTATAGTGAAATATGTTTAAGTATGAATTACTATTAACTGGGCATGATAACAAGAAAGAATGAATACCTTTACCAGGGATAGATGGTCGAATTCGATTAACTAAATGAAGCCAAATTTTCTTTAAGATCATTTTGAGATCTAGGCACCACCAGTGAAGAATTCGAGAAAAGGATGTAATGTAGACTGTGTTAAGACAAGATATGAATATTATGAAATTTTGGTAACCTTGATTAATGTGTCAATCACGTTTATAGGATTGATGCAGTGGGTATATGAACCATATATACATAAGGCCTTTTTGTCACACCCTGGGTTGCACAGCGTGCCCCCTACCCAGGTGCGGGAGCACCCCCTCGGGGCGAACGCCTAGCCATTATGGATCCATAATATTGTCATATCGCCATGTAGCAACCCAACCGCAGCTGGTCTACATCGAAACGATTATTTGTCTGCCACTATTTACCATGAATAGTACAGGGCCTCCCCCAGAATCGAACTCGAGACCTCCCTTAAGGAGTCTAATTTCGCATTCTGAGTAACCACTGAGCCAAGAAAATGAGAGGAGCATGAATAGCACCTCGGAATTATCTTGTTGAGAGAACACCGATTAAGTGCCAAGCTCGGTGAATAGGAGTTTTGAATATAATTGAGATAAGAATTTTTGGATCACGTGACTAGTTTCAATAGTATCGTTAAGGATGCTGCGAAGGTCAAAGTGATCATAGTACTGTGACAACTGATGTCAATGATGGAAATCAGAAGGTCTCTGGTATTAGTTGTATGTTATAGAAAGTGCGTGGAAAGATCCTTGAAGCTATCTGTTCCACTCACGAAACTAAACCAGACAAATGGTGAGTATTGTGTGGACCGTTGTGTATGAGGAAAGCTCTCACAGTATGAAATGTTGTTACTAGGTTCAGAATCTGGAAATAATTGTGATTGATGAACACGTCCAGATCTGGATTTTGCATTGATATTAATTACTTGTGCCTTCAGAGGTTTGGTAGTGCACGAGAATAACTATCCTGAGAGTGAATAGAAATTTATTGCTAGTTTTGAAATGATGAGAGTCTTGCTTCTATAATAACAAGGTCACATTATGTTCAGATTTTAAGGGTCTGAAGTAATTATTTGAACGGAAAGAAACTGAATATGAGGTACTAAATGTGGCAAGAATCCCCGAAGGATTTGATTTTATATTGAATTATTATCCTGGGAAAGGCCAATATGTTGCTGAGGCATTGAGCAGAAAACAGGCTGAAACTGGAGTATCAATTAGCCATAAATGGAGATTGTTTGTGAGTGAGAGTAACAGTTATGAGTGTACTCTCTATTACTCCATGTGTTGATATTTGTGCTCGGATGCATGTTCAGCTAATTGATACTCATATTCAGATAGTAAAATTTATGATGCGACGAGTATGATATCAGTATGAAAGGTTATGAAATTGATAATATGGATTGTATTAAATGAATATGGGATTCAAATGGTATCTTATGGGTTATGGGTAGAAATGATACCATTTGGATAACCATTAATGGACTGGTAAGTCTATATATTCTTCTAATGAACACCAGAATTCTATTGATAGACTGAGCAGAGTGTATATGTGTGAGATAGGGAGATTTGATGGGAGTACTCAGATATTTTTCATGTCGGATTAAGATCCGAAGATTGTGTCGAGATCTGATATATGATGCAGACTCGTTTTGGTACTCATCTCCTTCTCAGTGTGATATGTACTCTCAGACTGGTTGACAGACTGAGAAAGTGACTTTGATGCTTGCGAGCATGCTCGGGTCTGGTATACTTGAATTTTGGTGAACGTTGGAAAGAATACTTTATGTGTGTCAACTTATGTGTATAAGCAGCATAAAGCTGGAACTTGGTAATAAGCCTTATAGATCTCCAACTTGTTGATTTGAAAATATGGAGTTATTGTTATTGGTACCACAGGATATTATTCAATACACAGGGTTGGTATATAGGCCTTGAAGTGTATTGTGGCTGACTTAGTTTTGCTAAGGGTCTTACCACAGAAAGCTCAAATGAGATTTGGGATGAAAGGAAAGCTCGCACCACGATTTGTTGGACCATTAGAGATCCTTGATAGGATAGGTCCATTGGCTTACCGATTTGCGCTACTGTCATCGTTGCTAGGTGTCCATACTATTTTCTCTATATTGATGTTGAGGAAATGTCATTCGGATTCCATATATGTTATGGATATAACTCAACGCTAAGTTGGGGAGGATACCACGTATCAAGAAGAGCAAACATGGAAGTGAAAATATAAAATGGGGGAGCAGTTTTCTGGAATTAAGTGTCACTTTAAGAATAGTCTTTGATTCTAAATTTCGAGGACGAAATTTCTTAAGTTGGGGAGATTGTAACACCCCGTAATTTTAATTAAATACATACATTGAAGTACGCGTATATCGAGATGTATAATACACGTATTTTATACGTATAAGTTAAATATACAAGTGATAATACACGTATTTGATACGTATGCGCTAAATATACGCGTGTATGAATAGTAAATAAATAAAATTATGAAATGAAGATGATACATGTGAATTGAATTGATTAATTTATGGGATTGGTTAATGAAAAATGTGGATTTGAATATGATTGAATGAATTTAATGAAATTTGATGGAAGAGTTAGTTAATAAAGGGAGTCAAGGTGCATGGAATCATTTGTATATATAAATCTAAATAAAAAAATAATAAAATAATAAAATAAATAAAATGTCCTTAGTTGCTTCCAACGTGTGCAACAAGGAATAAAAAAAATAAAAATAAAAAAATAAAAAAATGAAATGAAATGAAATGAAACAGAAAGGAAGAAGTTGCAGAACGAGCAGACAGAGAGAAAGGAAAGGAAGGAAGGAAGAAAGAAAGGGAAACGAAGGGAGATCCGAATCTGTGGTAAGCTATTTTTGTTATTTTTCGTCGTAAAATTACTATCTAAGCTAGATGTAATCTTTCTAGCGGAGTAATTTTTGTTGTAGGAGTCGTTTTACGGCGTTTTCAAAAAAATGGGGTTTTGACCCAACGTGAATGAAACTCCGCTAGAAAGGTAGAAAAATGCTCCCTGGACTGTTAGAAACCCGAATATGTGGTCAGATTCAATTTCATAATGTTTGGAGACCAATTGACAATTTTAATACAATTTACATCTTTCGGATGAATAGTAAAAATAAATAGTAAATAGTAAATGGTGAATAGTGAATAGTAGAAATAAATAGTGAATAGTGAATAGTGAATAGTGAGTAGCTACCGAAATGGTAAATGATGATTCTCATGATAATCTATGGTCATTTCAGTGCTTAAATTGAGAGCTTAAGGGCATGGATAAACGCTCTTGAGGAAGCAACATTGTTGCTTGATTTTAGAGAAACCTCGTGTAACCACTGTGAGTATAGTTTCTTTGATTTGGTTCTTGTATAACATTATACATATATAAAATGTTTGATTTTATGCATGGTATATTTATATATACATTGAGTTTTATGGACCATGCAAACTGATTTTAGCATCGGAGTTTGTAATGATGAGGCTTTGCGAATCCTCATTGTCATTTCGATAGGAATTAGACCCAAATGAGGTTTTGCGAGTCCTCATTATCAATAGGTCTGTCCTAACAAGGGTTGCGATCCTTGAAATGACTGTAAATTGGGTAATAAGAAGCTGTGTCTACCTTGTACGGCCATACAAGGGATAGACCCGCTCTCTTGCCTTGCGGAGGAGGGAGATTGTGTATTGTGTTATTGAAAATCATGCAAATTTATGTTGTTGACATGTACAATATATTCGTTGAATGATGCATGTGTTGAATAAGTGTTTGAAATGATTTTAAATGTCATATTTCTATAAATGTATATAATTGTCATCTCAAGAACTATATTCACTAAGCTGTTGATTGTTCACCCTATTTCCTCCAATATTTCAGGTATTGAGTCGAAGGGAAAAGGAAACTCCGTGAGTGAGTCTGGTAGGTGTATGTCTGCTTGGAGGAAATAGCTTTTGTTATTTTGATATGTATACTTATCACACATTATATATATATGTAGTATCATCTAGATGGGATGTGTGGGCATATATATAACTTAAGATATTGGATGATTATAGATATCTATATTGGATTTGATTTGTGGTATAGTAAAAAAAAAAAAAAAAATTATGTAGATTTGGGAAGGATTGAGAGAATAAGGGAAGGCTGACAGTGTGTTATATACTGTATATGGGTATGTACAGTGTATAATATACTGTGTCGGTCATGACGTCAGCCTACGTCAGGGGCGTCGTGACAAGGTAGATTCAACAATACATCAAAATATACACAATAACAAAATGTTGATCATACCTGTTATCAACGTCGTACTAATCTTTGGATCTGGTCTTGTATTTACTTTCATTTATTCTCTAAAATCTGGTGGAGTCACATTGATAAAACATATTGGGGCATTCCATATCGACTAACTGGACACTAACACATCCTGTGTCTTTGTTTTTTAGATTGATAAGAGACATTCATAGGTCGAGATACAATTTACTCAGTCTGTGACTCCTGCTCAGGCAATGGAAACCCTTCTGGTTTTCATAATTCTTTAACATCACTTCCCTTTTTCCCATTCTTATTGGGTCAGGTACTATCAAATTTAGAGTCACTCATACTGCCAAATTCTCAACCTTACTCAATGTTTCACTTATCTTAAATTTCATATTATTGCCCCAACATTTCCTTACATTACTTGTTTCGCCTTTTACCTAACACTAGTGTTGATAACTCGGCTTCTAACGACAGTGCAAGCTATCTCACTATTGCTGGTGTTAACAATTTCACCACAGCTTTGGCTAACGAGAAAGTTATAAGCTGCCTCACAACTTGCGCCTATATTTATAACCCAACAATTATCAAACCTGTCGTATAGGATCTCAACATGTATTCTAGATCCTTATCATTCTCAAAATATTCATAGTGATCATTCCAAAAATAAACTATACCAGTCTATTTAATTCATGTTTGTATTTATGGTTAGTCATGACACTACATTTGAACAAGATAAACTTTTTCATGCCTTAAATCAATGTCAACATGATGATAGAAGCCCTCATAAAATAGCTTTTGTAATTAATCCCATGCCTTAATCATCTCCGGAGTCCTTAACCCAATTTTCTATCATCTCCTATCATCAATTAGCTTAAACTTAGCTAACTTGCTTTATCATTTTCAGAGACTTAATCATTCTCGAAGATGGTCTCTACTCAGAGTCGCAACTTCGTTACTATGTCTACTATCAGACTACTAGTTAAATCTCATCTCCTGAAAGTTTCCATAACTTTCACATATCTTTTTCCATCTGGCTTATCATTGAGACCGTCTATTTATTTTATTTTGACTTCAGTCTCAACTATATATGTTTTTAAGTACTCACACCATTAGCATCCACATTTGCAGCTATCACTGGTTCAAGCCTCTGTCTTTCTCACATTACAACTTTGTCACAAGCTCATAAGCTGTGCATCTCGTTATTGTTGGGTAGTTACTAGCCATAGATAAGCTATAAAATTTATTATCACTGGATTCCATCCAGTTCTTTTTCTTTCAGCCTTCTGATCCTTTCTTGATCAGCAATTTTCATTGTTCATCTTGACTGGTCTTTTCCAAATCTGGAATTCACCGGAATTCACAGACACGGTGATTTTCCATCAAGATAACATTAGGCTTAACATAATAGGACTATCCATATATATACCCATACAAAGAATCATAATATCATAAAGCTCTTAATCTTTTTACGAATTTTAAACTTAGGCTCTGATACCAATATTGTCACGACGCCCCTGACGTAAGCTGACGTCATGACCAGCACAATGTACTATACACTGTACATAACCATATACAATACATAATACACTGTCAGCCTTCACGTAGTCTCACAATAAGTCCCAAAAGTTACAGTAAATTTTTTTTTCTAATATACCACAAATCAAATCTAATATAGCTCTCTATAATCATTCCAGTCATTCCACAAATTAAATTCTCACCTGATAAATATCTATGATCATCTCAGTTCATCATCCCAAGCATTATATAATATTACCACACAACCCATCTAGGTGATATTACATATATATAGTGTGTGATAATTATACATATCAAAATAACAAAAATATAGTCTATTTCCTCCAAGCATACATACACGTACCAGACGAAGGTTCACGTGATTATCACTCACGGATTTTTTCTTTTCCCTTCAACTCAATACCTGAAATATTAGAGGAAATGAGGTGAGCAAACAATAGCTCAGTGAATATAGTTCTTGAGATGACAATTATATACATTTAGAGAAACATGACATTTAAATCCATTTCAAATACTTATTCAACACATGCATCATTCAATGAATATATTATACATGTCAACAACATAAATTACATGAGTTTTCAATAACACAATGCACAATCTCCCTCCTCCGCAAGGCAAGAGAGCGGGTCTAACCCTTGTATGGCCGTACAAGGTAGACACAACCTCTCATTACCCAATTCACAGTCATTTCAAGGATCTCAACCCTTGTTAGGACAGACCTACTGACAATGAGGACTCGCAAAACCTCATCTGGGTCTAATTCCTAACGAAATGACAATGAGGATTCGCAAAACTTCATCATTACAAACTCCAGTTGCTAAAATCAGTTTGCATGATCCATAAAACTCAATGCATTATATATAAATATAGCATGCATACAATCAAACATTTTATATGCGTACAATGTCATACAAGAACCAAATCAAGAAAACTATACTCACAGTGGTTACACGGGGTTTCTAAGCCAACCTATAAAATCGAGCAACAATATTGCTTCCTCAAGAGCGTGTATCCATGCCCTTAAGCTCTCAATTTAAAAACTGAAATTAATCATAGATTATCATGAGAATCATCATATCGGTAGCTACTAAAAATATCAAATCATATCCAAAAATCACGATCTTAGTATCGAAACGTCCGAAATTCAGTTCTCTACGAATCTATGATTTCACATCACTGTTCACATCACTGTTCACAATACTATTCACTATTCACTATTTACTACTATTCATCCGGAAGATGTAAATTGTATTAAAATTGTCAAATGGTCTCTAAAAATCATGAAATTGAATCTAACCACATATTCGGGGTCCCAATAGTCCAGGGAGTATTTTTCTACCTTCATAGCGGATTTTTCATTCGCGTTGGGTCAAAACCCCAATTTGTCAAAACGCCGCAAAACGGCTCCCACAGTCAAAATTTCTCCGCTAGAATAGCTTAGATAGTAATTTCACAAAGAAAGAGAGTGAAAATCACTTACCGCAAGGCCGAATTTGACGCGAATCCCGCGTTTCTCCCTTCCGTTCTTCCTTTCTCTCGTTTCGGTTCTTCTTCTTCTCGTTCTGCAACTTCCTTTCCTTCTTCTTTTGATTTCTATTTTATTTTTATTTTTTTATTTTTTTATCCTTCCTCTTTTACACGTGGAGAGAGCTTAGAAAAGAGAGAAAAGATATTTTATATAAAAATGATCCAATACACCTAGGCTCCCCATCTTAATATTTCACTTTCATTCATTCAATCATACTCAAATCCACATTTTTAATTAACCAACCCCATAAATTAATCAATTTAATTCAACTCCATTTTTTTTAATAGGATGATCTCATATGTATCATCTTCATTTCATAATTTTATTTATACACGCGTATATTTAGCGCATACGTATCAAATACGTGTATTATCACATGTATATTTAGTTAATACATATAAAATACGTGTATTATACATCTCGATATACGCGTACTTCAACGTATGTATTTCATTAAAATTACGGGGTGTTACACGAAGCATACGCACACCTCCCCTATGACGATACCTCTATCTGGCGTCTCTATCGTCTCTGGCATCTCTGGCGAGATCATGTTCTCCCATCTCTCTTTTTTCATCTAGTTCTCTGTTTGTCCTTCGCTCTTCTTCTCTAACGTCTCTAGTAGATCCCTCTCCGACTGGCTGCTTTCTGTCACTTTCTTCGGCTACTTGAAACCTTGGACGACGATCGTTTATTTGGTTAGTTTTATTTTTAGTATTTTATTAATTATTTGAGACCTACTTCTATTGTTTGTTAAATTCGATGTTCTTCGTTTTAGAAAGAGTAATACATTTGTTAGATTCGATGCGATAGTTAGTCTTTTTTTTGTATATTTTTTATTATTTTAGATCTAATTCCAAGGTTTGTTAGATTCAGTGTTCTTCGTTTTAGAAAAATTAATATATTTGTTAGATATGGTGTGACGATCGCTTATTTGGTTAGTTTTATTTTTTATATTTTTATTTTTTATTTTAGATTTAATTCCATGATTTGTTACATTGAGTGTTCTTCCTTTTAGCAAAATTAATATATTTGTTAGATTCAACGACGATCGTTTATTTATAATTGAGTTAGTTTTATTTTTAGTATTTTTATTTATTATATTAAATCTAATTTCATGGTTTGTTACATTGAGTGTTTTTCGTTTGAGGGAGATTAATATATAAACTAGTTAGTGTGCACGTAAAAAAAATTATTGGGTAAATATATTTTTTTTGGTGTTGGCCACTAACAATCAGGAACATATAGCGCATTATCATTAATGATACCCCGCTATCCAACTAATTTCTACAATTTTTAGAAGGCAATAGCATGCTATCAAGTCGATTGCCAAAATTCTGACTTTCTGGAATACAGACAATTAATGAGTTAAAAAAATCAGAAACTCTCAGTTTTCAGTATATCGAGCTTCAATATCCCGCTATAGGCCAATATCGTGCATAATGAACAGGCTGATAGCGCGCTATAGGACATGATAGCACGCTATCATTGCCGGAGACATAAATCATTTTTTTTTTGTATTGAAAGCGTATTTACAAAAGGCGATTTCAGTACAAACTTTTTTATATAGAAAGTGTTTTTTGTAAAAACGCTTTCCACATGGCCAAAAAAAAAAAATTGTCAGCACACTTGACATTTTACAGTTTAAAGTTAGGTATATGAGTTATTATTTTTAAAAAATTGGTATTAGTGGCATAATTTTAATTATTTACACTACTCATGTCAAAAACCCTATAAATAACTACCTCCCAAAAAAAAACAGCTACTTTCAGAAAAAAACAAAAAAAAGACAAAACAGCTAAATTTGGGGGATTCTGTCCGTAATAGTTTCTCTATATGTGATGAGAGCTACGCCCACCTATACCCATAAAAAGAAATAACACTTCTTCATTTGTAACATCGAAATGGGCCGTGTGGAGAAGAAGAAATTTAAAGTTGAAAGTTCATCAATCAGACAAGGAATTTTCGTGTCACCAATATGTGTCGTGTAAATATTCGAATTGAAGGGTCAAACTCGTTCTTCAAGAAGAGAGAAGCGTTTTTAAGAAACAAGAGTACACAGTAGTAATTAAGCCTATCTAAACTAGTAACACTTAGTAATATTTGTTGTTTGAACCGAGTCAAAAAGCCCTTTTTTCCAGTGTTTTTTTTTGCTTGAAAGCTAAGTGATCATCAGGACACACAATTACTCATCTCTGCCACAAACTCAACTCGACATCCAATCATTTCTCTGAGAAATTTGTAGAGTAGAAGAGAGACAAACAGAGATGGGTGGAGTGGAGGCTCTTATTTTCATGGTTTTGCCAATTGATTCCCAACAAAAAGGCCCTTATTTGTAGGTGTCTCATGCCTCCCAATCCCGTCAAAAATGCCCTTCTTTCCCTTTTTAATTCCTTTCACTTTTCCCTCTAATTAAAAACACATAAGCAAGAGAGAAAGAAGGATATAGGAGAAGGGTTTTGCTTCCCTAAATGAAAGCAACAAGGACCCATCAGTGTCTTTTTGCCACCAATTTTGCTGTTTCTTCTCAAGACATGCTGCCTCAATTGCTGTGTCTTCTGTTGTAATGTTGGCAATTGCATGAGGAATTACTCATTTGGTAACATAATAAAAGGTTGCTTAATTACTTGGTATTCTGATATTCCTCTCGTTCCAAGGCAATGCAGTGTTGAATTGCCTTACATTGGAGACTGTAAGTTCCCAGGAACTGATACTATCAAGGTTTTACATTAATATTGTTGATAAACAAATGGGTAGATGTATGCCTTTGGAAGTATATTTTGGTAGACTTCAACGTTTCTCATAAATGATAGTATGCTTGTGCTCAGCGTTGGATTACAAATCAATTCTATATTAGAATAGAAAAGGGCATGTTATCAGCATTTTTATAAAGGAAATTGCTAATTTAATTACATTTTTTTTAAATGCATATATAACTATACATGTATATTTATTAAATATTAATATTTTATACATCTTAAGGTGTGTAATAAATAATTCAATAAATATACATGTATAGTTATACATGCAGTTATAATATTTTACAGTTAGATTAACATTTTTTTATATATATAATTGAGTTATTAATATATGAAACCTGCTCATTAGTGTTTACTCAGTTAGTTGACACCCCTCCCCTTTTATGAGTAGTAAGGTTCAAGCTTTTTTACGAACAAAATTATGTGGCAACCATAATTATTAATTTTTTATGATCTTGTCGTGAGCCATAGGCCCTAGTTGTGATGGCATTGCCTTATTAATTTGCATGATGTATTTTAAAAATAAAAAGTTATTGTAATTTTGTGACTAAAAAAAAAAAAAAGAAACATGGCCAAAGTCATGTTTTTGTACCCTAGCATTTACATAAAAAGGTGGACAAAGTGACCAATAATTTCTTTGTCATTTTGTTGACTTTTTTTTCTTATTATTTCTTTTTAATTTCGTGTAATGGACAGTTCAGGAGATTAAACTCAAAAGCTTCATTGAAAAAATAAAAACACAGAAAAGAGAATTAGAGCAGTTGGATATGGTGTTAGATAATGGATAAATGCAGGTTTTCCATAATAATCATTATCAGTACCAGCGTGTCATCATATACTAAATTAATGGCGCAGTTTCTATGTAAATGATATATAATAGGAATAAGGTTCATTTTCAAGCTCAATACATATATGTGGGTTAGAAAGGTAATTCATGATACCAATAAAATGATTTGTGCAATTCAAGTTATTATTGCCATAACCACCGCTTTGCTTATACCAAATGCATTTACATTGCATATATTAATTATTGGAGTAAATTGTACTTTTTGTCTTATTTATTTATTTGTGTTGCTTAGGATGGACAAAAAGGCATCCGAAATAAAGAAAGGTGTTATGGAAAACTCAAAGTTACTTAATTTTTGAGACAGTGGTATCCTAGTTCTATGCCCTTAGAGGCTGTTTGGTAAGAAGGATTAGATGAGATTTGATTATTTTTAGTTTTAATCTCATATTTGAAGGTAAGGTGGATGAGGTAAAAATAATCTCACTTCACCAATTTATCTCTTTCTAACAGGATAAAACAATCCTACCATTTTAGGTGGGATTGTTTTAACCCTTTTTTGTTTTTGTTTTTTTTTTCCTCTTCTTCTTCTTCTTCAACTTTCTTTCAATTTTTTTTTTAAGGTTTAATGTAATTTAAAAAAAAAAGATATCAATCAAATTCGATCTCAAACATACCACCAAATACAAGATTACTTTATTTTTAATCATATTCTATTATATCGTATCCAATTCAGTCCAATCTTATAAAAATAATTCTATCATATCCCGCACACTAAACGAACCTTAATGTTTAATGCTAGACTAGTCCACCGGGACCTACACGCACCAATCATGCATTAGTCTGAATAAATAAGGAAATTAATTTTGCCAATTCAAGAATTAAATTTCAAACCTTTGTCTTAGTCAAAGTCTTATGCCTTCCTCTTGAATTATTGAGCCAATGTCCAGACAGGCGAAAGTTACTTAATTATAAAAAAAGAATTATATACATAGAGCACTAGTTTACAGGTAGAAGAAGAGAATTAAGGGCAACAAAAACATAAAACACAAACAAGGACCAATCTCATGTCTAATGATATTTATTTTATCAACTTCTGGGCCTCTGGTCCCCAAAAGCTTGGCTTTCTTTTTTTTCTTTGATTATATATATATATATATATATCATTGAAATCTTATTCTAATTAGTCTTTTGATATGCATTATTCGTAACTTGTGATATAAAGAGAATATATACAAAAGGTTAGGCCGCCCTTGATGCCATTTTCAATGTCAATGCCTGCATGATATTAGTTGATGATTATTATTATTCCTAAAGATATATATGTATATATATGCCTTAATGATAACAAAAGTGAATATACATTGCACTTTGCATATAAAATATGCTAAAATCTTGTTCTTCCAATGCTGTTTGGACGACACATGGATATATAAAACGATGCTTTTGCAAAATATTGCCAGCATTATTATCAGCAATACTTGGAATTAAGTTCATGCATAAGATCTTAACTAGAACTGAACATAAGATATATACCCATATAATTTAATTTGTAAAAGGAACATGGCAAGCATTAAGCTACCACACCTAAAAGGTCACCTGTTAATTTGGGCAAATTAAGAATTTCGATATATTCATCTGTTTAAACTACCAAATAAAATTTATGTTTGTTAGGCCTTCCTTTAATTACAATAGAGTTTTGATTTTGATGATTCTTTATGTTTAATTAGTATTGATTCTACACTTTATTTTTTATTTTATTTTATTTTTCTCAGGCAGTGGTCTTATATTAATGTTTTGGTTGACCTAGAATATGTTAAAATGAAGCTAAAATATAATAGCAGAGATGGAAAGCTAATTCTTAGAGAATACTTAATTCTAACTCAAAATTTTGTATAATAGTTTATATAACCTGGAAAAAAAAAGAGTTAGTAATAAATAATAACAATAACAATGATAATAATGTGTTTTTAAGACATAAATTGTTAGTTTAGAAGCAAGCCTAAACCATAAATCAATTCTGATCTTCCAAGAGCTCATACTGTGCTCATTTTTATTTAATTCTAATTCACTCTTCAAACTTTATTTTTTATTTTGTTTCAAATATTTAAGTTAATTTAGAATAATACAGAATACAAAAATTTAAAATTTTAATTAATTCCTCATTCTAAGTTTGTTTAATGTCACAAAAGGTTTAATTAATAGTGCATTTTTTTTTTTGGTAACTTAGGATATATATCTGGGCCAGCTGCAAGCCTTAATGAGGAAAGAGAGTGACGTCCTCTCAATGAGTGTGTAAATAACCCTAAACATAATTCATGGTGAAGGGATTTTTTCCTAGAGAAAGGTCACGTCCACATCCACCTTACTTAACAATGAAACTCGAACTCATGTCCTTATAAATTATGAGTACGAGCTCTACACCATGGTATTAATAGTACATTTCATTTGTTATTTATATTTTCTAAGGAAAAGACTCTTATGCCCACCTACTTTCACATCTTTTAATTCAAATACTTTTCCTCTTTTAATTTGCTATCACAAGCAATTCATATATCTATGGAATATGTTGGTTCATGATTTAGTAAATAATTTTAAAAGTCTAACTAACCAGACAATTACTTCTTACTTTTTGTTTATGGAATACATAAAACTATTATCCAATCTGTGTAATTTGATATAATCTATGTGTAATTTATGTGTTACTGTTTACCATTGGAACAAAAGATGGATGTGAAGCTGAATTGAAAAAATAGATATATTATGCATACGTATGTTTTGGGAGACATTGACACCAAAAGATTGTTTTATAAAGCAAGAGAAAGGCAGAGGAAATTAAGAAAAGAGAAAGCAAAAAAGAGAAAGTTAAAATCTGGCTCTTGATATAAATTGAGGTTTTGTTGGTGGTTGCTATCTTTTAACGGCCTGGGTCCTGCCATTTTCCAGCATGTCCCCCACCTTCTTCTAGGGAGAACCGCTACAGGTTTCAATCTTTAGTTTCAGTTTTGACTGAAACCTGTGTTCTCTCCAGCGTCACAGCAGACATTTTCGCTCGTGAACAGACGCTTCCCATGATTCTGATCAGATAGGAAGAAGATAGATTGATAATGTATATAAGAGGAAGACAGACCCTGCAATAATTCCTATATACGTAATCCCACTTTAATACAACAAATGATGTATATGTTTAGCCTTAAAAACCTTTCAAAATATTAATAATAAACTCAACTATGCCTTTTCTCAATTACATACCATTATTTACATTAATCCATTGCCTCCACTTTATTTTATTTAGATTAAATCTGCATTTCAATTATAAAAGTTAAATTTTTTTTAATTATTTCTATCTATATTGTTTTAGGTTTGCCTTTACTTATATTATTATTATATAGTGTTAATAGGTCATTTTTTTGAACTGGTGTATCTAAAGGTTTATGTTTTATGCGTTCAGACCACCTGAGTTTGTTCTCTCTCATTTTAATTATCTTTATTCGGTGTTATACTACTATTTTCTAAATATGTTCATTTCTAATTGTATCTTTTAACATATTACTACATATCCGTTTTAGCATTTACATTTTTGTTGTACATAGTTTTAGAAGATAAGTAGTTGCACAAAAGTCATCCTCATCAAATTAAGTTTTTGTAGATGATTAAGGAGTCTCAAAAGTTATTTTAGAAATTATCACCTTTAGCATTTTCTTATTTCACCAATGTTCTCTAATCTAATAGCATATATACTACTATATGATTCCATGGTGAGAGCTTTGATGGTCTTCATTAGTATTTCTTAGTTTTCTACCTTCTTCTTTTTTAATGTTTTTTTACCAAATAATTAAATTACAAATCTGCTTTTTACAACATGAAAACCAACTTTTTAATGATTAAACAAACTTTTATTATAAAAGACAAAATAAACTTTTAGTGAGCAGTTTTTATGATAAAAAAAATATTTATACAAAAAAAAAAAATGTGTGCATCTTGTGGGGTTGCACATTTATTGTGACTAATGAATTTGGGCAAAGGAGGCATTCTCTCTCTCTCTCTCTCTCTCTCTCTCTCTCTCTCTCTCTCTCTCTCTTTTAATAGTTTCAAAAATGTTGCAATGCCTATTTTAATATAAGACATGAAATGATACGGTTGGCACATTAGATAGATCATGAGATGGGGGGTATATATCGTGAGTGTCATCTTTGCATTTATGAGAGCATCTGCTAACTTTGGATAGGATATCAGCATGGCCCATTGTCAATGAAAATATGTGCTTTGCAGGCAAGTATCTCAGCTGCTGGTTGCCACACTCTTTATATTAAATGAAAAATGCTAAACATATTAAATTGAGTGTGGTGTCAAGGAATTAATTAGCCTTCCCAATTAATTCTTTCTTCTAGAATCCAAATGGTATAGTTGGGAGATAATTAAAGAGTAATGTTGTTTCCGTCTCTGGCACCAAGTCTTTTTGGATGTTAATGTTATTTTTTAATATTAGCACTTAATCTTTTTTAAATATTAAGATGCTACGTAATACATACGTATTCTCAAAACATTCAAAGATACCAGATGACAACGTCAAAAAATAGCGTTAACGCCTAATACATAAAACATTTCTCATTTCTAAAAGGGTCAAAAACCAACTCCTTAAAAATTCAAAATCTGATTTGATAGCCAAGAAAACGCGTTTATTAATTAATTAATTTATATTTTTTGGTTGGACTAGTCTTAAATTTAATGGTTGGAAAAGGTGTGTGACATTTCATTAATTTTTTTAATTATTGGTATGACTCATCTATCTAAATATACCTCCTCTCAGCCGTTAATCACTCTTTCTATCTCTCTCATTTTGTAATCTCTCAAGAGATTTTCTACTTTTCAACCATGCTCTTCTTTGTTGTGGTGCTTGTTCTCAGTACTTCGTCTTGCTGCCTTTCTTGAACAAGTCTTTGGTCCACGCCTCTCTTCTTGCCGTCCTTTCTCTTCATGAATCCTCTTTTTTCTCCTAAACAGCAGCCCTTCTCCATCTTATTCTTCTTCTTCTTCTCTCAACAAAATCCTGAACAACAGAAGCTATTGTTGTTGTTGTTTAAGAGGGAATTCTTAATCACAGAGAAAGACCCAGAAGAGGGGATGCAAGGATGGACCAAAGTCACAGCGGCCGCGCTGCCCGCTGCTGTTCTTTTAATCCTTCTTGTAGTTTTCATTCATCGATGGTGCTCATCCAAGCAAAGAAGAGATTTTAATGCAGAAGCAAGAAGCAGGGCAGCCCAAGCAGATAGCTTACAATCTGGTATTACAAGGCTTCATCTTGCTTATGAGAACAGCAACAAAAACATGGGGAATTTTCATGATCATATCGATAGAAAGGTGTTTCGACGCGGGTTATCAGTGAAACCATTGTTTAATTGGGCTGATTACCCATCACTAATCACAGAGGCTGTGGAACATGGGTGGTCTAGATTTGCTTTCACTGGTTACTTGTCTTCTTCGCCTTCGACTCGATCGGCGTTATTGGGTTTATGTGCACCTTATGATCATCAAGGAAGAGAAAAGGATGTGGAGATTAGTTGGGAAGTTTGTCCTGGTTCAGCAGATTTCATGCAGAAAATAAGACTCAATTCAGGATTCAAGAAAGCAAATAGTAATAATATGGGTACTTCTCCTTTGAGTGCTACCTCTGTTATGAAAACTGCTCTGCCTCTTCCAGGCCCTCCATTGGGAAACTCTTCATTTCCTCAAGAAGCCTATTTCGAGATCACGATACTGTCTTCTAAAGGAGATGATGGTGAAAAGAAGAATGAAAATGAGGGCGAGAAAGCGAAGCTAATTCGAGAGAGCGTGGATGGGAATGCTCAGTCAGATTCTTTGGTTCATGTTACAAGCAACAGCAGCAGTGGCAATAGCAAGCTTGATGAATCCAAGGAAGAAAGTAGAAGTGAATTAGTAACGTTATCAGTGGGACTAAGTATAGGAGGCGCTGTTCCTTCGAAACTCCCGGGAACTTTTCCTGGGTCTATTGGATTCAATTCAGATGGCTCTGTGTATCTTGATGGTAAGTAAAAAAGGTGTTCAAATCCTCTTGTTTCTTATTTTCTTATAGCAAAGAAGAAGCAGCAGCACTGATTATAAAATTAAATTGCTCTTTCAAAACCAGGAATTCAGCTTGTTTTCGAAACGGAGAGAGCGGAGTGGGGAAGCACCGAGAGGGTGATTGGTTGCGGGTTTAATCCAAGCCAAAAGAAGGTGTTCTTCACGGTGGATTCGGAATTACTGCGAGTAATTCATTGCAAATCAGAAGAATTCTCGACGCCTCTTTATCCAACTTTGGCTGCCAATATGGATGTAATGGTACTCGTAAATTTTGGGCAAAGTGCATTTAAGTATGCTCCTGCCAATGCTCAAAGAACTGCTAATCCATGCTTCATTGGTCCTCTTGCGAATGCTGCTCCTGCTGCGGCTCTTGGTTATGAGGACAGTAGAGAGTTGTTTTCTATGGGAAGAATTGATTCTGAATGGCTCAATAGATGCACAACTAAGAGCAGTTACAATACTTACAGTGACAAGGGGACTAGGGATTTTGATGAAGAATCTGAAAATGAGTTATTTGAGATAGTTTTGGATAATTGGAAATCCCCAACACAGACGATTTGGAACAAAGCTTAATCAGGTTCATGATCTGATTGTAGCAGTAGCAGAAGATCAATAGATGGAAAAGAGCCCCGGCCTTGCAGCATTTAGCCCAGGACCACTGCGGTGGGCTTGGCTTTCAGATTTTTTTACTTTTTTTTTTCTCTTTACTCACAAATCCTTCAGATAGAATTTTTCTAACACCACTTATTTCATTCAACTTTTTTTTTTTTTTTTTTTTTTCAATTTTCCCCCTTTCAAACACATCTGATTTGTAAATATTGTTAACAGACACCTTCTTCATATTTCATCCCTTTTTGTTTTGGGGTTTTGGTTTTTTTTTTGGTGGGTTCTGAAATCCAAAACACACGAGACATTGTCTGCATTGTTGACAGATGAAGGAATTGTAGTTCTCAGTTTTGTATTCTTGATGATTGCTGCTTTGCCTTGCTTGCTGTCATGGATTGGAATAAAGAAAGTTCTTTAATGTGACCAAATCTTGACACCCAATTATTTTTTTACAATGTTTTCTGATAGGCAAGCGCTGGGAATTTTATTTTTTATTTTTAAATGTTGGTGGCAGAGGTTCTAGCAGATATGTTCCATGTTTAATGTTCACAGACAGGTTATGATAACAGGGATTCCTTCAAGCTAATTATGTAACTGTCGTTTCTCTTAGATGTCTCTTTAGACATGTTTATTATAGGGTGAATAAGGATTCAAGTGAATTGGCTTTCTCTTCTTCCTTTTTTCATTCTCTTTGTAGATTATGTAGCAGATAATGTGTACGAATAGCAATCCTCTTTCTTGAATGACCATAGCACACGTAATTTCCTTTGAAAGAAAAATAGGGACATTTTAGATCCGTTATGAAGGGATGAGATAAAAACTTGTTTGTGAGGAAATCACCAGTCAGTTTACGCCATTAAAGCATTGACTCTGATTTGGGGGTTTTCTGAGAAGAATAAGCCACGTATCAACATATTTAAAGTCAACCATGGTATACTATCCAAGTTTTCATAACCAGAGTTACTTTCAAGATTGTATTTCAACATCATAGAAAAGAAAACGTGAATCACTTATAAGCTTTTCTCGCAAAGTAAAATTGATTCAAATGTTAGAAATGGTGGGTTCCACTCAATTTGACTCGAGCACTAATTGAATTGTATAAATGGTTGCCAAAGACCAAAAAAAAAAAAAAAAAAAAAAAGGCTAGCAAAGCAAGCACTTGAATTCCCGTAAAGAACATCACTTTTCATACATTTGTAATATATAAGTGGGGTTAAGAATGGAGGCAGTGGTGGGCTTCCTTGGCTTATTATAATGAATAATAAAAATGGCGCAACCAAGGGACCTGGTGGAATGTGTTATCCATTCCACTTCAGTGACAAAAAAGCACCAACAGATGATGATCTCTCTTTATTTCTGGGTACTCAAAACATCTAAGATGGCTTCTTACGCATCCCCATTCTTGACTTTGCAAATCTGGGATTTTCTTAAGTGAAAACAGCAGAAGGAAAAGAAACTAAAGCAATCAACAAAAAGAATACAAATGAAGTGAACTGATTAAGCTTTGTGATTTTAAAAGGATACTCCAACCGCATGCCTTCGCCATTGGATGAGTATAGAATGGTTTCCTGTAGATTGTTTAGTGCAGCAGTGGAACTGGATACATCCTGCGGGGGCAGCAAATTTCTTGATCATGATTGGTGGGAAATGGCATAATCAACAATTATTAAAAGAACTAATAAGACTTCATGAGTTTAAAGAGTTTTTCAATGACTAATCACAACTATTATTACATGTCAGAATTGAAATGTCAAACGCTATAATTAGAAAATGAAGCCATAGTTAGAACAATTATTTTTGTCCCTAATTTACATTGAACATTCAATACAATGATAGAAACACTGACATTCACGCCCCCGTGCCAAGCCATGGATAAAGGAACTACTAATAGAGGAGTTGATTTGCCATGTGAAGTATTTGGATCAACTATATATCCTTCATGACTCAGAAAACAATGGACATAAACACTGGGCATTTCGTATTGAAGTAGATAACAAGTGATTAGTATTGAAACTGGAAAGTACCATCAGTTGTTTTCCAGATTCCTTAATGAAAGCACATTCAAAAGTACATAGAATGATGAAAAAACTGATCTGGAAAAAAAAATTAGGCCATTAGTTGAAAAAATATATATACAACTAAGTGTCAAAGAAGAATCTAACCAATACCTAAAGGACGTAAATCTCCCTCTAGTTTATACCAAGAATCTTTTTTTTTTTTTTGCGGGGAGGGGGGAGTGGCTAGGGCTATAATCGGGTCGAGTTTGACCCCAAACCCTATCCGACCTGTCAAGATCGGTTGGCATCAAATTTAACCCGATGCCACTCGACCTTCATTTGACAAAGCGGCGAAGCTGACCTTGGGAGGAAGGATTTTGTATTCACCCTTGGCATGGACAAACAGTCTATTGCCATAGAGGAGAAAGGTGTGAATAAGAGCTTCTGGCTGTACATAAACATTGATGGAGCCACCTGGCTTTTAAGTTGTGGCTAGCAAAACCAACATTGGTGGCGGCTTCCACAATAGCTTGCAACAGGAGGAGGCGGTTATTGAAGTCGAAACAGAGACAGGTTTTGTAGGATTGAAAATGAGGCGTCCCGAAGGAACACAATGAATCGGGTTGGTTAGTATTCGAGGAACACCTTTGCTTTCGGATTGAAAAATCCAGCAGGATGGCAACTGGGTGTGGGGTGCAGAAAAAAAAAAGTAGGACGCTGGCTATTTGTCATGGTCATTCTAAAAACAATGGCATTGGTCAAATGGTACGAGGTTCAACGGGCCCTCTCGTCTTTGATACAGAGAAACGTTAAGTTATTAGTTATGGCTGATGATCGAGCGCTAATGTGGTGCAACAATCTGGTGGAGAAGGAGGTGATGCTTAACGATTCGATGGCCGCAATCTATAGGGTGGTGGATTGGGACCAGGCGATGCAGTGGGTTCAAAGAAAGGTGGGCTGCCATTAAGATTGGATGGGTGTGGACAGACTCCCGGTGGAACACTGGTGCTCAAGTGTGTTCCGAGCTATTGGCGACATCTATGGCGGTTTGTTGGAAATTCATGAGGAAACCACTAAATGGAGTTTCTGAGATTTGCGAAGGTGAAGCTGCAAAGGGGATTTGGCGATTTTGTGCCGGAAAAACTGACGGTGTCGTCCGCCGGAGTACGTTTTCAGGTGAGGATTTTCCGACTACCGTCGTCGCCGAAGTCGAAGGTTTCTAACCCAGGCAAATCCCAGTTGCGATTTCCAAGTGGCAGGAGTAACAGAGAACAAATTTGTGTTAATCACGATACTCGAGGAATCATAAGGGGGAGATGAAGCAAAAGAATAAGGGTGTGAACAATGGGCAATCGCGCCACAATTTGAATGTTGTTAATCCAATACGTTCTCACAATTCAACGGCTGAGGTGTCGTCACGTAAGGGGAAGGAGATAATGTACCAGTACAATGCAATTAATATTGGAGAGACTTGGAGGAAAAAGTTGAGGGCAACGGCTGCCACGAGGGTAGTCACTAGCTGTCAGCAAGATTTGGGGGCAGGTAGACATGGCGCAGAGTGAGGAGACATTTTGGGTTGATCTTTCTGCCTAGGAAAAGGTGGGCCATGTAGAGGGTTGTGGATCTCGCATCGATACTGGGCCCCTATGAGGCTTGAAATCGTGACTGGAAATGCGCCTAGGCCGGTAAAAAACACAAGTGGGCCAAATTCGATGGGTTTGCTACGCGCAGACCCTCGCTCCCGCGCAGAAGATGGCCCGATTTCAACGGGTCTCCCACCAGTGTCAGTTGATACGACCTTCAGGCGTGATCTTGACCGAAACTCCGATGAGTGTTCGTTGAGCCTAGTTCCAGAGACTGCGACAGAGCTGCAGAGCGTGCCGCAAGGGAGATCGCCTTTAAAGGTCGGCGAGGTTCATCTTCTTCAGGAGGTCACAGAGGTTCAACTGGATCGCGAGATAAGACTACAGCTGACGAGTAAATTTGTTCTCTCTAACGAAGGGGAAGATGCATTGCCAGTGGGGGAAAGAAAACTCAGGAAGATATCTAAGAAGAAGATAAGGAAATTGAGGACGCAGGCTCGGAATAAACAATTGATGGAGAAACACAAACGGCAAGACTTCGTTGATGATTTCGATGAAGTCAATAGTCTTTGGGGTGGTGTTCAGTCGGAAATGGAGGACTTGGGCGTCAACAGTGGTACAGAGGACGGCTCTGAGGATTGGAATGATCTCACTTCAGTGGCGGATCAAGAAGATGTTTCCATTTCAGGGCTTGAGAACTCCTTCATGGCCGACCTCAATGAGGTAAAGGTATGCCCTACACCTCTTGCTTTGGTTTCTGGTCATGCACAGGCTATTACACATGGAATTTCTCCTGTACACATTACTTCTTGTTCACCTGTTTCTAACCCTGTCATTCAGTTCTCTCCCATGCACCCAACTGACCTAACTCGAACCTCATGTGATGCCCTGTCCAAAGAAGTTAAACTTCCTGAATCCTTCCATTATCGGAATAGATCGAAAGTGGTTGATTTCAACAGATCTAATCATGGGTTAACAAATGCGAAGGGCCTAATATCTGGACAGAGTGAGCTTTTATCCTGAGGCTTGTAGGAAGTTTTTGTGGACTATGTGAGGAGAATGAACTTGCAGGAGAGTAGGAAGCAAAGACTTCAAGTGCTTGAAGGTATTCCCAATTTTAAGGGATCGACAAACAAAGTCTTCTTGCGCAAGAAAGGTGCGGGAAAACAGGCGGCAAAATTTTTTAAATGAAGATACTTTCATGGAATGTGAGGGGTTGTGGGGACAGTAGGAAGAGGAGTTAGATCAGAAGAACCATTTGGCGGACAAATCCATACATCATAATTCTACAGGAGGTTAAGAAGGAAAGAATCGGCTGGAAACTAATCGGTCAATTATGGTGGTCAAGATTTAAAGGATGGTCGTCACTCCCTTCTGTCGGTGCAACGGGTGGAATTTTGGTTGCGTGGGATTCAAGAGTGGTGGATGTGTCTTCGTGTTTGGTTGGCATGTTTTCGGTCTCATTACAGATTGAGTCGTCTACTTCTGATAGGTGGTGGCTCTCGGGCGTGTATGGCCCGAACACCGACACAGATTTCTGGGATGAGTTGGCTGGATTGTCTGTACTATGTGGTGACAACTGGTGTGTGGTAGGAGATTTCAACACTACAAGGAATCTAGAAGAAAAATTGAACAGTTCAAGGCTGACTAGGAGTATGCAAGAGTTTGATCAGTTAATTGGTGAACTCAACCTTATGGATCCACCACTTAAAAGCGCCAATTTCACAAAATCGAATATGGGAGATGACCCAATTTGCTGCCGGCTCGACAGATTTCTGTTATCTGTTGGGTGGGGAATGCTATTCCCAAACTATCGCCAAGAAGCTTTGGCCAGGATTACTTCAGATCACAGACTGATTATACTTGACACCAGTACCGTTATTTGGGGGCCTTCTCAGTTTAGATTTGAAAATGTATGGACATCACATAAAGACTTTGCCAGGAACGAATATTGGTGGCAATCTTCACAAGTCGCAAGGAGAGGGGGCACCAATTTTTTATGAGATTAAAGCTGATGAAAGAGCGTTTTAGACAATGGAATAAGGAGGTGTTCGGTGTGCTTTCTGAGGAAGAAGGAGCTTGAGGAAACAATTGGGTCTCTTGATAAGCTGGAGGAGGGCAAGGAATGGAACTCAGAAATGGGTGTTTTCCGAAGTTTGTTCAAGGCAGATTTGGTTGAGTTATGCTTCAAGGAAGATCGCAAGGCTTTTCAAAGATCAAAAATCAATTGGTTGAACGATGGTGATGCAAATACTAAGTACTTCCATTCCATTTTGAAAAGTCAAAGGAGTTAGAACTTTATTTCGAAAATAGAGAGGGAGGATATCTCCACTGTTGATTCCACAGAGGGGGTGGTGGACGAGATTGTATCATTCTACAAGTATCTTTTTACATCTTCATGTGCTTGTCGCAGGGAGGTGGATGGGTTGGTGTGGGAGAGAATTTCAGAGGTAGACATAAGGTTTTCGGAAAGCCCACATTTTTTGAGGAGGAGGTGCGCAGGGCTGTTTTTAGTTGTGATGGTAATAAGGCCCCAGGTCCAGATGGCTTCTTTATGGCCTTTTACCAAAAGTTGTGGGGAGTGTTAAAAGGAAGATATCATGATGGTGTTGGATGATTTTTACCACAATGGGGTGGTTAATGTGACCACAAACGAGACTTATGTGTACCTTATACCTAAGTCCAACAACTCTTGCAAAATTAAGGATTATAGACCTATCATCCTGGTCACGAGCTTGTACAAAATCATCTCGAAGATTCTGAGACTCAAATTGATACTTCCAAAGCTTATTGATGCTTCCCAAGCCGCCTTTATAGAAGGAAGGCAAATTCTGGATGCAGTGCTGGTGGCAAATGAAGTGGTTGAGGATTACAGATCCAGGAAGCAATCTGGGGTGGTGTTTAAAGTGGACTTTGCGAAGGTCTATGACATAGTGGAATGGGATTTCCTCAAGCTTGTGATGCAAAAATGTGGGTTTGGAAATAGATGGATAAGGTGGATCATTGGGTGTGTTTCTTCGGTTTCCTACTCGATTGTAATCAACGGGCGGACAAGGGGAAAAATCATGGCAAAACGAGGATTGAAACAGGGGGACCCGCTATTACCTTTCCTTTTTACATTAGTGGCAGACTGATTGGCTAAACCGATTAATCAGGCTAGGCTGGCAGGTGTGGTAAAGGGCTTCTTGGTGGGGCACAAGAAGGTGGAGGTTACACTGTTATAGTATGTTGATGATACATTGTTCTTACTTCAAGGAAATAAGACCAATGTTATCAACGCCATCAATACACTTCACTGCTTCAGCGAGATTTCAGGCTTAAAGGTCAACGTGAATAAGAGCCAGATATGTGGAATTAACATGGAGAGTGAGGTAATTCTTTGTCTTGCAGATAGAGAGTGGGTTGCTCAATGGGATCTTGGCCTATGAAGTATTTGGGTTTGCCTCTAGGGAGCAATCCTCTTGCCTCCGTCTTCTGGAAGTCGATATTAATCAAAATTGCCAAAAGGTTGGAGGGGTGGAAGAGGGCCTTCCTGTTAAAAGGAGGGCGGTTAGCCCTAATTCGATTAGTGCTCTCAGCCCTTCCATCATATTTCCTGGCCATTTTCAAGGTCCCTAGTGGGGTGGCTATGAAGATTGAAAAGATGTTCAAAGTGTTTTTGTGGAAAGGTGTTGGGGAAGGTTTCAAGTCCAGCCTAGTAAGGCGGGAGGTGCGTCAAAGACCATTGGGGAAAGGAGGCCTTGGAATAGGCAACATTTCTCATAGAAACATGGCATTGTGTGCGAAGTGGTTGTGGAGATATGCCAAGGATCGCCATTCTTTATGGGCCCAAGTGACCGAGAGCAGGCATGGAGGAGGTCAAAGTGGGGTGGGGGATGGAGTTGATGCTAGATCTTCCTTTCGGAGTCCTTGGAGGTTCATTGCATCTTTGACAACAATCTTTTATCAGCATGGCCAATATAGGGTGGGAGATGGATGCACTTTTAGATTCTGGGAAGATAGATGGTTGGATTCAGACCTCTAGCAACCATATACCCAACACCCTTTCATATTTCATCTCTTCACAACAACCCTATAGCCTCTTTCTTGTCCAACCCACCTCTTAATGGATCTAGCTCTTTATCTTGGAACCTACACTTCTCTAGGGGTCTCACAAGACGTGCTCATAACGAGTTGGCCCAACTTCCTAGATTAGACCAAATCCGCCTCAATGACATCCCCGACTCAATTGTTTGGGTTACCTTGCACATATGGTTCCTTCTCTTGTAAGTCTATGCTTGACCTCCTCATTGATTGCCCCTCACTTCTAGCTTTCCCCCTAGCTTCATGTGTATGGAATGTGCATGTGCCTTCCAAAGTAAAAGTATTTGGGTGGCTTGTTGCCCATGAGTCCATGACAAGGTCAACACTTACAAGGTCTTACAAAGATGGTGGCCTACTTGTATTTCTCCCCATTGTTGTAGTCTATGCTTGCAGGAGAGCGAGACTAGGGATCATCTCCTTTTCAGATGCAGATATGAGAAGAAGATTTGGGAGCTATGGAAGACAATGTTGGGCAATAAATTCCTGCCACCTAGAGATGCATTGGAGGGACTCTCTCTCTTTTCCATATTACGAACCTAAACAGATCGGATAGGGAGATTGGTTTAATTATTTCATTTGCAACCATATGGTCACTATGGCTTGAACGAAACAGGAGGATTTTCAACAATGTCGCACATGTGGAAGTGTCTTTGTGGGAAGATGTTAGATTGACAGCTAGTCCTTGGACGCATCCCCATGGTCAAAAGGGTATTCTGTCTCCAATTGGTTTGCAAATTGGGCTTCTTGTATGAGTTGAGTGTTAATCTATGTTGGTTATGGCTTTCCCCTAAGTAGAGGGGGTCTAGCTATGGTTGTTGTGGGTGATTGTTGTCTTCTGGTTGTAGTTGGTTGCACCTCTGGTGCAGTAATGGACAACAGTTACAGATTCTATTACTCAATACATATAGTCATGCGTTTCTTTTAAAAAAAAAAAACGTTGGGTTGATTGAGTTGGTCAAGTTAGGTTTTTTTTTTTTTTTTTTTCTTCTTTTTGAATAAAAGGAGGCTGAAATTCTGGCCGGGAAAAATGAAGAATGGGAAATATAGAGGCGTTCACCTGACAAAGATCCTCCGCCTTTCCAACCGATCACTAGAACTCGACCGATCAACAAGATTCTTTAACGCTTCTCGCAGGTAACTGATTGAATCCTTGCAAGGAACTTCGTCTTCCTCACTAGTCACAATCAAAACGTTTCGATTTCTACCTCCTAAAGTCGCCATCTCCACTCATAGTCTTCAACCGCAACAATTTCAGCATTTCAATCAACTCAAGTAACAGATTGGACCGATCGTTGCAGCATAACAAAGCTTTTAGCATCGGCAGACCTTCGCTTGACATGTCCAAAGAGCACACGACAATCTCTGTCGATTTCGAATGGGAATAGCTCTACCTCTACGATCTCCATGGGGAAGAAGAAGAAAATGGGTGGCGTTTAGGGTTCGAAATGGAGAAGAAGAAAAGGGAAAGGGGGCGTTGGTGTTGTTATCTTAGGGTTTGAAAAAAAAAAAACCAAAAAACAGGGAGGGGTCGTGCGTCAGTCGAGAGATGAGGGTGGGGGGATTTTTTTTTTTTTTTAATTATGGTTGGGTCGGGTCTACTGGGTTGGGTTTCCACATATCCCGAGGCCTGACTTGACTTGGTCGGGTTAGGTAATTAATGACCCAACCAACCCGACCCAGGCTATATACCTAACCCAACAAGACTTGGAATGGTCAGGTTAGGTCATGTTTGCTTACGGCCCTACTTTTGGCAATTAAGGGAAAGGCTCATACAATTGGATTTTCTTCCAAATGCTCTACAAAATTACGATCATACTACCCAGTCTCACAAAATAAGAATGTCCCTTTCCAAACTTTTAATCTACTAAATTGATGGAACCATGACTTTCTCCTTTCTTATGAAAACTTAAACAAAATGTAGAAGAGAAACCAACCTTCTAAATTCAAAAAGAAACTATAAATTGACGGCAATCGCTATATGAAAACATGCAATAAAAGAAGAGGAGAAACTAAATAATTGGCTCATCCACTCATCTTAGTAATGGGGCACAAGAACGGGAAATTAATAAAGTAATATTTTTAAATAATTATTTTAAGGATTCTAATTTTGGGGGGAGTGTAGTAGTTTTATTTTAGTAAGATTCTAATTTTGTTATGAAGTATGATTTTAACTTCTCAGTTATAGTTGGATTCAAATTAGGTAATTTTCTAATTTTGTCATTGGGTAGAATTTTAATTTTCGAATTATAGGAACCAAACTCTGTAATTTGGATTACTATAAGGAAACCATAATAGAGTTAAAAGGATGATCGATTGAATGGGAAATATTGACTATTGCTTCTCTATCCCACTCTCTTCTTATTTTCTTTTCGTTCCTCGACTTGTTCTACATCACTACCCATGTGAAAAAGAAAGCAAACATTACTCTCTCTAATGAAAGACTGCAATTTATTTGATTTACTATACAATTTGGCAAGCACATGAAAATTTTGGGATCTCACAATGCTCTTGAAGACAATCAGTCATCTATGCAATCATTTGTATTGAGAATGGCATCATTCGTCAGATTACTTATCCCCATACTTCTTAACAAAATAGTGTTGTTGAACATAAACATTGTTGGAAACATGGTAAGAACACACAACAAACTCCAAAAAGAATAGATCAAATGGAAGAGAAGGACTTGAAACTTACACGTGCACCTCACTTGATTTCAATTGATAGTTAAATATGATACTTATAGATGTCTAAATGATAAATCCTAGGCAAGCCATATAAAATATAATTAATGCATACAATGAATCACACTATGAACCTTCAAATACGTAAACAACTAAGCTCATGAACTCACCCACTTCTAGGCACATACAAGAACTCATTAACTTATGAATTTCTCTCTCTCTCTCTCTCTCTCTCTCTCTCTCTCTCTCTCTCTATATATATATATATATATATATATATATATAATATCATGTTTAATATCTAACATCACCCTTAAACATGATAGATGCACAAATTTCACAAATCTAACTTAGGCTTATAACATCCCCACTTAAGTTAGATTTGAACATCTCCAAGTGCATGTGTGAGCTTTAAAACTCTCAACCTTCAATGCTTTCTTAAAAATGTCAGCCACTTGATTTTGAGTCTTCCAATATTTAATGCTAATTTCATCATTTTTTACTAAATCTCCAATAGAATGATACTATGAATGTACCTAGAAAGTGTGCACTCATTTAATAGATTCTCATGAGTTAATGAATAATGGGTTCAATATGTGACTAGAAGTGTGCAATGTAGTCAAGGCACGTGCCTTAGTGAGCCTCAGGCGCGCCTTAAGGCGGGACGCACATGTTGCGCCTCAGTACTTGAAAGGTAGGGCGCTAACTCGGCAGCCACCTTAGTACGCCTTAGATGCACTTCACTTCCTTGCACCCCCTTTTTTTTTAAAAAAAATTCCTATTTAATAATGAAATAAATATTGCATAATATAGTAGTTTTTCTCTTTTCTTTGAATAAAATACATAATACAAAATATAGAACAAACATTAAAGTAAACTTGTGTTCCACTTCTATGACAATAATAAAAAGTTGTTATAAAGGCGTAACACTTACTACTTATTCTTCTTTGCTTTTATGTTTCTTGCTTCAATTTAATTTTAAATATCAAAAGAAATAAACACAATATTAATGAAAATTATGAAATTAAACTTTAATACTACTATGAACATTATGATGCATGAAGAGAAAAAAATTATCTTTCTTTTAAAAAAAAAAATTACCAAAAATAATATTTAATTAATTTTTTTTTTAAAACTTTGCGCCTCATTTTATTCAGGCTTGTGGCTTGCCTTACACCTTGCACCTTAAAAGCTAGGGCCCCTTGTAGCCTTAAGTGTGCCTTACGCCTTTAACTATCTTGGAAGTGTGTGAGCATAGTTGTCACAATCACAGTTCAAATCAGTATATCATACGATTCACAATTCGAATTCACCCAAAGCGTGGATCGGATTCCTAAAACATTATACCTGTCATTGGAAGGTTGTGTGCTTAGCGGTGCTATCGCCCTTATGGAAAGAACGGAATAAGAGGGTGTTCAATGGTGTATTGTTTCCGTCGGATAAGGTATGGGAGCAATCCCATCTCCTTGCTTCTTTTTGGGTTGCAAATTGCAAATTGTGCAATGGGTTTGCTCTGAGTGAATGGCTTAGGGGTTGGGGCAATTTTGTGTAGTCTAATTTGTGTTGTGGTTCAAGTTAGGGACCACCTTTTGTATAGCTTATTTACATACAAATTTATGCATATATAACATCTTATAGTTTCTTTAAAAAAAAAACATTATACCTGTCATAAGTGAATCGGTTTAAATCGATGGTGGAATTCTAGTGAATTGGTCTAAATCATTAATTAGTTAGAAAGCACTATGGTCTTTATAACAATATAGTATATATAAATATACAATTCGCATTTGTATTATGAATTCTATGATTCACCAATCAAAATCTTGATTCGATTTACCGAGCCTTGAAATGATTTAAGTTTGATTCACGACTCTGATAATAGCGTATGTGTATCTAATGAACTTAGTTTTTATTATAAATCCTACGATTCACCAATCCAAATCCCAATTTGACTTATAAAGCCTTGAAACGATTAGATTTCAATTCACGATTCTGATAACAATTTGTGCGAGTCACTAAGCCCATTAAGTTAGTTGCTCATATACTTGAAGGTTCAAAGTGTAATGTATCATGCACGTTAATTATTTTTATTATGTTAGCCTAAGAATTATCATCTAAAGTTCTATATTATAATGGAAAAATCCAATAGATAAAAATATCATATGTAACAATCAATTGAAATTAAGTGAAGTACACAAGTACAAGATTGAAGTCCTTTTTCTTTTGATTTATCATTTGTTCAAAGTTTGTGTGTGCTCTCACAATATTTCCAACAAACATATATGTTACGTTAGTAGATGATGCATGCATATTAATGTTTGCTATCTTTGCACCAATGTGGTGTTGGTGTGACAGCCCGACTTTACCCCAAGAAGCGAAGGTCATTGGTTCGAATCTCCCCCGTATTAACCACTAGGGGAATCTCCCACTCGAGCTGTGGAATTAGTCAAGATAACCCATATACCCAAGGTTATTAAAAAAAATATCTACCATTCTCGTTTCTAACACTTACTGGGTGGATGTCTATCCTTACAAAAAGCTATTTATGGGTTAAAACAGTCACCAAAGCTTTGTTAGATAAATTTAGAGTGGTAGGCCCTCATTAAGGGCTTTTTCAACATTTTTCTTTCCATCACTCTATTTTTGTTCAACATTCTTTTGCTAGAATTTTCATTCTTATTGTCTAAGTGAATGACGCTATTATTTTAGGAAGTGATCTATCGGTATCTCTAACTTTAAGACTCATCTTGTTAAGTACATTCATACCAAGGGTTTAAGTCTTCTTCACTACATTCTCGTGATTGAAGTTCCGTATCAAAGCAAGGCATCATTATGTCCAAATGAGTTTTGATTTCGGGGGAAGATGTTTACCGATGCTAGCTGCCCTCATTGTCATCATGCATGTGAATCCGTTATTCATATCTTACGAGACTGTCATGGAGCCTCCTCATACTAGAAAGCTTTGATTCCCACTAATCAGTACACTTCTTCTTCTTTTTTCTTTATCACTCTATCAATGGATTAAAATCAATGCTTCATTTTGCCCCCAACAAATTATTTCCAAGGAATGGAATATTTTCTTTGTGGCATCTATATGGTGTCTTTGGAAAGCTAGAAACAAAGAGGTTTATGAAGGAGTGACAGTTAATCTTCAGGAAGTTCAAAAAACTGCAAGGGGACTCACTAGTGATCAGATTTCTTGACTCTCAGAAGCACCTTCCCATTCGTTCAATTCAACTAATTTCATGCACGACTCCTCCTGAAAACTGGTTGAAACTAAATACGGATGGTGCGCAACTAAGGGCAATCCTGGATTATCTAGAGATTGCAGTGGTCGATGGCTCATGGGGTTTAATGGCTTTATTTGTATTGCTAATAACATGATTGTCGAATTATGGGGTATCAGGGAAGGTTTAAAAATTGCTTGGGAGCTTCATGTTCAACAGCTTATGGTGGAAACGGATTCGGTTGCTGTAATTTCGCTACTTGAAGGAACTATACCAAAGGAGCATCCTCTGAGTGGCATCATTCATGACTGTAAAATTCTTTTGGAAAGAGATTGGCAGTGTATTTTGCAGCACACCTTGAGGGAAGGTAACCAATGCGCTAACTATATGGAAAATTTGGGCATTCACGCAACCGCTCTACTTGTTAGATACAATGTACCTCATGTAGGTCTTTGTCCTTTTCTTCTTGCAAATGTTGTAGGTGTTGGTTTTGTTAGGCCTTAATGGTCTGTTTTTCTCATTTGAATAAAAAAAAAAAAAGAACGTTGTAGAGTTAATATTTTAGATTGGCTTGTTAGTGTCATGTTCTATTCATACACCAATAGGCTAGCTTAGAACATAAAATTTAAAAAGGAACTAAAAGACAATTATTTAGTTAGAATATCTGACACTGTAGAAGAAAAGGTTTCTTCTCTTATTCTCATCATGCATGTATTGAGCCTATCTGATACTACAAAAGAAATCATACTAGAGAGCATGTGGTGCTTATGGTTTTTAACACTTTTTCGCAAGATGCCCAAGGCTAATAAGAAAAATGTAGCGGGGGTTACAACTATACAATTTGTGAACAATGAAAAGATCACATTGTAATGAAGATGGACAAGCATGTGAGCCTCTGCCTAGCAAAGATGGAAAAGGAGGCCAAGAAGAAGGCAAAAAAAGAGGGTGCAAGATGAGCTACTAGCAAAACCGTCAACAAAAAAGGAGAAAATTTATCTAATTAACACATGGAGAGTATCATGATGCAACAACCTAGTGGATGCTTTTTCCCATAGTTTTGCTTCCATGTTTTCAATGGACTAATAAATAACTAAATAGTTGGTTTAGTTAGAATATTACCAGTTGATATTTAGAATAAAGTTCTAGATCAAAGTGAGGTCTTCTTCACAATAATTTTGCAAATGAGATTTATAAGACTCATCTTATTAAGCACTTTCATTCCAAGGGTTTAGGCAAGGTAGTTAAAGGCGCAAGGCATACTTACGGCAATGAGGACCTCAAGCGCCTGAGGCACAAGGCGCATGCCTGAGTAAAATGAGATGCAAAATTCTTAAAAAGCTCAAATATATATTAATTTTTTGTAAAAGAATTTAAAAAAGATTAAATTCATAAAAGTTTTAATTTTTTTCTCATTAGACATTATATTGTTCATAATGGCACTAATATTTCTATTGTATACTTGTTATTAATATTATGTTTATTTTTTTTGATATTTACAATTGAATTAAAGTAAAAAAAAAATCAAAGAATATCAAGTAGTAGTTGTGAAACCTTTATAAGAACAACTTATTATTGTTGTTATAAAAGTGGAACATGACTTTCCTTCATGTTTTATGTGTTATATTATTATGTACTATGTATATTTATTCAAAGAAAAGAGAAAAATACATATAATACACTAATTATTTTTTATTATTATTTTTAAATGGGGAATAAGAAAGTGAGCCGCACCAAAGCACACGCTTGAGGCGCACGCCCAAGTTAGTGCACCTTACTTGTCAAGTTTTAAGGCGCAACATGTGTGCCCTGCCTCAAGGTGTGCTCAAGGTGCACTAAGGCCCATGCCTTGATAACACTAGGTTTAGGTCTTCTTTACTACATTCTTGCAATTGAAGTTCTATATCAAAGTGGGTATCATTCCATACAAGCAAAAGTATGTTATAGATTTATTACCTCAAATTGGCTTGTTAGTGTCACGCTCTATTGATACACCAATAGATCCTACAATTAAGCTAGAAACTTCGTAAGGAGAAGTATTTGCTGATTTAGGCACTTAGTGGGCAAATTTAGGCCCTAAACCCTATTCCGAAAAATCCAAAAATCCAAAAGCACGAAAAACATGTTCAGTTAGTCAAATCCAAAACACAGTTTTCTAAAATTTTACCCAAAAAAACAAACTGTTTTCAGAAAACGATAAAAAATTTCATTTTTGGATTGTATCAATGTTTTTGGATCACAAACCAAACGCATCCTTAATTATGTAAGTGATTCGTCCACACATTACTTTTATGCAAGCACTCCACCAGCCCTTTTGAGATGTTGTCATTCAAATTTTACAGTATCTCAAAGGGGTGCCAAGAAAAGTATAGATAATTTGGTATATCATTTGTCACCTACTGTGATTGTTTCTTTTTTTTTTTTTTTTTTTTTTGAGTAGTAATAACATAGGTGGACCCAACATCTAGTTATTGCACTTTTTTTTGTTGTAATTTCATTACATGGAGAAGTAAGAAACAAACTAAGGTTGTTTGTTCTACTATTGAAGCTGAGTATAAACCAATGGCTATCGTTGTTGCAAAGATGTTACAAGTTTGTTCTCTTTTGTGAGATAAGTGTTGCGATTACTACTCCTATGGAGATGTATTGTGATTCATAGCTAGTAATCGTATGTTACACCTTATGTTTATTTTGAATATCAACAAGTGATATTCGGACTAAACCAACTATCTGGTTATTTATTAGCTCATTGAAAAGAAGGAAGCAAAACTATGAGAAAAAAAATCCACAAGGTTATTGCATCATTCTACTCTTTTTTTTACTAGAAACAGCGTGCCCTTAAACCCTGTATCCCCACCCGTGACGTGTCCCCACACCAACAGATTGACAAGAATGGTCCCACCCCTAAGACCAACATTCGGCCGAGTTTATAAATTTGTCTCGTGGGTTTGGGTGCAATACTTCCTCCCCTAAGGGACCTACGCCATGGAAGCCTTTAACTCGGTAGAGTGCCCCATGAACATATTTATTAATTTTCCCACCTTGTCGTGACTCAAACCCTCAACCCCGTGAAATAAACCTTGAGGCTTGACCATCGTGCCAACGCACCGTTGGCGCATCATCCTACTTGTTAGACATTAGCCATATAAATTTCCTCCTTTGCTGTCGACTTTGCCGACAACTCGTCTTGCTCACTTCTTGGCCTCCTTTTCTGTCTCTGCTAGGCAAAGGCTCCTATGCTCATCCAACAGTGAGATATTTCCATTGTTAGGAGATTGTACAATAATAATCCCCACTACTTTTGTTCTTATGAGCCTCGGGCATTCTTGCAAGAAAGTGTTAAAAACCTTTGGCATTACATGGTCCATATTATGATTTCTTCTACAATGTTAGATAGGTTCAAAACACACTTGATAAGCATGAGAGGAGAAACCTTTTCTATTGCGGTGTCAAACATTCTAACTAAACAATTGTCTAGTATTTACTTTTTCCAATTTGCATTCTAAGTTGGCCATGTTTAATTTGTATGCTCTAGCTTGAGATGAGTGTTTACCAATAGTTCAAAATAACTTAATTATCTAGTTCTATAAAAAAAAAATGATTATCTTTATTTATGTGTTTTGGGTGTATCTACGTATTTAGATACATAGTGATTGTATGTCAAGTTATTTTGGGCCTTTTACCTTTTATGATAAGTATAAAGGAACTATAAGAAGGTGATGGTGATATTGTTCACAACATTTCTCCCCTTCTCTCATCTCGTCTTAGTTCCTCCCTTCTCTCTCATCTCTTTTCTTCTTTTTAGTTCCTTCTCTCTTTTCTTCATTTAGTATATCTTTCTTTGTTCTTTAAGATTGATACCAAGATGTTGAAACTCTCAACTATTATGGGATCATGGAAAAATGGTATCATTTCAACTATCAAAAACAAGCAGAAGTTGCAAGGAGGCATACCACATAAATTAATATAAGGGTTAACTTTTGAGACATTTATGAATTAACAGTATAAATTCATAATTTACACCTTTCAATAAAATAAACTAGAGTTTAACAGTGACAAAGAAGTTTCACTAACTTCTAGGAAGGAACCTCCACTGAAAGCTCCAAGGTTCATCTCATGATAGCATGATCATTGAACACTAAAGAACTTTTAACATTTAGATGTGACCCTTACGGGTGTGGGTGTGAACCTACATAACTAGTCAATGCAGGTATAGGTAGTTTTGAAATCATAAGTAGATTTCCAACCATGATCAAATCACAGGTACATGCCACATGTTTCTAAGTAAAGCTTTATGCATAAAAAGTAATCACAACGATAAAGCCCATTCAACCACTTGGAAAAAGCACTAACACAAAAAAGAAGATAAGGAAAGAGCGAAACCAAAAATTCGTTAGCTAAAAGCATAAATCTTCAATATACCTGAAAGTCTACAAATGCAACTGGAGCTCCATTTTTATTTTGCATCTTCAATTTCAAGAATCCAGGGCATCTAAAGCAATGAATAAAGTAGAACCAAACATGTAAATGTATCTTGTTTGCACATTCAAATAAGTACAAAAACTAGATCAAGCATCTAACCTTGAAAATATTTGATTTAGCTCTTGCTCTGAACAAGTTTGCCCCAAATTTGCCACAAACAATGTTGGACATGGAATATTATTTTGTGGGACATAAGGCCCTATAGAACCCTGCCAATGTAGAACGTTCCTTAGAAAGTCATAAGCAAATATAATTTTTTCAAATGTACACACGTAGCATAATAAGATTGTCAGGGTACCCAAACAATAGGAAAAAAATTCAATCAAAGGCTTAAATAGATAGCAAAGAAAATAACATACTTCTAAAAGAAACAAGATGATGTACATGAGCAGAATGATCAAGGAGCACACTGTTATATATTGGGTGGCTCGGTCCAGCCAATAAATTATTTCTATTTGTGTATTAGTTTCCCAGTGTATTAGTTTCCTAGTCTAACTTGGAAACTTTCCTACTTTGTGTTGGAGACTAATTGGTGTTGGAAACTAACGCTAACACTTAGTATTATATAAACCCTCATTGGGTTGTGTGATATGAGAGTATGTGTGAGAATTTGGGATTTGTATAAGAGCACTTTTGTTTAGAGAGAATTTCTTTTAGATTTGATTATAGGTTGTAACCTATTTGCATTCTCTTGTTAGTGGATTGATTCTCATCTCCCATGGATGTAGGTGTTTATTCACCGAACCACGTAAATCTGTGTGTTCTTGCTTGTATGTTTCTTTGCATTCGTTTGAATCGTTTGGATCGTTTTTGTATGTTGGATATTTGGCTTCCGCTTCCGCTGCGCACAACACACACCTTAGGCATGCATTCAAGAAGGGTACAACCGTAACACCTTATTATGGACTAAGGTGGTTGCCCAACCTACATGTGCCTTAGTGCTTTTAGGTGTAACCAAGACAGACCATGGTGCACACTTATATACCCAAGTGCAAGGTAACCTTTCAGAGAGGTATGTTATCGTAGATGCATCTTGAAATCGAATAGTAAGTACACAAAGTGTTATAGTTATTAACTTGACTATCTGCTTTGGTTACAAGGAATAAACAAATACTTCTTTACTCTTACCTCGAAAGACAACTAAAGACACTCAAGTATCTATATTGTTTACAACGAATAGATGGTATTTGGACCCAAATGGAATAGAACTAGCTTCATCTAGAGATGAGTATAGATCGGGTAGGGTCGAATTGGTGTGACCTTAAAATGAACCTGATCCAATAGTTTAGGGTGAAAGAAAACTTCACCCGAACCAACCCAACCAAGAAAAGTATTAAACAGTAAACATGTACCCAACTACCAGTTTAGATAGGTCAGGTTGTCGGGTTATTTGCCGTTCAAAAATAAAGATTTTTTTGCATCTAGAAAGGACACTTTGGTAGAAAATATACTCAAACGCTCAGCAAACATAATATTCCCAAAGCTTTCAAATCAAAGCTCTTTCTTTTTGGCCTCCCTATGGGTTAGTGTAAGTAAACTAGCAGTAGGTTACACATTGGGTGATTGATTACATGGTTCAAAAATTCGGCAAACTTCCACAAATTATTTTTCCTTTTTTTACCATCGAAGTGCGAAGTGGATGTAAAATAAAAAATGCAAAAATTCGCCAAAATAATTCAATAAAATATGAAAAAATCGACAAAATTCGATAAAATTTCTATTTTTCAATTCAAAAATGAAAAAATTCAACAAAAAATTCGATAAAATTCAACAAAATTCAGTGACATTCGACAGAGAAGTAAAAAAAAATGTTATTTCATAAATAAGAAAACAAAAAAATACCAATAATTATATATTATTTTTAACTTCATCAACCAACATAGTAATATAAATTTTAAAAAATAATTTAACAAGCTAACAAATTATGTAGCTTATGGGATATGCATTACCAAAAAGAGAAGAAAATAAGCAAAATAAATAAATAAATAAAGTTGAAATAAGATAAAAACTTAAAAATAAATTAAAAGAGTTCCCCAAACCATCTTCTTTTAGTTAATTTTTATAAAACAAGATTAAAAAATAATATATTTAAATAATAAACTAATAAATTAAGCATGGTGGGATTCAAACTAGCAAAGCATATGGTCAAGAAGCAAGCCACCACCAAATTAAATATCAAAACAAAGAAAAAGAATTAAAACCAAAAGCCATCATTTCAAATTCATCAACCCACTTAACAAGATTGATTTTGTTACTTGTTGGTATTTTTATGTATTAAAAGTATTTATTTATATTAGTTTTTAGCTTATACTACAATACATCTAGATATTTAAGCATATATGTGAAAATTCTCTAAACTTCTCTAATTTAGCCAATTTTTACAAAAATTCGCCATGTCGAATTAAACTTCTCCAAATTAATTTCAATTTTCATGTGACCGAACTTAAGTCAAAATCGAATTTTCGATCCTTGATTGATTATGAGGGTGGAAAACCATTTTGGACTGTATTTAGAGAAGGCAGACAGACTATTGGTCCTCGTTGCACTTTACGGTGTACAATATTACTGCTATAATACAATATATTCTATTTCTTTTCAAAAAAAAAAAAAAAAAAAAGCTACAGAGAAATTTTGAAGAGTTGAGGAGGAGAAGTTTAACTTCATACAGGGGGAAAAGACACCCTCTCCCCTAAATCCCAATGTGGGACTTTTAAACAGATCACAACCGAAGGGGGAGAGGGCCTAGATTTTATAAAGTAGGTACCCTCCTATCCCCGTTTTCCCAACTAGTGTGGGTCTAAACAATGACACCTCTAATCTCTCTCTCTATCCAAAATGTAAAAAATAAACAACTTCAACTTCTAAGCAATCACTTCTTTATTTTTAATATTACAACTAGATTAAATTAATTTGTAATTCTCATATTCCATAAATGATATTCATTAGTTCAATTAAAAGCTTTAAATTCTTAATTAGCTTGTTTTATTATACTTACCTAATTTTAGTTTCAAATTAACATTTGATGGTGCTAATGGGTCATTAAAGGCATTATTTCCCACTTTGACTAATTTTTGTGCATTATTCCATGCAATTAATTACCAGTTATTGTATACTAAAGCTAATCAAATTAACTAACAAGTCTTTCTCTAGCTTGTTATTTCTTCAAATCATGCGTATGGATAATCACCAACATTGACAACAAAAAAGTTTGTCTTTTCTTTCAAGCCAATTTGATCACTTGCAAGTTGCAACTTGTAAGAAAGATTCCCCCTAAATCAATTATCTATTTGATATTTCCATACTTACATGTAAATAATCTTTCAAGTGACCACTATGACATTGATTAGTTTTGATTCATGTCACAATAATATAATTAAAGTTGCGTATAAAATACGTGTCAAAATTAGTCTAATTCTTATAAAAAAAATTGTTTAATACAATTTCTTTCTACAACAATCTTGAAAATTTATAAGGCAAAAGGTCTAATCATGCATGTATAAGAAGCAACATATATTAGACACCTCTAATAATATTGTTGATGATATAGTTTTCAACAATATAATCTTGAAATTTTTTCTACAGTGATATTGTTCAAATCATTGCACATTATTTTTAAGTTCTCATGATGTTTTTCTCTTTTACACTAAATAAATTACTTTAATTCCCATCATTATTTAAAAAGAAGTGTTGTATTTATTAATTGCCTTTCTTATGTTAGATACAACTTATTTACCTTTTAGTTATCCCTACTGAGTTTAAAACTTAATTACTTAATGATTATATATTAAAAGACATGAGTTCGTTTTTTCTTTTTCTATTTGAACACATTTATACTTTTTTATTATACTAATTACGTAAAAGGAAATGGTAATTAGTAAGGGGAAGACCTCTTCGACACAAGCAATGCATGTGGCGGAGGAAGCTTAAAGTTTAGTCCCACATCAATGTGGGAATAAATCGAATGGGGGAGACTCTCCTTTAGTACAAGTGTAGAGAGGTTCCCCTCACAGATTAATCCCACGTCGTGTGAGGGAATAGAGGGGAGAGAGTCAGTGCTTGCCTATAAAGAACATCCTCCTCCCCGTCTTGGGTATTTGTTAGATACTTGAATGCCACTCAAGAACTTGGGAGCTCCTGAGCTCATTCTGATTAAAAGTTTAATTTTCTTAAGCATCTATTAACGTGTATCTGGTACAAATAAAATAATATAAGTATAAGAAATTGTTATATGTTGGGTCGGTCGGGTCTAGGTTGAGTTTTTTTTTTTTTGAAAAAGGTAATGGAATTAAATAAAGGCAAGAAAGAACCCAAATGAAGGTAATGGAGTTTATTTTGATGAACCTGACATAATGACCCGACCTCTTGGGTTCATATTTTAAAAACCTGATTGACACATATTGTATAATAAAACTCAAATGAACCCGATCAGGTCGGGTTAGTTAGGACTTTGGGTTTGTTGCACAGCCCTAGCTTCGCCAGCCCTGCTAATGGTAGATTCCTTCAAAGAACAAAGCGAACTCTAAAAGCAATACTAAATTAAAGTCTCAAAAAGAATTAGCCATCTCCATCCTCTTTCAAAAGCTCCAGGTCCATACATTCACAACTACCAGAGGAAAAGGTAAATGATCAACAAAGAAGTATTTGGACTATAACCATCATGCTTCTCCAACAGAGAAGCTGAGAAGGGACCTTCAGAAATTTGTACTCAATACACCAGGAGCAAAACATACTCCAGGCTACGCATGTTCCAAACAATACATTTCTTTTGGTCATGCTGTCAATTATGGTATTTGAGAAATTAGCACTTTTTCATGCCAATGGTCAAGGTGAACAGTGATCACCACAGTTTACAGAATCATTGAACAGACCAAGACACTACATTCGTATGCCATATATCATTTAGGATAAGGCTATGACTTAAACTCACGCTTCAAACATTCAAGCTAACTAATCCTGAACACTGATGAAAAATAGATAATAAGATCTTTAGATATTTATTTAGGATTTTGATAATTTAATTGACGTGATTTACTTCTAGTAGGATTTTATCCCTATTTGGAGTCTAGTTTATGTTAATAGGATTCTGATTTTGCCATTCAGGACTTTAGTTTCCAAATTGTAATAGGAATCAGATTAGATATTTGGATATCTATAAAGGAGTTGTAATAGAGTTTAAAATTGGTTTTTGAATAAAGACAACTATTATCCGTTCTACTCCTTCCTCTGGTTCTACATCACTAATTAAAGAGTTCATAAATAAAGTGTTTTTCATGATTTGTGACTTTGTCAATAAGAAAAAAAACCTTGAGAATAAAAAACAACATAAATGTAAGTTCATAGCCATGACTAACTTCAAAATGGATATGAAAGTAAATATTAAAGCTTACCATTCTGTTGGTGTCTGAACCAATGACAGCTCCACTATCAAACCCATGACTGCAAACAGGCAGAAATGGTCCAGAATTAGAGGAAGATTCATTCATGGAGTAAGAAGTCTACAACATGAAGACCATGTTCCAACTTCATGAAACAGGAGCATAAGTGAGTTGCCTTACCAAGCTAAGACCTTTCATATAGAAATTCATACATGACATAAACAAATAGTGATTAATAGTTATTTGATGACGTTACTAAGTTCAAGTAAGAGAAGCTGTGCTTAAGTAGTGCAATTGACCTTTGTGTAGATGGATAACCGGTCATGCTGTAAGTAGAATTACCCATTCCAGGCACGTGACTATTGCTGCCAACACCTGTTAGTGTCCAAGTGTGCCAAATGTGCAAGGTGAGCTTTTGATGTATGTGTCTTCCTTGTGACTGAGTAGCCCATGTGAACTACCAGGATGAGATAAAATAATTCATGTACATGTAAAAACCACTCATGGCATTGTGGAGGGGGAAGGGAATTAGCCAAATAAGGAGCACGAAATCTACCAAAATAAAACAAAAAAACAAAAATAAAAAAGGAAAAATCTTCAAAGGAGACAATCTTAGCACCAAAATTATGTTACCGCTATCAGAAGGGCCTCTTGAAAATGTAACAGATCCTTTAACTTTCTTGTCAGAAGAACCAGATCTCCCATCATCTGATTTCAGGAAGAACAATTACATTCCACAGTTATAATACTAAAACAGATTTAAATGAATATTTAAGAGAAAAGGCTAAGGATAATTAAAAACTCAATGCAATTGCTACATACCTGTTCTTAAGCGCTTAGATCGGGAGTTAGATTTTGCAAAATCTATGTACAAAGTTGATTGTTTCTCTAGGTCAAACACCAGGCCCTGAAAACAAATTCCACACATGGGGTCTATTGGTATGGAAAACACTGAAAGCTAGGCAAGATTTCAACAGTTGAAAGCCAATTACTCTTGGTTCACCATCACATCATGCTCGTAAGTTCACTAATGTTTTAAACCACAATAATGCAATTTCATCCAAATTAGATTTAGGACCTCTTAACAGAAGTCTCTTCACCGTTGCTTATTATAACAAATTTCTTCAAAGAATAAAGTGCAAGCTAAAAACAATTCTATTCATGTTTGAAAACAAACAAACAAAAATTCAAGTTACCAGACAACCTTCTTAATCGAACCTTTTAGCATAGATGTTAATAAAGGTAATTCCCATTAAACGCACCCCCCCCCCCCCAAAACCAAAAAAAATAAAAAACATGACGGTCAAGATCAAGCTAAGTTACTCCAGCATCTACCTTATCTGAGTTTCTGTAGAGGAGGGTCTTTGGACACTATGTATTATAGGTAAATTGAGTCTTAAGATCATGGTCTGACCAGGTGCTCCACTAAAGAGAAACTAACCTGCACCTGCTAGCAACTTCTTGCAACCAGACCAATGTAATTGCATTGTCAAGTATTTTTCCTCATAGGTCCCGTTTGGCACACAGGATAGGATGGGATTGGGACTAAATATAGTCCCAATTCTATGTTTGGCTGTGAGGTGGGATGGGATAAAAATAATCCTACTTCATCATGTTATCCCGTTCTAATGAAATAAAACAATCCCAACCAAAATGGTAGGATTATTTTATCCCACCATTCTTTCTTTTTTTTTTTGCATTTCGCTCCTCCTCCTCTTCTTCTTTTTCCTCATTCTTCCTTCTTTTTTAAAATAAATGAATAAATAAATAAAATTCATCAACGACCACGGCTTTGTGATCGCAAAACCATGGTGGCTTTGCGACTTCACAAAATCTGTGTTTTTTTATTTTTTTTATTTTTTATGTGATTTAATTTTTTTTTAATTTAATTAAAAAAAATTAATTACTTTTCGTTCCAATCCCAAACATACCACCAAATACAGGATTACTCTATTTTTAATTTTATCCTATCCTATTCTATCAAATCCAATCCAATCCCATAAAAATAATCTTATCCTATCCCGCGCACCAAACGAGCCCATATAGTATAGGATTATGCCAAGCCTGTTTGAGCCCATATGCTTGTTCCATCATGACCAATAGGTCATAGGTTCAAACAAGCTTGGCATTCTCCACAATGTGGGGATAAGGCTGCATCGGTCATCAACCCTACTCCAAACCTGGAAATGGTGAGCAACTTGTGCACTGAGTGTACCCTTTTAGATTAGCTATTTGAGTTGTCATACTGGGACAAATACATAAGATGGATCAATCTTGTGGCATGAAAGAGTGAACTCTTTTTGTATGAGCATTGTCATCGGGTACAACTTCTTGAAATTACTTGCCTAGTTGGCTAGTTCCTACTTCCATTTCATAATCAAATACCATCTAGAATCTTACATTTAAGTCTAGAGTTCCATTCCCCATCTCAGAATATTTGAGTCATTTGAACTGCCCCACCTACCATCAAAGTGCCTATGGCACATACCACTTCATATCTGGTCACCAAAGCTCACATGGCATTGGTAGAAGCTGAGGTGCAAATAAATAAATATGCTCTGAGTGATTCTTTCATGAACAATCAAGTAATCAATTAGAATAATCTTATTCAAATGCATAGTGCAAGGAAAAGAAGATGCCATGGAAGGAACTTCTAGGGAACCAAATGATCAAAAGCAAAAACAATAATGGAGTACAGGTTCAAAACTGAAAGCTTTGGGAAAATAAAATTAATGGACCCAGTAGAATGAGCCTCTGACGCTCTTTACATATGCATTAATCATCATCTACCAAGATAAATTATAGATCAATCATAAGTAATGGATAAGCATGTTGACCAGGGATTTAGCTATTCACATTACATTTGAAACCAGATTTTGATGACAAAGCTTTCCCACAATTATACATACTGCACTAGGCTTTCATAACATACTAAACAAATATATAGAAGTGCAGGGATAGCCCCAGGAGATACTAAGTAGATGTTGAAGATTTGTGTAAGACAAACATAGAGAATATTCAAATCCTGAGAGAATAGGGAAAAACCAACTAGGATAATATGCAGCTACCCTTTAGAACCAGATATACTTCATTCCTCAATGAGTCCCTTGGAAATAAAATCTCATCTTGAAATTTTTTTGTCCAAAAGAGATGCATGATGCATCTCGACTGACAAGGTTAATCTTAGAATAACTCTCTTCAACCTCACAAACAAGCCTTGGAAATGGTTTGTTATATTCCACTTATTAAACTAACATATCTAAATACTAGATATCCTCGTGGCATAGAAGACTTAACCCGTTTTGATTCATATGAAAAAAAATAACTAATAAAAGGGATTAAACACTAATTAGCTATCTAGACTAATAGACATGGGGGTGATTCATAATTCTTATGATAAAGTGGAGATCTACCATGTTTCTATACAACTCTTTTATGAAATGATTGGTTATTAAGAAACAATAAATTAACAAACTAAGTATAACAAAAATGTGAACATTGAGATAGATACACAATCAAAAAATGAAAATCTTCATGAAATGGTATGAGAAGCCCCAATCAGAGATAAAATATGAGAGAATTCATTAAATTATTTGAACACATACAACTAAAACCATTTGATGTGTGATATGTATCTATTAGGAAAGGTGACATATTTATTGGCAATTAATGACAAAAATAGAAGACATAAAAAAACAAGGAAAAATATAATTAAGAACAATAAAACTATTTGTAATAAAATTTTAACTTGGTCCTTGATAGAAAGAAGTGGAGGAAACAAATTCATATAGTTGACTCCACATATATATATATAAATGATGTAGTTGGGAAAAGGCTTTTTTGAGTTGAGCCTATATTTCTTTTGTGTATGAGTTTTCACTTGTTTCTTCCCATTCGTAGGCCACCTCAAATCACTGATCTAGTGATCTCATCTTTAAATATGGAGTAATCAAGTGACTAACAGGCATCACTCAATCAGTTCAATTAAATGAAGATGGTTGACTAGTCACAAACCACATTTGCATCTTAAAGTGGGTTTCCACTTTCCCTACCCTAATCTCTTGTACTTCCACCTTTCTCAATCCAAGGTCCAAAAAATCGAATTAACGCCGAATATTGGCGAATTAATTCAATTTTTTGAACTACCGAAGTCCGAAGTGAATGTAATATAAAAAATGCAAAAATTCAATCAAATTCAATGAATTTGATAAAAAAAATTTATAAGATAAAAGTATAATTTTTCAATTAGAAAATGCAAAGATTTGACACAAAATTTGACAAAATACGATAAAATTTGACAGAGTAGTGAACATGTGATTTCATCAATAAAAAAATATCAATAATTATGCATTATTTTCAACTTCATCAACCAACATAGCAATAAAAATAAAAGATAAAAATCTAACAAGCTAAGAAATAATCAAATTTTATGGGATATGGCTTACGGAAAAAAAGGAGCAAGAAATACAAAATTAAAAAAAGAAAAAATAAATAGGACAAAAACTTAAAAATTCATTAAAAGAATTCCCAAAGTCCTCTTATTTTAGTTAAAATCCTATAAAAACAAGATGAAAAAGCTATACGTTTGAATAATAAACTAATAAATTAGGTGTAATGTCAAACTAGTGAAGTATATGGTCGAGAGACAAGACACCACAAAATTGAAAATCAAAACATAGAATAGGAATTAAGACCAAAAGGCACAATTTCAAATACATTAGCCCATTTAACAAGATTGGTTTTGTTAGGTCAGTTATTGATATTTTTATGAATTAAAAGTGTTTATATATGTTAGTTTTTAGCTTATATTACAATAAATCTAGATATTTTAGCATCTATGCAAAAATTCTCTAAACTTCTCTAATTTAGGAAATTTTTACAAAAATTATCTATGTCGAATTAAACTTCTCCGAATTAATTTCGATTTTCAAGTGATCAAAGTCCAAGGCGAAGTCAAATTTTCGATCTTTGTCTCAATCCTCAGTCTCAAGGAAGACAAGGAATTAGAAAAATAACAATCCTTTTGGTATTGCCAACTAGTTGTGAAACTAAGTCAAGATTGTCTTCTTTTTAGCTAATGGCTTGCATTTTCTCTCTTTACAAATTAAACCATTTGATGGTCAACTTAGAAGTTGATTATTTTAAAGTTAAATATGTTATCTTTAGAGGGACAACCAATATGGGCCGTATCTTGCAATCTCTATTTCTCAAGTCATCTCCCCAAAGGTAGAAAGTTTATCCATTTTCATTGTCAATTTGGACCACAATGACTAGGTTACAAATTTCATAAGGGAATGAATTTTTATAAGAATAATATCCAAGGCTAATACTAAAGAGAGAGATCATCCTCACCAAAAATTTCCACTCTTTTGAAACTTCAACTTGGGCCAAATGGTCATGAGTAAAATTATATGTCAAATTCCACAAGTCCATGAATCTTAACCTATAATATGGAAATTATAATGATTTAAATAGTTTATATAAATTGTACAATCATTGATTCCAATCTTAACTCCAAACCCCTCCTACACCCCCCGCCCCCCACCCCAGGCCAAACAATTCAGTTTTGGTTTAATAATTGGACAACTATTTCTTTTGGCAAGGGTAATTGAAGGCTTACTATTCCATCGCCTAAGCTCTAAGAGGAGCCTAGTGGAATCTCTAATCTTTCATTTTTTAAACGGTGCAAATGTGCAATAGTGTACACTTCAGGAAAGATTCTGTATAAATCTACATTTCTTTTGTTGTCTTGGCCATAATACCCCTAATACTCTAGTAGGCTCCCTTGTTCTACCATTTTGTCCGTTTTTATCTTTTGTGATCCTTTTCACATGGTTCTTTGGATAAATCTGTATATTTAAGGGGAAAAACTGGGGTATACATGCCTAGAATGCAACAGTAGGTCCTAGTTGAGAATTTAAAGTCAATAGTTACTATATATCTACATATAAATGTCCCATTATGTTTTTAGAAGCAAATCCACCATCAAAACATTCCTTTTTTTAATGGTTCATCATCTAGCTCTTACCTTAGAAATGAAAAAGGTATGAACTCAGCAAAATAAAACTATGTCTAAGATATTTGCAAAACCATCAAGAAATGCTTACATTCAGCGCCTGCATAGCTGCAACTGCAGATGGTTGATCGGAGAAAACGGCAAAACCAAATGCCTGTGCACACCACGGAAGCAAATTAACAAACAGAAAATGAAAAAAAACCCAACAATTTAGGTCAAGTGATATATTGTCAAAACAGGACTCTTCACAACCTCATCCACTCAACAAATATCATCAAGAATGCCTGTTACGATAGTTATACCATCTAACTCCAAAGCCAATATTAAAGGGGAAAAAGTTCTAACTTATCAAGATAAAAAAAAGATGGAACTATTAAAAAATAAAAATCTAAAAATCGTCGAATAAATTATGCGGTAAATCAAAGGGAAGTAGCAATTAATTAAAGCAGGAGGAGAAAATGAAGGGGTTACCTGAGAATTATGAGTGGCGGTACGAAGCTGGGAAGATTGGTAGCCAGGGAACTCACGGAAGAGATTGTAAACTTCACGAGCGGTGACGTCTTCGGGGAGGCCAGCAATGAAGAGAGTTCTCACATCATCTTGAGGAGTTTGGGGATGGGGCGTTTGCGAGGGATAAGAAGCGAATGGAGAATGGTGCTGGTCGTAAGAATGGTACTGGTGGTTGTAGGGCTGAGGAAAGTGAGAATGGTGGAAGGAGGGAGGTGGCGCCGCCGCTCCAAGAGGAGGTTGAGGTGGTGCCGGTGGTAGTGGTGGTGGTGGAGGGGCGTAATAAGGGTAAGGAGGAGGGTTGTGAAGTGCCGAAGGAGGCGGAGGAGGAGGGTAGTAGGATGTCATGTCGTCCATTTGGCCTGAGGAGCCCAGGCTTTGTCTTCGCTACCGAGCTTGGAGTCAGAGAGCTGAGGTAAACACAGAGATTTGTTGCGATTGGAAGCGTTCGGTGATGGGTGTTGCCGGTGTAAGCAACCGGGCCCAAAAAGAAATAGAGGAAGGATCCCGAGAAAATAGAATGTGGATGGATTGATATAAAATAAATAATAAATTAAATTAAATATATAAATGTAGCAGAACAGCTAAGGAGAAAACATTCGAAGTTTGTCGACGGTAGTCTATACCCTAAACCTTAAATCATCAAACAGTTAGAGTTCATACTTACAATTATAACGATATGAGTGTGAGGTAGACAAAAACTGTCTAAAAAAAAAAAAATTATATTATAAATTATATTTGAGAGTACATACACATTTATTAAAGGATATTATTTTTTTTCTTTATTAGGCTTATCCTTAGAGATTAATTTGTGGACGTAAATTAGCCAAGGTACTTTAGGCTATAAAAAAAAAAAGTGATGTTACATGAACCGTGACAAAATTGCAATACAAATTATATGATCCCAATATCATCAAATGTTCATTAAGTCATGTGTTAGTTTGTGATAAAGTATATTCTAATACAATCAAAAGGTGCGGAATATGAGAGTTTACACTTTTATATAACACCCTAATTAATTTAGTTCTATTCAATACAAAAACTTGACCACACTTTAATATTAGAAAAATTATAAACTAAAAAAAATGTAACGATATATATATATATATATATATATATATATATATATATATATATATATGTAACTACCTGTTTATATTCGTTAAACGTTTTTTTGGGACATGATCTCACCGTGCCAAGCTGGTGCAGTAGGTCAGTTATAGAACAGTCGGTCACCTTAAGATTTGTGTCAGGCGATTGATAGGTACACTGAGCTGGGGCTCTAACCTTTAAATGGCTCATAATCTCGGCTAAACAACTTAGTAGACTACTCGGCTTATCCTCCACCATACAACTACCTCAAGATTAAAAAAGAACGTCAGATTGGAGTACTGACCAAGATCCCTAAGGGAGGATACCGCCTAAAGGTCAATGGAATGGCCCTAAGATGACCGTATCGTTAGTTCGATACACTGAGCAAAGGTAACAAGATGAGGATGACGCTGTAGACAACTGTTGCGGGGTCATCACCCCCAAGATCTTTGTGATTTAGCATAGAAAAGCGACACATGTTTGTCAATCTAACTAGAGGACCCTCACCTATATAAGTACCTAATTTAATATTATTATAAGGGTAAGTCATTTAATTATTTCAATTAATATAGAGTTAATCCTTAGGATGGCTCAATAATTATTTTAATGCCTTCCCTTCTCTTTTTGTGCTTACAAGTCTGCGGTACCTAGCTAATGAGGAGGCGACTTAGAGTGGTTCCATCTCAAAAATTTTTATCCGCATTATAAATCTCTAGTGTTGGTTAAATCTTATATCAGTATTATTTATTGGTATAAGATTTGACCAATATCAATTTATAATAATGTGGAGGGAATGAACTGAGTTAAAACCTGTCAAGGTAAAAACTCACTCTACTTGGTGCGTTGGACCTGAAAGAGAAAAACAAGAAGAATTGGTTATTAGGAGGAGCATCGGTATGGTGTCGACTAAAAATTTTATGATGCCTAAGTCAGATTTAAGTTGAATCTCATATAAAAATCATTGTTTCTAATGTAATGAGTTACTTACCTCGTTGGTGGAGAATGTGAAGTATTTATAGAAATTAGACTATTTGGCCATAATTGATAAGTAATCGACTTGTCATGATATACACTTAGTATCTTTAGTATCACGCTCTAGATCCACGAAGTTTACCTTATAAGGCGCTTTATCTTTTATTCCCTTCATGAGTTGGGCATACCAAGCTCATGAGACTTTGTGTTTTATGTCGAAAATTATCTCTTGACTATGTAATAAAAACAGGTCGGTAGGTTCTAACTTGTTTTCACTTGTAGTTTTCTCATTTTGTTCATGTTGTGTCACCTATGGCCTTTCACCTTCGGTATTTACCTACCAAGTTTTGGGCCAAGTAGGAATTAAATCTATTTTATGCTTAAGTGGCACATAGACGAAAAGATGAGCTAATTGGGCAATAGCTTGGCATGCAGATCAAAATGGCTCAATACTATTCATTATACATATTAACATGTATAAAACACATTTATCCAATAAACATAGAGGTATAATTACACTTGTAACTACATTTAATTAAATTAATATTTCCCTCAATATTAACATTAGAAAAACATATATTTATAAGGACGCCCGAGACACCGCCAGATTGACCCTAAGCGCCGGGATCGCATTGTGCTATAGTGTAATACTATAGCACAATTTTTTTCTTTTTCTTTTTAAACACTAATCACTTTTTTGGTCTTTTGTTTGAGAACAACATTTACATTATTAATAGATAGATTACAAGTCTGCAACGACTCCCGTGAATTATTACCCTAAATCTAACGTTCTGAGAGTCGTCTTCTTCTCCACCTGCTTCAACTCAAGCTAATTAAATCTCCCATGGCGACCACAACCCATCCCCACCAGCTTCACATCTTCTTCTTCCCACTCATGGCTCACGGCCACATGCTACCCATGTTAGACATAGCAAGACTCTTCGCATCCCGCCACGGTGTCAAATCCACTTTCATCACCACTCCCCTCAACGCCTCCCTCTTCTCCAACACAGTCGACCGATTCAAACAGCTCGGCCTCGACATCACCATTCAAACTATCCAATTCCCTTACGCCCAAGTCGGATTACCCGAAGGCTGCGAGATTTCCAAATCCATCACTTCCCAAGACATGGGTGACCGCTTCATCAAAGCTTTGAGTTCACTAGACCAAGAGCTCGAGCTCCTCTTACAGCAACACCACCCGGATTGCCTGGTAGCTGACATGTTCTTCCCTTGGGCGACCGATGTCGCCGCCAAGTTTGGAATTCCCAGGCTTGTGTTTCATGGAACTTGCTTCTTTTCTCTATGTGTCGAGGAGCATATGACACTCTACAAGCCTCATCGTAACGTTTCCTCTGATACGGAGGCTTTTGCGGTGCCGGGTCTACCGGACCGGATTGAGCTCACAAGGTCGCAATTTGGCGAGGATGATACATCGCCGGATGCGCCTGAAGGCGGGATCTTCGATCAGATTAGAGAGTCGGAGGCAAAGAGCTACGGGGTGTTGGTGAACAGCTTCTACGAGTTGGAGCCGGCTTATGTTAAGCACTATAAGGAAGAGTTGGGGAGAAGAAGAAAGGCATGGGAAATAGGCTCTGTTTCGCTTTGCAATACAAGCATCATTGATAAGATGCAAAGAGGCGAAAAGGGTGGGATCGATGAGCATTACTGCTTGAAATGGCTTGATACCCAGAAGCCCAATTCGGTTGTTTATGTTAGTTTCGGGAGTGAATCTCGTTTCAGCACTGAACAACTGTGTGAGATTGCTATGGGTCTTGAAGCCTCTGGAGCACCATTTATTTGGGTCGTGAGGACGTCGAGTAAGGTCAACGGCAATGATTTCTTGCCGGAGGGGTTCAAACAGAGGACTGAAGGGAAGGGATTGGTTATTATGGATTGGGCTCCTCAAATGCTAATTCTTGATCATGAGGCTGTTGGAGGGTTCTTGACTCATTGTGGGTGGAATTCTATATTGGAAGCTGTGACTGCAGGGGTGCCTATGATCACTTGGCCTCTGTATGCAGAGCAGTTTTATAATGAGAAGTTTGTGTCTAAGGTGCTTAGAGTTGGAGTGGAAGTAGGGACAAAGGAGTGGTGCTCATGGACAGATGAGATAAATACATCTGTGAAGAGGGAGAAGGTAGAGAAAGCTGTGATTAAGTTGATGGGCAGAGGAGATGATGAAGCAGAGAGGATGAGAAGGAGAGTGGAAGAATTGGGGGAGATGGCAAGGAAGGCTGTGGAAGAAGGTGGATCTTCTTATTTACAGTTGAGTGCTTTGATTGAGGAGTTAAGGGCTTTTAAGCAGCAACCAAAATAGTAGCTGCTGTGAGCACTATCTTTTGTTCTTCTTGATTTGATTGCCCAAAAGTACAGTCTTATATATTGTAGATAAAGCTCTAAAATGAGCTCCCATGTTTGAGCTTTAAAAAAAGAAAATATGCATGATTGTCTTACTTCCTTATGGGTTTTATCTCTGTTATGAAATGTGCGATACAGGCTTATTCCACTTTTCTAATTTTTATTGTTTTTAGATGTTAATGATAGAGCCATAGATGGAACACCAATTACTATCAAATGCTAGCCTTCAACGTTTTAATTTTATCAGAATCATATGAAAATCATCTTTTAAAAAAAAAAAAACAATAATTTATTTCAACAATTACTATCAAAAGCTAGAAGCTCCACCTATACTCAACAGATACAAACAAATTCCTTGTTTCTAGTAGCTCCTAAACTCTTGCTAGGCAGAGATATGCATAAGGAGCTCTTACTGTAGAGCAAAGATGGGAGATAACATGCAACTTTCTCAGTTAATGAATTTTGTATATACATAATGACACCCTTCAGTGTGTGACTTAATTTGTCTTTTCATTTCTCAATTAATTAAAGGCACTTCTTTCCATCACTCTTGAAATCAAATCATACTTGATTACATGAAGCCAGAAATAAACACAAAACGAATGTTCCAAGAACCGATCTCATCACTACGTATAATTATGTGGCGTGAATATCTAACACAAGATCATTCCGTCCAAAGTTAAAGTGTTTGGGTGACTTTTGGCTTATAATAAGCTGAATATTTGTGATGTGCTTCAAAGGAGATTTTCACATATTACTTTGCTTCCTCAGTGCTTTCCGCTCTGTTTACAGAACACTGAATCTACTGATCATCTTCTTTTTTTTTAACGTTCTTTTTCTTCAAAAGTTTGGGGGCAGTGACATTTCAGGATTGGTGATAGGTTCACAGTTCCAGCTTCTTGTGAAGAGTGCTTGAGGATGGTTAAGTGGCACGGGTTGAGAACTAGTGGTTTTGAGGTGATGAGGACGACTTCATGGACTACATTGTGGATGTTATGGATGGAACGTAATCAGCACATCTTCAACGGGGTAGCGAAGAATATCGATACTCTTTGGAACAAAATCATTATTATGGCCAGTTCATGGCTAGTGGCATTTAATATGAATGGGGATTTTTTGATCAATGATTGGGTTAGAAATTGGTATAGTTGTATGAATTAAGGAGTTGGCATTTTGTCTCTCTTTTGTGTGTGCTCCTTTTCTTTTACAGTGTTTTTGTTTTTAGAGTACCTCTGGTACTCATTTTGCTGTTGTAGCTGTGATACTTTAGAATGTGTTGTTTCCTCTCAAAAAAAATATCTAACACAGCATCCCAACAATATTGTCGATACTAGAGTAATTAATACTAGCCTAGGTTCAGTTACTCTTCTTGTGCTGCTTCCCTCTTCTAGGCTTCTAGCTATTTCCTGCTGTTATCGACCCGTAGTAGTAACTGCTCTTCCTTGTTGGTGCGGTCTGAAACTCATCATCATCATCAACTTCATGTTTTCTTTTTCCCAATCATGGCTCATGGCCACATGATACCAATGATAGATATCGCAAGAATATTCGCTGCTCGTGGTGTCAAGTCTACCATTATCACCACTCCCCTCAATGCTTCCCTCCTCTACCACTGTGGATAGAGAGAAGTGTTCTGGGCACGACATCAACATTCAAATAATTCAATCCCCAGCAACTGAGATCGGCATGCAAGAAGGATGCGAGAGCCTCCACTCCCTCACTTCACAAGAAATGGCCGGAAATTTTTTTCAAGGCCTCAACTTTTCTCCAACAACCGCTGGAGCAGCTACTGGTAGAACACCCGGATTGTATAGTAGCAGACATGTTCTTTCCTTGTACTAGTATTGCAGCCAAGCTTGGGATACCCAGGATAGTTTTTCATGAATAAGTTTCTTTTCTCTCTGTGCCCTTCAATTACTAGATAGTACAAACGTTTCATCTGACCCAGAAAATCTCGTTGTACTTGACCTTCTAGACAGAATAGAGATGAAGAGATCACAGTTGCCCAGCGACGAATTCCTCAAATTTTATGATGAAGTAAGAGAATCAGAATCGAGGAGCTATGGGGTACTAGTGAATAGCTTCTACGAGTCGGAACCAGCTTATGCCGAGTACTACAGGAAGGTTGTGGGAAGGAAAGCGTGGCACATAGGCCCTGTTTCATTAACAAGCAATAGAAACAGAATCTATGAGGTTCAAAGAGGGCAAAAGAGCAATGTAGATGAGTCCTATTACTTGAGTTGGCTGGACCAAATGAAACCCAACACAGTACTTTAAGTTAGTTTTGGGAGTCCGTCCCGTTTCAATAGTGCTCAATTGATGGAAATTGCCATGGCCCTTGAAGCGTCTGAATTTCCATTCATTTGAGTAATAAGGACATCAAAGGAAGGAGGAGATCAGGAAGATGAACAACTTAAATTTCTGCCTGAAGGATTTGAAGAAAATATCAAGGGAAAAGGTTTAGCAATAACAGAGTGGGCACCACAGTTGCTGATTCTTGATCATCCTGCAGTAGGAGGGTTTATGACTCATTGTGGGTGGAATTCTATACTAGAAGCTGTGAGTGCGAGTGTGATAGAATTAAGGGGTAATTGATATGATTACTAGAATTATGAGATTGATATCCATAATTTTAGTATATCACCTATAATGTCTCCTATTAATCAGGAGAGATATCCATAATTGATATGATTACTAGAATTATGGGATTGATATCCATAATTATAGTATATCACCTATAATGTCTCCTATTAATATGGAGAGACATTATTGACTTTCCTTGTAAAGCTCCTATGTGTATCTTATATATTGTAACAATGTACTGTGAATGAAATAACAGAGAAATTATTTCTTCAATTGTGTTCTTGATATGGTATCAGAGCCACCTTCAATCTCCTATTCTTTACATTAAGAATTGAAGTAGGTCCTTTGTTCACAATTGTTAAATTTTTGTTCATCTTATTCCGCTACGATTCATTCGTATCCGTATCAGTATGTCTGTCCATCAAGAAGGTGAAACTTCATCCAAGAAGATTGATTCTTCTCCTACACCTGTGGCTGCGGTTGGTTTCCAGATGCAGGAAACATCATCCTTGATCACCCCAGAACGACTTGATGGGACCAATTACATAGAATGGTCTCTGAATGCTCAAAACAAGATACGGGGCCGTAAGCGTTGGGGTTTTATCTCGGGCACAAAAGCTGCACCCAAAGATGTGAACTCAGAAGAATTTGAAGCGTGGGAGGATGACAATTGCTTAGTCAAATCCTGGTTGCTTGATGCGATGACAAAGGACATTCGCTCTCTCTTTCTTCGATTGCCTACAGCAAAAGAGGTATGGGAGGCAGCAAAACAAACATATTCTGTTAATCAAGATGCATCACGAGTTTATCAACTACACTGTGAGGAAATTTATGTCTGTCAAAATGGAGGTTCTCTCATTTCTTATTTTGGTCAACTAAAGAAAATTTGGCAGGAACTTGATGATATTGATCCCTGTGTTATGGAGTGTACTGTTGATATTGCCTAATATACTACCAAGGTAAACTGTCAACGCGTGTATACTTTTTTGGCTGGTCTTGATTCTCAGCTTGATGGGGTTCGTGGTCGAGTACTTACAATTACACCTCTTCCTAATATACAAACAGTTTATGCCATGGTGTGTGGAGAGGCAAATCGTCAAGATGTTATGATGGGTGAGAAGATTGGAGAAGGGGCAGCAATGATATCTCGAAAATCATCTACCTCAAATAAGGATAGGAAGTGTACTCATTGCAGTGGTACTGGTCATATTGCTGAGACATGTTTTCGTCTCCATGGCTATCCGGATTGGCATCCCAAGGGAAAGAAAAATTCACAAACGTCCGTTCATGCAAAGGAAGAAGACACCAATTCCAGGGGGAACCTAGTTGCCGCTGCCGGATTCACTACTAAGTCAGGTATGTCTTTTACTAGAAATAGTGATTGGATTATTGACTCCGGTGCAACGAAGCATATGACTTGTGACCAAAATTTTTTTCTCACTTATCTCAACAGTGTTCCAAAACTATCATCACCAATGCTAATGGTGTATCATTTCCTATTCTAGGAGCTGGTACAATCCCTTTATCTCCTACCTTAACCACCAAAGATGTGTTATTTGTGCCATCCTTGAATTGCAACCTTCTTTCTATTTATCAATTTACCAAAGCTCAGAATTGTGTCGCCATATTTTTTCCTACTCACTGTGTTTTTCAGCACATCCATACCAAGGAGAAGATTGGCAGTGGTAAACAAATTGGCGGATTGTACTATCTGGAGGAAGGATTCCAGTCTTCCAACAGAGAAGGACAAGTCAACATAGTCAACATAGTGCAGGCCGATTTGGTGAATAAGCGCAAGGAGGAAATCTGGTTATGGCATAAGAGATTGGGACATCCATCGTTTAGCTACCTTAAGAGATTATTTCCATCTTTGTTTAGTAGTAGTACTCCTGAGGATTTTATTTGTGAAACTTGCACAATGGCGAAAAGTCATCGCACTACTTTTCATTTAAGTGATAATAAAGCAACTTTCCCTTTTGCATTAGTTCATTCCGATGTTTGGGGACCGACACCAATTCCAACTTCTAATGGAATGCGGTGGTTTGTTACATTCGTTGATGATTGCACTCGAATGACTTGGGTTTCTCAGTTGAAACACAAGAGTGATGTTTGCTCCATTTTTCAATTATTCCATCAAATGGTGACTACACAGTTTGGCATTCCAATCAAAGTTCTGCGTTCAGATAATGGGGGGAATATTTCAAGCAAGAGTTGTCCACATTCATGCAATCGGTAGGGATTATTCATCAATTGACATGTCCTTATTCTCCTCAACAGAATGGTGTTGCAGAGCGCAAAAATAGACAGTTATTGGAGGTCACTCGGTCACTCTTGATTGGGGGCCATGTTCCCTCTTACTTGTGGGGTGAGGCGTTGTATTCGGCAGTGTACTTGATTAATCGAACACCATCCAGTGTCCTTACTTTCAGACGACCATTGGATGCTTTATTTGATCATTGCACCCTGCCACCCATAGTCCATTTAGCTCCAAAATTTTTTGGGAGCGTGGTGTATGTCCACCTACATCTACATCAAAGAACTAAGCTTGAGTCTCGTGCATCCAAGTGTGTTTTTGTGGGTTATGGAATCAATCAGAAGGACTACACATGTTTTGATCCATCTTCACAGAGGTTTTATGTTTCAATGGATGTTGTTTTCCATGAACATGAACTCTTTTATCAATCACCGAATACTCATTCCTCACTTCCGGGGGTGCATCAACACGAAGTGATGAATCATGAGGAAATCCAGTTTTTGTATCGGGCACAGGAGGACAATGAAGTCAATGCTATACCCGAGGAAAATGAATCGCTGGAACTACTGGATGATGAAACCAGTGTACCCGAGGAAAATGAATCACTGGAACTACTGGATGATGAAACCAGTGCTATACCCGAGGACAATGAAACCAGTACTATAGACCCAGATAAGCATGATTCGAACTCTATTCAGGATAGTACAATCTTGCCTCGACATGAAGCACAATCACTGCCTCAATCTTCTTCTACAGAGACAATCTCAAATGTACCCATAAATCCTCACATAAATACTACTGTTCTTGATAATGATGTTGTTGAATTCCAAGCTAATCATGAACCTCAACTACCTCAATCATGCTTTCCAGTCCGATCTAACCGTGGTATACCACCACCTTTGTATGAACCCAATCCTAAATCCAAAGCTAAATATCCCATAAGTAATCATGTGTCTTCCAAAAGATTTTCTGAGTCATATGCCTTTTATGTGCTGCAGTTATCATCTGTCTCTATTCCTAGTAAAATGCAGGAAGCTTTAGCAGATTCTAGATGGACTCAAGCCATGGCGAAAGAAATGGCAGCGCATAAAAAGAATCTCACTTGGGAGCTCGTACCTCTACCTAAAGGGAAAAAAATTGTGGGATGTCGATGGGTGTTTGCAATTAAGCATAAGGCTGATGGTACTATTAAAAGGTAAAAAGCTCGGTTGGTCGCAAAAGGGTATACGCAATCATATGGGGTTGACTATCAAGACACTTTTGCACCTGTTGCCAAGCTTAATACAGTAAGAGTGCTCTTATCTTTGGCAGCTAACCGAGATTGGCCGCTTCTTCAATTCGATGTAAAAAATGCATTTTTACATGGAGACCTTGCAGAAGAAGTATATATGGATCCTCCCCCAGGTGTAGAGGAGTACTCAAATACTACTATGGTGTGCAAGCTAAAACAGACGTTATATGGGTTAAAGCAATCTCCAAGAGCATGGTTTGGGAGATTCACCAAATCCATGAAGAGCTTTGGTTATAGACAAAACAACTCAGATCATACATTATTCCTAAAGCACAGAAAAGGAAAAATTACTGTTTTGATTATCTATGTGGATGATATGGTAGTAACGGGTGATGATCAAGATGAAATTGAGAGTTTGCAACGACGCTTAGCTTCAGAGTTTGAAATGAAACAACTTGGTGACATGAAGTATTTTCTTGGTATTGAGGTAGCCCGATCAAATAATGGTGTCTTCTTACCTCAGCGTAAATACATTCTTGACCTGTTAATTGAGACAGGTACTCTCGGATGTAAGCCTACAAGTACCCCTAAGGAACAAAATCATAAATTGTTCTACTGTTCGAATGCACCTCCTATTGATAAGGGAAGATACCAGAAACTTGTGGGAAAATTAATTTATTTGTCTCACACGAGGCCAGATATTGCTTATGCAGTGTCGGTTGTGAGCCAATTTATGCAGCATAAATAATCCTCGTAAACCTCACATGGATGCTGTAGATCGCATATTAAGATACTTGAAATCTGCCCTAGGTAAAGGTTTGCTTTTCACCAAGAATAATCATATGAGAGTAGAAGGATACACTGATGCAGATTGGGCTGGTTCAGATGATGACAGAAGATCTACATCAGGATATTTTACTTTTGTGGGAGGAAACCTAGTGACGTGGAGGAGTAAAAAATAACTTGTCGTAGCAAGGTCAAGTGCAGAAGCAGAGTATAGAGGTATGACATATGGAGTGTGTGAGTTACTCTGGTTGAGAAACGTGCTAAAGGATTTGAGGGCAGGTTCAAAGGAAGTAATGAAATTGTATTGTGATAACACTTCAGCTATTGCGATTGCTCACAATCCAGTCCAACATGATCGGACAAAACACATTGAGATTGATAGACATTTCATTAAGGAGAAAATTGATGTAGGGATCATTACATTCCCATTTGTGAAGTCTGAAGAATAACTGGCCGATGTTCTTACCAAAGCCGTGGCCAGCCATATGCTTGATAATTCTCTATGCAAGTTAGGCATGTGCGATATTCATGCACCAACTTGAGAAGGAGTGATAAAATTAAGGGGTAATTGATATGATTACTAGAATTATGGGATAGAAATCCATAATTGATATGATTACTAGAGTTATGAGATTGATATCCATAATTATAGTATATCACCTATAATGTCTCCTATTAATCTGGAGAGATATCCATAATTGATATGATTACTAAAATTATGGGATTGATATCCATAATTATAGTATATCACCTATAATGTCTCCTATTAATCTGGAGAGACACTATTGACTTTCCTTGTAAAGCTCCTGTGTGTATCTTATATATTGTAACAATGTACTGTGAATGAAATAACAGAGAAATTATTTCTTCAATTGTGTTGTTCTTGATAGGGTGTGCCTATGATCACCTGGCCATTGTTTGCTGAGCAGTTCTTCAATGAGAAGCTAGTGGTTCTAGTACTACAGGTGGGAGGGAATACAAGTAGGAGCTGAGAGATGGATTACATGGGTAGAAGATAAGGATACATTAATAGTGAAGAAGGAGAAGATAAAGAAGGCTGTGAATCAGCTCATGGGCAGTGAAAAAGCGGAAGAGATTAGAAAGGGAGCAAAAGAGCTTGGGCAGAAGGCAAAGAAAGCAGTGGAAGAAGGTGGTTCATCTTATTCCGACTTCACGGCTTTGATTGAGGAGTTGAGGGCCTGGAAGCATTAGCAGCCACCTTACGCTGCATCTGGTTGTTGAAGGCATCATATTAGTATGAGGTACACATGTATTCTCGTAATTCAATTAAACTGAAGTCGGTTTCGTCAAAAAGTCGGTTTCATGGGGTTTCAAATGTCTAATAAGCTACTAAAAAAAATGTCTAATAAGCTTAGATACGTTTGAGATATGTAACATAGATAACCATATTTAAGAAACATAAATATTGCACTTCTTATATAGTTAAAAAATATTCTATATATATATATATATATAGAATATTTACATAAGTCTAATTTTGGGTTGTTAGCATTCCCCTTCACAATATGACTTTTTTTTTTCTTTTGGAAAGAATATGACTTTGGTAATGCTTTTTATACGACTTCTGATTTAGGTAGGGGTCTAGCTAGGTAGGGATAACGAATTTCTTTTATCCCCCAATTTACTCCCGTCATCTACTTTTTATTATTTATTCTGCTCGCCAAAAATGATCGCCAACAGCTTGCAAATTTATTAACAAAAACTAGTATTTTGATAAAGTGTATTGCACATATTTTTGTTATTTATTACTGAAAAAAGTAAATTGTTATTAGAAAGAAATATGTATCTATACTGTATATAATACAAATACTTTTTTTTTGGACAAAATATAATACAAATACTTGAAGGCAGGTTTCTCTGTGGCTATTTTTTATCAATGTTCTAAAATTAGTCCTATAGACATTACTATATTTTATTTTAAAATTACCTGCAAAGTTAAAATAAATAAATAAAAAAAATGTTGTATGTATATTAGAGCACAAAGTCAAGATAACGCTGGGCTTCAAGGTCCCATGGATGGCAAAGTGCATTGCACGGCTTCCTTGCCATCCAAGGGATGTTGAAACCTAACATTGGGTTTTATTAGAATAACTTCTACTTATAGCTTATATTATTTGCAAAAGTGATTATAATAAAAGTGCAGACGAGGCCTCACCTGCCAGGCAGACGAGGCCTCACCTGGGGATCGAGCTAGCCACCATAAGAAAGGAGAGGTTGCTCTGTACACCAACCTATTTGAGGATGGATTGACCTTGCCTCTCCAGTTACCCATATGTTGCCTGCTCGGCCATATCAAGGTTGCCCCCACTCAACTCAACCCCAATGTGTGGAGGGCCATTTTGAGCTGCCTTGTGCTCTGGAAGCAGAGAAAGTGGCCAGAATTTAATTTTCAAGACTTTGCCCTCGTATACCGACTAAAGTCCCACCCGAGATGTAGCGGGTAAAGACTCATATTTTTCACCGTTCTTGACAGGTACTTGGGAAAAATCGAGCAAGGACGAAGAATTCGACTTATCTCGTGTTGATGAAATCTATCGGCTTCCCTTTGTGGATTGGTGGTACAAAGTAATTCTTACTCCCGAGGCTATACCGAGCTGGTATTATCAAAGAGAAGAAAGTCTTCTTAGGACGTAAGTCTAGCTTGGAGTGTTTAGACCTTTTATACCGATCACTTTTATTAAAGTTCTGAGCTGAGCTGTTGTGCTTGAGATGTAGGTTTTTCTGCTTCTAGCTCTTTCGCTAAGAAAGGGAAGAAGAAAATAGATAAGTCTGAGGAGATGGCCCCGAAGAGAGCTGCTACTGGTCGGTACACTATCGACCCATCCATGTTGAGAAACCTCTCTGCTGAACGAGCAGCTGTCGCTCAGGGCTTGGCAACGAGGTCTCCGAGCAGCGTCCTAAAGAAGACTTTAGCTTCCAAGAGGAAAACTCTGGCAGCTTCCTCCTAGTAGGAGGCCTCACCTGCCAGGAAGACGAGGTTTGTAGGGGCCAAGTCGAAGTCCCCTGCTCCTACCGACCAGGGAGCTGCCAAAAAGGTGCAGTTCAGGGAGGTCGAGCGCCTAACTACTAAGATTGGGGACATCAGCCTGAACATTGATAGCTATCAGGTTGGTGTCCCCAATGCCTTCTCCCTTATGATGAAAGACGAAGACATGCTTGAAAGCATGGCCGATACCTTCATGAAGTCGGTTGAGGTATGTTTACTTATTATTCCACTTTGTTGCTTAATGTGTTCTTCCTCTGTAATCTCTAACTGGGTTCTTCTTGGCTCTGCAGGTTGCTGCTTAGAACATGTACAACCTCCGTCGTATCAAGAGTCACTATGCCAAATTTCAAGGTGAAGGATGCCCAGACAACCTCGGTAATCTGAGAATCCAAGGTTGTAGCTCGGGATGCCGAGATCAAGAAGCTTAAGAAGCAGCTGAAGCTTAAAAATATCAAAGTAGAGTCGGTCCAAGACGAGCTGACCAGGTACAGGGCACAGTTTTGTGCCACTGTTGAGACCCAGGCTGAGGAACTCTGCCAAGTCCGAGTAGATGCGGCTTGCGTCGAGGTAGTGACTGTCTAACGAGCGAATCTGGAGAAGTTCTTTGGCAACTCGGTAGACTGAAAGGGCTTCGACAAGGAGTAATAGAGGAGAAGGCTGGGGCCGAAGACATCTCTGCCGACCAGGGTGCTACACCCGCCGCTCCGGGGACATCCACCGAGCAGCCACCGACTGGTGCTACCACCACAGCTCCGGGAACATCATCTGAGCAGCCTCAAACTGTGGACTCCGAGGAGGAGACGTGCCGAACTGAGGATGATGATGAGCCAGTCAGTCTGACTGAGATCGTGCGTCGTTCCATGGGTCGGAGTCGTAGAGGGTTGCTTTAATCTAGACTGCGTCTTTTGCAATGGGCCTGCGTGCCTTAATAGTTTTACCTTTTCTGTTCCTCCTTGTATTCTGCTTTGATCTTTAATGAAATGTTTGTTTTTGTTCAGACTTGATTTTCTTGCACTTTGAATTTTTACTTAGCTTTTTTCCAAAGAGTTTGTAGCGTAATGAAGCCGGTGAGTTACGGTTTCGTGCTGATTTCTTTACTTAGTTTTCTCTAAGTGTTTGTTGGGTCACGAGGTCGGTGAATCATAGATTTGTACCGATTTCTTGACTTTATTTCTTCAAGTGTTTCTTGCATCATAAGGTCGGTAATACTACGCACTGAACCTTTAGGTTCTCTTCTTGGTAGTAGTTTGATCGCCGCTCCAAGGCACTTCAAGGGTCATGACCCACCTTCTTGGTAGTATCTGCCCTTCTGCGGTAGAACCCCAAGGCGCTCTTGACCGTAGTCATCTTCTCGGTAGGTACGTAGCTAAAGCTTGGTAAGCCAAGGGATTTCAGGGTCGGAACCCTTCTTCTCGGTGGCTTCCGATATGGTCGGTAGTCCCAAGGCACTTTTATTTGTTGATCGTAAACGTAGATTTGTAAAAAGAAAACTCTTGCTTATCATAGAAAAATCTCGAACAAGCATTTGTAGAAATCTAAAAATAAAACTAGAGGTAACCAACACCTCTGCAAATACTGTAACATATTTACTAAACTGCTACTACTACTGCTAATGCCTATTGGTAATACTTCTTGAGGTGCTTTGCATTCCAAGGCTTAGGAATTCTTCTTCTCTCAGTTAGATCTTCGAGCTCGTACACCCCCGTGCGAAGTACTGCCGTGATCTTGTAAGGCCCTTCTCAGTTGGGACCGAGGGCGCTTGCTCCAGGTTCACGCGTGTTCAGCATGACCTTCCTTAACACTAGGTCACCGACTTTGAAGCTTCTGTGCTTCACCTTGGCATTGTAGTACTTCAAGATCTTCTGCTGGTATGCCATTTGCTTGAGTTGTGCTTGTTCCCTTCTTTTTTCAAGTAGATCCAGGTCGGTGCGTTGAGCCTCCATGTTCCTGGCTTTGTCGAAGTAAAAGGTCCTCAAGGTTGGTATACCGACCTCCACCAGTATGACAACCTCCATTTCGAAAGCTAGAGGGAATGGTGTTTCTCCTGTGACTGTTTGGGAGGCGGTGTGGTATAACTAGAGGACTTGAGGCATGTTCTCAGCCCACATTCCTTTATTTTCCTCGAGCCTGGCCTTCAATGTGTGCTTGATGATCTTGTTCACGACTTTCATTTGACCATTAGCTTCAGGATGGGCTGGAGTAGAGAAGAAGTGTCGAATACAGAGGTCCTCACAAAATGACCTGAACCTTACGTTGTCAAATTGTTTGCCATTATCAGATATGATGGCGTACGGGATGCCAAAACGGCACAATATTGACTGCCAGATGAAGCACGTGGTCTTCTGCTCAGTAATCTTTGCCAACGGTTCAGCCTCTGCCCACTTGGTGAAGTAGTCAACAACAACAATCGCAACAGGTCGGTAGTGGTCTTATTAGATCCACCCCCCACTGAGCAAAAGGCCATGGGCCCTAGATTGGAGAAAGATTTTTTGTCGGAGCTCGGATGTTTGTTTCATGTTTCTGGCAACTGTCGCACTTTCGAGCTATCCTTACAGCGTCCTTGGGGATTGTTGGCCAATAATAACCCTGGTGAAGAACCTTGTACGCGAGAGTCCTTTCACCAGAATGGTTGCCACATACGCCTGCATGAATTTCCTTCAGAACTAGTTGTGCTTGCTCTTCCCGTAGGCATCTTAGATAAGGCATAGAAAAACTACGCTTATAGAGCTAATCGTCGAAGATGAAATATCTAGCAACTTGTCTTTGCACTTTTCTTGCTTTGATCTAGTCCTCGGGGAGGTTGCCATTTCGTATGAAATCTTCAACCTGGTCCATCCATGATGGGTTCTGGTTGAGGGTGCCAACCTGTTGGTCGGTACCCATTTTTCTGATACTCATTTCAGGTAAGAATTCTACCGGGATTTGGATCATGAGCTAGGCCTTTGAGGAGGAGGCCAGCTTGGAAAAGGCGTCGGCCAAAGTATTTTCCGTTCTCAGTACTTGCGTCAGTTCGTATTCCTTGAAAATTTTTAGCAGGGCCAGTGCTTCTTTCAGATATGCTTGCATTCCATCGTCCTTGGCTTGATACTCTGATGTGACCTACCCCGCGACGAGCTGAGAGTCTCAGTGAACGAGTAGTTTGTTCACCCCCCAGCTGAGAGCAAGTCGCAAGCCAGCCAGAAGTGCTTCGTATTTTGCTTCGTTATTGGATGTTGGAAAATCAAAGCGAAGAGCACACAGATGTTTCTCGCCTCTAGAGGAGATAAGCACTATTTCAGCTTCACATCCCTGCTTGCTGGAAGAGCCGTCGACGAACAACTTTCAAGATTTTTCAGGGAATTGGTCGGTAGTCGGATGTATCTGAGGCAACTCAGACAGAAAATCAGCCAATGCTTGACCCTTCATAGCTTCGATACTCGATGTTGAATTCACTTAACTCGATGGCCTACTTAGTCAACAGTCCGAATGTTTTTGGCCTCAGGAGCACCTGTCTCAGCGGGTGCTTGGTGAGAACGACTATGGTGTGGGCTTGGAAGAAGGGTCTCAACTTTCGAGTTGAAGTGACAAGTGCTAGTACCAGCTTTTTAATCTCAAGATATCTCGTCTTTGCGTCCAGCAAAAACTTGCTAGTGTAGTAGACCGCCTTCTAGCTCCCTAGCACTTCTCTGACCAGAGCAGAACTAACAACTACTTCCGAAACTGCTAGGTATAGGAAGAGTTGTTCTCCGTAAATGGGTTTTGAGAGCAAAGGAGGCTGAACTAAGTAAGCCTTTAGCTCCTGAAAGGCCTTCTCACAATCTAGGGTCCACTCCACTGCCTTCTTCTTGATCAACTTGAAGAATGGAAGACATATGTCTGTGGACTTGGAGATGAACCTGCTCAGTGCGGCTACGCACCCAATGAGCCTCTGGACTTCCTTCATGATGCGGGGTGACCGCATGTCGACCAGAGCCTGGATCTTGTCGGGGTTAGCTTCGATTCCTCTCTGATTAATGAGGAATCCCAGAAATTTACCAGAGCTTACTCCAAATGTGCACTTGGCCGGGTTGAGCTTCATGTGATACTTTCTTAGTATCGTAATCACTTCCGACAGGTCGGTAGGGTGAGCTGCCGATTCCACACTTTTGACCGACATGTCGTCGACGTAGACTTCCATATTCACTCCAATTTTTTCCATGAACATGCAGTTAACCAGTTTCTGAAAAGTTGCCCCGACCTTTTTCAAGCCGAAAGGCATCACCTTGTAGCTATACATACCTCGATTTGTAATGAAGGTTGTCTTCTCTTCATATCTGCAGCTTAGCACAATCTGGTTGTACCCTGAATACGCGTCCATGAAGCTTAGCACAATCTGGTTGCATTCACCAGTTGGTCGATGCGAGGCAGCGAGAAGCTATCTTTTGGGCAGACTTTGTTTAGATCGGTGAATTCGACGCATGTTCTCCACTTTTCATTAGATTTCTTGACCATTACTACGTTGGCCAGCCAATTCGAGTATAACACTTTTCTAATGAAGCCTACCGTAAATAACTTGTCTACCTCTTCTCGTAGACCTTGAGCTCGGTCGGAACTTGGAGCCCTTCTCTTCTGTCGGACCATCACACTGGTCAGTATGCCAGGCATGTCTTCATGGGACCAGACAAAAATATCTCTGTGCTTCCGTAGGATACCAACCATCTGATCGGTGAGGGATTGACTTATTCCCGTACCGATCTTAACCATCCTTGCTGGATCTTCTCCAATCTGCACCTCAACCCATTCATCTTGGGGTTCGGGCCCTGACACTTCTTCTCTGGGGTCGAGGTCGGTATTGGCTGGATGCTCTAGAAGCATTAGTTGCTCCTCTGTAGATTTGATACTTTCCTCATGTCCCGTTTTCTTCTTCACAGTCGTGACATAGCAGTCCCAGGACTCTTTTTGGTAGCCCCTTACCACTCTGACGTCTCGCTCTGCTAGTAACTTCAGAGCCAGATGATAGGTTGATACAACCGCTATCAGGTTATTGATGAGGGGTCATCCTATTATGGCATTGTAGACGGTGAGGCACTTTACCACCAAAAACTAGTCACGACCGTGACTTGGTGCTCTGAGTCACCGGTTGTCACTGGTAAGGTTATCCGTCCTTACGACATGATGTTGTTTCTAGTGAAGCCGATCAGTGGGACATATATCGGGCTCAGCTGATCTTTGGTCAGTCCTAGTTTTTCGAACGTCGACTAGTACAAAATATCTGCCGAGCTATCATTGTTCGCCAACATTCGATGGATGTTGTAGTTGGCTACGGTCATCGTGACCACTAAAGCGTCTGTGTGTGGACGAAGTATGTCTTGGGCTTTTTCCTTGGTGAAGGTAATCGTGAAATTGACCCGCTTCTATTTCTCAGGTCGGTACCCAAGGTTGATGACTTCCGACCTGGATTCCCGGATGTAAGATGTATGCCTTCATAGCCCAGTTCGAGGTACTGATCTGGTCTTCACCAAAAATTGTTCTGATTTCGCCCACTAGCCAGCTTGGTCATCATCCGGAGTCCTTTGTTGGGATTCTTCACGAATTCCCTCAGATGACCTTTTCGAATTAGATTTTCAATCTCTTACTTGAGATCATAGCACTGGTCGGTATCGTGACCGTGGTCTCGATATCCCGCTGTTCTGTAGGCGTTTTCAACTTTATGGGCCATCGGATGTACTCTCTGTTCTGGATTTCAAGGAGGACTTGCTCTCGTGAAGCAGGGAGATGCGTGTAGTCGGAGTACATGTTTTGGGGTACTTTGTTACTCCTCTGATCTCGGCCGCCAGCATCCGATCTTTTTCCGCCTCTATTGTCCTCCTTTGAATCGTATTCCCTTTTTCTCTTTTTCTATTTCTTCGAGCTTTTCGGGGACTCATCTACCCCTTGTTTTGCAACGATTTGCTTGTCGACATTGATGTATTTTTTAACTCGGTCTAGGATTTCTTCGTAGGTCTAGGCCTTTTTTTTCCAAGGGAATAGTGGAACTTCCCGGGCCTTAATCCTGCGAGGAAGGCGGTGATCACAGTCTTATCGTCACAGTCGTCAATGTCGACTCGTACATCGTCGAAGTGACCGAGGTACTCCTTCAGAGTTTCGCCTTTCTTTTGCTTGATGGCTAGCAAGCTGTTCAAAGACTTCTCCCTTTCCTTCTTTTCAGCGAAGTGGTTCATGAACTTGTGAGCTAAGTGCCCAAAAGAACATATGGAACTGATTTTGAGTTCTCGGTACCACTTCTGAGCAGGTCCGCCAAAGGTGATTTGGAAGTCCTTGCACGTGGTAGCGCCGTCGTAACCCTTGAATTCTATCTAGGACTTGTAGTTCTCGATGTGTTCTCTGGGGTCTACCTTCCCTTTGTACGTTCTGATTTCTGCGATTTTTACGTTTTTTGGAAGAGGTGTCTGGAGTATATCCTCAATAAAAGAAGAAGGAAGTTCGTTATACTCGTGGTAGTGCCGAGGTGCGGATCTAGTAGTTTTAGAGCACTCTGATCCGTACGGCTTCCTCGGTACCGATTTTGTAGGACCAAGCTTTTCTGCCACAACCCCCTTTTTCAGATACCGACCTGTATGAGGTCGGTTTCTTCGATCTCTGAAGAGCTGACCTGATCCGGGAAAAAATCGAGTTGTGACTTTCTTGGCGTTCAGCGAGTGACACAAGTTTTTAGCAGATGAAGACTTACGATTAGGAGAGAGTTTTCTCGGTACTGATGTCACACCCTGGGTTGCAACGTGCCCCTACCCAGGTGTGGGCGCACCCCCTCGGGGCGAACGTCAGCCATTATGGATTCATAATATTGTCTCATCCCGGTACAGCCACCGCCACACAAGGACGTCTCTTGTACACGGGATCATTTGTCCCCACTATTCACTGATGATCAGTGCAGGGCCTCCCCCAAAATCGAACTCGAGACCTCCCTTAAGGAGTATAGTTTCGCATTCTGAGTAGCCACTGAGCCAATGGTTCAGTGGTTACTCAGAATGCGAAATCTAACTTCTTAAGGAGGTCTCGAGTTCGATTCCTAGAGAGGCCCTTCACTATTCATGAATAGTGGAGACAAATGATCCCGTGTACAAGAGACGTCCTTGTGTGGCGGTGGCTGTACCGGGACGGGACAATATTATGGATCCATAATGGATGGCGTTCACCCCGAGGGGGTGCGCCCACACCTGGGTAGGGGGCATGCTTTGCAACCCAGGGTGTGACAAAAAGGCCTCATGTATGGATTAATAGTGTCAGACAAATGATTCCGTGTACAAGAGACGTCCTTGTGTGGCGGTGGCTGTACCGGGATGGGACAATATTATGGATCCATAATGGCTGGCGTTCGCCCAGAGGGGGTGCACCCACACCTGGGTAGGGGGCACGCTGTGCAACCCAGGGTGTGACAACTGACCTCTTCTTCAAGGTCACACTTCGACACCTACTCTTTTCCCCCTTCTGAGGTCGGAAGGCTAGGACGTGGTAGGTGACTTTGAAGTGATTGAAGGGGTAGTATCTCCCTCAACACCCATTGCTGCTCTAAGACGTTTTGAGACAACTTCTCCAGATTATTTTCTATAGTAGTCAACCTTGTTTTCTGAGTAGAATTCTTTGACTGCTTTTTCGGTGATTTTCTCTTTTATTTTTGGGGAGTATGATGAGCAGTAGTGGAGACATAACTATTTTTGACTCATGAAGGCAAAACTATTTTTGACTTGCAATGTTGGTTCCCACAGACAACGCCAAATGTTGGTGCAAGAAACTCTAAATTATTATTGACTCAATTCAGTATTACGCAGTTCTGAACTAACTTAGGCATCGGAGGGTCTTTGGCCGACACCACACCGGTGTTCTTTACGATAGCCTGCACACTCATGTTTTTCCTCTTTTAGATAACCAACCTCCGGCTATTTCTCCAGGACTCCGACGAGTTCTAGATCAATATCTACCCTCTACCTCATCGTTTAATGGTGTTGGTCAAATCTTGCACCAACAAGAATATTGAGGATTTGTATGTTTATTTCACTATTTGCACTTTTTTAGGAGTGAGAAAGTGATTTATGGGAAAGTAGGATTTTCCCCCTAAGATGAAAAAGTGATTTCAATGGAGATACGTGGTATTCACTTTATCGAAAAAGTTATTATCGTGATTTTTTTTATTTCTTTTTAAAGAAAGGCAAAAAAAAAAGAAAAAAAAACCCACGACAACCCAAAAAGAAAAAAAAAACCCACGACAACCTAAAAAAAAATCGCCTCCCATATTTTACCTATGTTAATATTTTTAAATAATATGATAATATTTTATTAAAAATAATATTTTAATAAAATATATTAATTTTATTAACTTAATATTAATAATAATAATTTTTATATTTTTATGAAATATTAATTTTATTATTTTTAATAAAAACCAATTTTACTATTTTTAATTAAAACAAAATTTATTATTTTAATAAAAACAATTTATTATTTGAAAATTATTTTTTATTCTAACTTTATATTTATAATAATAATTTTTATATTTTACAAAATATTCATTTTATTATTTTTAATAAAAAAATAATTTTAACTAATTTTTATTAAAATTAAGTTTATTATTTTAATAAAAATAACTTTATTATTAGATTTTTTTTTGCAAGGTTTATTTGAAAATTGTTTTTTATTCAAACTTTATATTGATAATAATCAGTTTTATATTTTTATGAAATATTCATTTTATTATTTTTAAATTAATTTTATTATGCCTTTCTATTAATAATAATATTTTTTTAATATTTTTATGAAATATTCATTTTGTTTTTTTAAATAATTTAATTATTATTTTTCATCACAATTAATTTTATTATATTTAATAAAAAACTAATTTTACTATTTTAATAAAAAATAAGTTTATTATTGTTAATATGTTTAATAATAAATTTTTATTATTTATTATATTAATAATATTTAAGATTGTACTTGCTACCAAATATTGTAATGTGATATTTTAAAAAAATTTATATAAGATTTTCTTGCATAACTAAATATAGAAATATAACATTCTCCTCTTTAAATTCTCAGTCAATCACTTAAAAAAAAATGTGAATCTCATTCTCATCTAAATATTAAGGCGCCGTACCAAACGCATACTCCGATGAAGCCAAATTAATCATAAATGAAGCAAAAAAAAAACGCAATAGGAAAGTTCCAGGGATTGAATTCACCGCATACAATTATGTGGTGTGAATCTAACACAAGATCCAAACAATAACGTCGATATTGCATAAATACTAGCTAGTGTTCACTTCAATTATATCATGTTCTGCTTTCCTCTTCTACTTCTTAATTTCCAGTAACTGCTCTTCCTTGTTAATGGGGTCTAAAGCTGATCACAATAAGCTTCATGTTTTCTTTTTACCATTCATGGCTCATGGCCACACGATACCAATGATCGAAATTGCAAGACTATTCGCCGCTTAAGGCGTCAAGTCTACAATTATCGCTACTCCTCTCAACGCTTCCCTCTTCTCTACGACTGTGGACCGAGAAAGGCGTTCTGGGCTCGACATCCACATTCAAGTAATTCAATTTCCGTCATCAAGTGAGACAGTTACCAGAAGGATGCGAGAGCATACACACCATCACTTCACAAGAAATGTTCAGAAATTTCTTCAAGGCTTTAACTCTGCTCCAACAACCAGTAGAGCAGCTACTGTTAGAACACCACCCGGATTGTTTAGTGGCAGACTTCTTCTTTCTTTGGGCTACTGATATTGCAGCCAAGCTTGAGATACCCAGGATTGTCTTTTATGGAATGAGCTTCTTTTCTCTGTGGGCAATGCATTTAATACTAGATGGTACCACAGACATTTCCTCAGACCCAGAAAATCTCGTGGTGTTTGACCTTCCAGACAGAACAGAGATGAAAAGATCACAGTTGCCCGACGACGGATACCTCGAATTTTGGAGTATAATAAGTGAAATCCAATCAAGGAGCTATGGAGTATTGGTGAATAGCTTCTACGAAATGGAGCCTGCTTATGTCGAGTACTACAGGAAGGTCGTGGGAAGGAAAGTGTCACGACGCCCCTGACGTAGGCTGACGTCATGACCGACACAATGTACTATACACTGTACATACCCATATACAGTATATAATATACTGTCAGCCTTCACGTACTCTCACAATTCTTCCCAAAATGTATATAATTTTTTTTTCCTATACCACAAATCAAATCCAATATAGATATCTATACTCATTCCATTCATTCACACATCACATTTTCATTTCATCATATATTAAGCTGTATATATATATGCCCGCACACCCCATCTAGATGATAATACACACATATATATATAATGTGTGATAAGTATACATATCAAAATAGCAAAAGTTATTTCCTCCAAACATACATACACATACCAGACGAAAGCTCCCGTGAGTATCACTCACGGATTTTCCTTTTCCCTTCGACTCAATACCTGAAATATTGGAGGAAATGGGGTGAGCAAACAACAGCTCAGTGAATATAGTTCTTGAGATGGCAATTATATACATTTAGAGAAATATGACATTTAAAATCAATTCAAACACTTATGCAACACATGCATCATTCAACGAATATATTATACATGTCAACAACATAAATTTCATGAGTTTTCCATAATACAATGCACAATCTCCCTCCTCCGCAAGGCAAGAGAGCGAGTCTAACCCTTGTATGGCCGTACAAGGTAGACACAACCTCTCATTACCCAATTCACAGTCATTTCAAGGATCGCAACCCTTGTTAGGACAGACCTACTGACAATGAGGACTCGCAAAACCTCATCCGGGTCTAATTCCTAACGAAATGACAATGAGGATTCGCAAAGCCTCATCATTACAAACTCCAATGCTAAAATCAGTTTGCATGATCCATAAAACTCAATGCCTTATATATAATATCACATGCATACAATCAAACAGTTTATAGGCGTACAATGCCATACAAGAACCAAATCAAGAAAATTATACTCACAGTGGTTACACGGGTTTCTAATCCAATATCTCCTCTAAAATCGAGCACCATAAACGTCATTGCTTCCTTAAGAGCGTTTAGCCATGTACTTAAGCTCTCAACTGAAATGAACCAGAGCGTTTATCATATAGTTAGCTACTAAAAATATCGAATCATATCCAAAAATCACAATCTTAGCATCGAAACGTCCGGAATTCAGTTCTCTACGATTCTATGATCTCAAACCGGAGTTTCATTGGATGCACATCATTGTTCACAGTACTATTCATATCACTGTGTACTGTTCACATTCACTATTTACTATTCACTATTCACTATTCACTATTCACTATTCACTATTCATCACTATTCATCCGAAAAATGTAAATTGTATTAAAATTGTCAAACGGTCTCCAAAACGCATGAAATAGAATCTAACCACAGATTCGGAGTCCCGACAATCCAGGGAGTGTTTTTCTACCTTCCTAGCGGGTTTTCATTCACGTTGGGATCAAAACCCCAATTTGTTAAAACGCCGTAAAACGACTTCTACAGTAAAAATTACTCCGCTAGAAAGTTTACATCTAACTTAGATAGTAATTTCACGAAGAAAAAGAGTGAAAATCACTTACCGCGGGTTCGATTGGACGCGAATTCCGCGTTTCCCCTTTTTCTTCTTCTCCTTCTTTTCTATGCTTCTTCTCCTCTTTTTGTTTTGTTTTCGTTCTGACAACTTCTCTTTCTTTTTTATTCTTTTTTTTTTGTCTTCTTCTGATGAACAGTATCCCATTTATGAATAGTAAACTTACTATTCAAGTACTGTTCATTATTTTATTTTATTTTATCTTTTTATTCGTTCTTCTTTTTCGTACACTCAATCCACATTTTTAAGTAACCAACCATACACACGTATATTTGTCTTTTTTCTTCATACACTCAATCATACACACGTATATTTAGCTCATATGTATAAAATACTTGTATGATCAAGCGTATATTGAGCTCCTACGTATAAAATACGTATATTAAACATCTCGATATACGTGTACGTCAACGTATGTATTTAATTAAATTTACGTGGTGTTACAGAAAATGTGGCACATAGGCCCTGTTTCACTTATATTCAACAGAAACAGAATCAACAAGGTTGAAAGAGGGCAAAAGAGCAAGTCAGAAGAGTCCTATTTCTTGAATTGGCTGGACGAAAAGAAACCCAACACAATCCTTTATGTTAGTTTTGGGAGTCTCTCACGGTTCAAAAGTGCTCAATTGCTAGAAATTTCCATAGCTCTTGAAGCGTCTGGATTTCCATTCGTGTGGGTAATAAGAACATCAAAGGAAGAAGAAGAAAAATGTCTTCCCGAAGGTTTTGAAGAGAGAACACAGGGAAGAGGTTTGATAATTAAAGGTTGGGCACCGCAATTGCTGATACTTGATCATCTAGCAATTGGAGGGTTTATGACTCATTGTGGGTGGAATTCTATACTAGAAAGTGTGAGTACGGGTGTGCCTTTGATCACCTGGCCATTGTTTGCTTTGTCTACTACAGAGGGAGTACATGGCAGTAACGAAAGCTTTCAAGGAAGCAATCTAGCTTCATGGATTGACTAAAGACTTGGGAATTGTGCAGAAGAATGTTGAAGTTTTCTGCGACAGCCAGAGTGTCATTTGTTTGGCAAAGAACCAAGTTCATCATAGTCGAACGAAGCATATTGATGTTCGTTTTCATTTTGTTCGAGAAATAGTAGAAGAAGGGAGTATTCTTCTGCAAAAGATCAAGACTGCAGATAACCCCGCAGATATGCTTACAAAGGTGGTTACAGGGATCAAGTTCCAACATTGTTTGGACTTGATCAACATCTCACGAGCTCGGAGTGCCTAAGGGCACTAATGGAGGCAGCAACAATTTTTTGAAGGAAGTTCGCTAAGGTGGAGATTGTTGCTCTGCAGCTTTAATTGACAAATTGCTGTAAGAGTGGAGGAGCCCTGTTCCACATGAGGTGGAGGTGGAGATTTGTTGGTTTGGTCCACCTCAATGAAGAGCCGCCATCACTAGTTAACAAAAGCATGCAGTGAATGGTCAACAAAATCAAGTTGCATGGGATGCGTGGGTTGGCTGCATGGAACACGTGGGCGAAATGAGTTTTGTTTTAGCTCTATAAATAGAGCTCTGCTTCAACTTGAAAAATATTCTTGAGATCTATTCTGAGATATCTATTCAAGAGATCCAATCTGTAAGATCCACCTAAGGGTGAAGTAATATAAGTTTGCTGTCTCCCGTGGACGTAGGCAATTTGCAGAACCACGTTAAATTTGTTGTCTTATTTTTTCTTTCATGCTTTACCACGATTCCACATAACAGGTTTGCTAATTAAAGGTTGGGCACCGCAATTGCTGATACTTGATCATCTAGCAATTGGAGGGTTTATGACTCATTGTGGGTGGAAATCTATACTAGAAGGTGTGAGTGCGGGTGTGCCTTTGATCACCTGGCCATTGTTTGCTGAGCAATTCTTCAATCTGCTTGTGACACAGGTGCGAAGAGTGGGAATCGAAGTAGGAGCAGAGAAGTGGAATTCATGGACAAAATTAATAGATGCATCAGTGAAGAGGGATAGAATAGAGAGGGTGGTGAATCAGCTCATGGGCAGTGGAGAAGAAGGACAAGAGATCAGGAAGCGAGCAAAGGAGCTTGGGAATAAGGCAAAGAAGGCAGTGGAAGAAGGTGGTTCATCTTATTCTGACCTTACGGATTTGATCGAGCAGTTGAGTGCCTGTAAGCAACAGAAACAGAACATTGCTTAACTAGTTTTAAGTGCGTATGGGCATGTCATATTAGTATGGGGCTGGAACGAAACGTCCATTCTGTAGGTCAAACTGAATTTCGTTTCTATATATGACGCCTTTGAGAGGCTTAGTTAGCCTGTTATCATCCCTGTAACCAAAAATAAAAATAAGAATGGTAAAGCCTTTTTTTCTTTCCACCCAAAATGTTTGGTGCTCTTGCAATTTCATGAAAGTATACGGATGTGCAGTTGCTTTATTGGTGCTGGTTTTGACAAACCCAACATGGGGATGAATTATTTGATCCACCCCTCCTCATTTGTTATACTTTTGATATTACTAAAATAACCTTAAAAGAAATAGTTATTTTATTTTATTTTTATTTTCCCATCCTTTTCAACATGTCCTACAATTTGTCGAGGTCCAATAATTTCTTTTTTCTTATTTTTTTTTTAAAGTCTATAAACATTAACTTATATTTTAAAATTTACTTTCACTCTTATTTATTTTCATATATACAGTTAGATATTTTTTTGACAAAAAACTAAAACTAACTAAAAACTTATGAACAATAGAATTAAAGTAGGACGAGAATAAAGAAATATTTTTAAATTAATATTATAGAAGTTAAAAGAAAAATCTTATAAAATCGTTATTAGGCCAGTTATATTATAGAAGCAAAATATTGGGCAATAAAATAAAAAAATACATCAACAAATTAAGTTTAATCCAAATGTGTTTGTTAAGATGGATGTGTAAATAAATATTAAAAGATATAATTAAAAAAAACATATTTGAAAAATGATTTTTAATTGAAGTGTTTGTTTTTTATATATATTAATATTCTAAGGCTTATTACTCCTATAATGAGGTTGAATCTCCCACCCTATGGTGTACGTGAGCCGCAGTGAGATTGTCACCAAAGTTACTAATCATTTTTACTGTGCATAATATAGAGGGATAGCAGTTTTTTTTTTAAACAATTCTCTATAAATAATGAAGTTTCCAATATTTTGGTTAAAATAATTTTATATATGTTAATTATTTAACTTTCTGCACTTATAAAAAATAGTATTATTAATGCAGCATCTAGAAAAAACGATGCTTCTAGAGGGTCAAAGATTTTTTTAGAAATAATATTATTTTTTCTTGTGCTTAGAAATAATATTGTACACGTCTCTCTGGATCCAATTAATTAAGGGAAAAAGAAAAAAAGAAAAAGAAAAAAGGAATAAAGTGAAGATTCCGTGGCGATGCTTGTAAATGGTCAAAAGATTCTTCAGAAACAATATTGTTTTTTCATAAAAAAAAAAAAAATGTTTTTTACGCCTCTCTTGCAGCCAATTAATTAAGGGGCAAAAAGAAAAAAAAATAATGCAAGAGATAAGATGTCTAGCTCTACCTCCAAGTTTCGATTATGGGTATCGACTGTTTAATTTAAATTGGTTTAATGCTCAAACTTAAACTATATCAAATATAATCGGTTCGGTTCGATTTAGATTGATTTTTAAAGTCTCAAACCACAATTCGAATCAAACCTATTAATTTATATTTTTTTCAAACCGAAACCAAACAGAACTTTTTAAAAAATCAAACCAAACCAAGCCAAACATATTTGTTCGATTCGATTTTACAGTTTAAACTAATTTATTGACACCTCTAGTTCCGATGGATGATTAATGATACTTCTTTTCTTTTATAGTTCATGAAATCAATCAGCCACACAAAATACAAAAATATATAACAAAAACAATTGTTATGTTAATTACAAAAAAGAAAAAAAAATGTTACTAACACACTTATAATGTGTGTTTTACTAAGTAATTCAGAAACTATAAGTTTGGATCAATATGTAAACATTTTATAACGAGATAGTCAGTAACTTGATATGTATTGTTAGATTTTTATCTATCTGTTATAATTTTTAGATGTAATAATTTTTAACATAATACTAGAGGGTGATTTTGTAACAAGCCTTGGGTTCTTATTTGCATTTATATATATTTTTTATTTTATTTTATAAAAAATGATAAAGTGACGTAAAAAGTAAATACCACTTTTATGTATCATTGAATTGCAAAGTAATCTAATAATTATAAAGGTGACCGCACTCTTTGAATTTTCACGTTTCCTCCATTTATATGGGTCTCTTTCAAGGTCTGTTTGATCTCTCCATGTGAGTGTGCATTAATGGTTGGACTAATCTCTAAACCACTCCATCAGGCCCTATAGTCCAAAATTCATTCCCATTTTAGGTTCTTCTCTTCCTCTGCGGTGCTTTCATTCTCTATTTCCAGTACCAATTGTTAATGGCCTCCGAGATTGATCATCAGCAACTTCATGTCTTCTTTTTCCCATTCATGGCTCATGGCCACATGACACCAATGATAGACATTGCAAGACTATTCGCTGCCCGCGGCGTCAAGGCTACAATTATCACCACTCCCTTCAACGCCTCCCTCTTCTCCAACACAATCAATCGAGATAAGTTTTCTGGACACGACATTACCATTCAAATCATTAGATTCCCATCAGCCGAGGCAGGATTGCCAGAAGGATGCGAGAGCTTCCACTCCCTCGGTACCGCTAACTTAACTAGCCCGAACTTCTTCAAGGCTTTAGACATGCTTCAACAACCAATGGAACGGCTCCTCCAAGAACACCACCCGGATTGTATTGTTGCAGACATGTTCTTTCCTTGGGTCACTGATATTGCAGCCAAGTTCCACATTCCCAGACTAGTCTTTCAAGGATCAAGCTTCTTCGCTCTCTGTGCCACGACCAGAGCAGCATATGGCACAATTATTTCATCCCAGTCAGAGGACATTGTGGTGCTTGATCTTCCAGACAAAATAGAGATGAAAAGATCACTGATACCCGACGAGAAGTTTTTAAAATATTTCGAACCAATGATGGAAGCGGAGTCGAGGAGCTATGGAGTATTGGTGAATAGCTTATATGAGTTAGAGTCGGCTTATGCTGAGCATTACAGGAAAGTGCTGGGAAGGAAAGCGTGGCATATAGGCCCTGTTTCAATTATAAGCAACAGAAACACAATCGACAAGGCTCAAAGAGGGGAAAAAAGTAACTTAGATGAGTCCTATTTTTTGAATTGGCTGGATGGAAAGAAACCCAACACAGTCCTCTATGTTTGTTTTGGGAGTATGCATCGGTTTTCTAGTGCATCATTGCTTGAAATCGCCATGGCCCTCAAAGCGTCTGGATTCCCATTCATTTGGGTAATAAGAACATCAAAGAAAGTAAAAGAAGAAGAAGAAGAGAAACGTCTGCCTGAAGGTTTTGAAGAGAGATTAGAGGGGCAAGGTTTGATAATTAACGATTGGGCACCACAAATGCTGATACTTGACCATCCAGCCATTGGAGGGTTCATGACTCATTGTGGGTGGAACTCTATACTAGAGGGACTGAGCGCCGGCGTTCCTTTGATCACTTGGCCGCTGTTCGGGGACCAATTCTACAATGAGAAGCTTGTGACTCAGGCGCTAAGGGTCGGAATTGAAGTAGGAGTTGAGAAGTGGAGTCCATGGACGGAATTAGTGGACGCATCAGTGAAGAAGGAGAGGATAGAGAAGGCGGTGAATAAGCTCATGGGCAATGGAGAAGAAGCAAGAGAGATCAGAAAGCGAGCGAAAGTGATTGGACAGAAGGCAAAGAAGGCAGTGGAAGAAGGTGGTTCATCTTATGCTGATTTCACTGCTTTGATTGAGGAGTTGAGGGGCTGCAAATGTAAGCAGCAGCAACCATCTTATGCCGCATTAGCTTGAATTGGCGGTATCAGTATTTTTTATTAGTCTTGTGATTATGTTCATGCTTAGGATGAATGGTGCAGACATTTACAGCTCGAGTTTATTCAATTCAAGCTCATTACAAATTTGAAATCTTTGTTGAATTGTTACGGTTTATGGTTGGAAATCAGTAACAATTAATAGCAGATTTTCTAATCAGATACAAATTAAGGGATAGTTTTGTAACTTAAAAATTAGTATAAACTTTTAATTAAGGGATAGTTTTGCAACTTGGTAGAATTGGTTGAAGTATTCTTATGATATATAATACAGAAAGTCAAGAATACCCTATGCGTGGGCCCTTATCTTTTTATAAACATAATTTACTTTTATCATTTAAAAGTTAATTAATTAATATTTAATTAAAAACTTAAATAAATTACTTAATCTAATTGTAAATATTAATAAGTTAGGTATGAGTTCCGCCATTAAAGAACAAAAGTTGGTTATTAGTTTGTGTCGTGCACAAAAACTGACCCGAAGACACTACCTGACCAAAAACAAATCTTGAATGAACAGTTGTTTCCTTATGATTAACAGTTTCAACTCTAAGAAAAATCGTTAGTTTAAGTTTGTAAAATTGTCAATGAAGACAGGCCAGTATTAAGAGATTCTTTTTCTCCTTTTATGACAAAGTAAATTTTTACTACATCCATCTACAAATTGAACATAATTATTAAATGCAAAAAGAATCAAACTTTTTCAATCTAATATAACTTTTTGGCCATCGGTGGCCAAGGATGTTTGTGGCCATGCTCCTGAGGGATTAGAGCATATCTGATGCTCTTGTAGAATGTGTTTTAAAAAAAAGTATCATATCATTAATATCAAGAAATTTGTTTTTTACATGACAAAATATTATTTGATAGACAATAATGTTAAAAAATACTTTTTTAATATTTTCATTTAAAATACACATTTTGATAAGATGTTAAATGTCTTTTTTTTAAAATTAAATTCAATCAAACTCATAAAAATATTAATTTACTGAGTCAACAATAAAATGACTGTCCAAGAGACCCCTGAAAGTAAGTTATGTTGACAGTATCTATTTTTTTTTTGTCACCTCCGTTTGACACTAAATAGTAATAGTTACGTTAAAAAAATATATTTTAACTTAATATATATTTATCACAAGTGACATTTGATTTTTTTTCATAATTCATAAAAACATTGGATTTGCTAAAAATCTTAATACCAGCCGACCTAAAATAAAAATAAAAAATCTAATATAACTTTTTGAATCAAATTATTAATTAAAAAATTAGCAAATAATTATTATAATATGGAGCCCGGAAAACATATTATGACTACGAAACCATTGGCCAAACTCCCATTTAGTAATGGTCCAAACTCACAATTATTAAGGTGAGGGAGATAGGTTTGAACCCTACCCCACCTCAACCAAACCATTGCCCTAAGCACCGGTTGGCAATCTTGTCACTAATTAATAAAAATCGTGGATGCAACCAATCAAATACCCAAATTTTAAGGATTGATCAATCCATTGACTAATGGTTTGACAACTCAAAATCTCATCCGTTACGTCATATCAAAGAGAGCAAAATTCAAATTTGTGGATGGAAGCGTTTGGGATGTTATCACGTTTGTCGGGCATTAATGGCCTTTAACTTAAAAAGTAAGAAAAGGAGAAAATACATTTGTACATGATTTGAAGGCAAGATTTTAGCACCTATCTTGCAATGAATGTTAGATGGTAATTCTTACATCATATGCATTAATATGTGACATCTATTAATATGTGATCAGAGGACAATCAATGCATATAATAAGTTGTGTTGGATAACGCTGCTCGAAAGAAAAAACCTTAGAAATGAATATTATTATAATATATATGTATCTCACTGTCTAGTTGTTATATACTAAGTGTAAATAGGGTTATCACTCATTAAACATGAAGAATATTATATATTTTTATTATTAAGTTGTGTCGGTAACAAATAGTTCTAACCTCCCATTTATCAAGTTACTTTGTTTCTCAAGTTTTGTATTAAGAAATATTTTATTGATTTTGTTTTTATATTTAAAAATGTAATCGGTTGTTCACATGTATCACTCAAGTTAAAAAAAATGAGAAATGAGAATACAATCTCTTTTTTTCTCAAAGATTTCTTTCTCTTTCATTTTTTAGTTCTATATTGTACCGTTTATAATACGTTATTAGCACAATTATCTCTATTATCCAAACCACCTTTCTCCATGGACCTTATCATTAATCTTCTCCATGAATCTCTAATCAAAAGAAATTGCTCTCAGAAAACTCAAATTTCTAATTGCAGAGATCTCTCTCAGAATCTCTCTCGCTCCTTTTTCGTCTCTTCCTAACTCAGATCTAGCTCTGATCGTGAGATTTTTATAAGAACTAAGCGGAAAAGAACTAAAGTCACAGATTCCGACGATTTTCTCGTACTGTAATGGTTGTTACACCCGACAAAAGATGATGGGTTTGCCTAACAAATTATTTAATGATGATGATAATATTATATTAAGCTTTCTTTTGTTGATTATTTGACTCGTCCTATTCGTGGGCGTTTATGTCATTTTAATATGAAGTTAGTATTTGAAGCAAACCCTAATTTCTATTAGTGTTTGAGTTGAACCAATGCCTCTCATTATTATAAATACCCTATTACTGTATTTTGAGGGTATGAGAGTTTTGAAGCATATTTTGTACTCTCCTTTTGGAATTCCCCAATTAGTGATTCTCATCTCCCGTGGAGTAGGCGGAGTTTCGCCGAACCACGTAAATCTTTGTGTTCTTGTTTCCATTATTTACTTTTGCATTCGATGGGTTTGATATTCGATTCCGCTGCGCACAACAAATTGGTATCAGAGCTTTGGGTTCTGAAATTGGATTCGAAGAACGATTTGAAGAAGAAGAACGTTCTTGACGAAGGGTTGTATCGCCGTGATGGAAAGTTCTTCGAAAGTCTCGAATGCGAAATTTGAAGTTGAGAAATTTAATGGCAAGAACAATTTTGGAATGTGGCAATGTGAAGTTCTTGATGTCTTAGCCCAACAAGATTTAGACGTTGCTTTGGAAGAAAAACCTGTTGATATGGATGAAAAGACTTGGAAGAAAATTAATCGTCAAGCTTGTAGTACCATAAGATTATGTTTGACGAAGGAACAGAAGTATTCTATTATGAAAGTAACTGAGGCTAAGGAACTTTGGCAGAAATTGGAAGATAAGTACATGACCAAGTGCATTGAAAATCGAATTTATTTGAAGAAAAAGCTCTACAAGTTTGACTACAAACCAGGTAATTCCATGACTGAACATTTGGAAGAATTTAATCAATTACTTGCTGATTTATTAAATTTGGATGTTACTATTTCTGATGAGGATAAGGGTGTTTTTTACTGAATTCATTACCCGATGAATATGAACATTTTTCTACTACTTTATTGCATGGAAAGAAAGCAATTAATTATGATGAGGTATCTTTTGCTTTGATTAACCACATGTATCGTAAAAAGGATAAACATGACAGCAAGGAGACTTCGTCAGCTTTGGTAATAAGGGGTAGATCTGAACAGAAGCAAGGAAAAAAAGATAGAAAATCTCGATCTAAGTCGAGAGGGAAATCATCAGAAAGAAGAATTCCTGCAAAGAATGAATGTGGATATTGCTACGAGACGGGGCATTGGAAGAAAGACTGTCCGAAATTGTAGAATAAAAATCAGAACAGAGTTACTTCAAATATTGCACAAGTGAAGGACTCAGATTCAGATATTTCACTGGTTTGTTCATATTTGGTATGTCAATCTGAGGATTGGATTTTGGATTCAGGTTGCACCTATCATATGTGTCCAAATAGAGAATATTTTCTACTCTCGATGAATTCGTCGGTGGATCTGTTTTTATGGGTAATAATGATATATGTGAGACAAAAGGGATAGGTACAGTACAATTGAAATTACATGATCGAACAATCAGGGATTTGAAGGAAGTTCGGTATGTACCAGACTTGAAGAAGAATCTAATTTCTTTGGGTGCATTAGAATCAAAAGGCTTCAAGATCACAATTGAAGACGGTATTTTGAAGATTGTTTTGGGAGCATTGATAGTGATGAAAGGTACAAGAAGAAATAACTTGTATTTTTTGCAGGGTAGTACAGTTATGGGTAGAGCGAGCACAGTTGCATATGTATCTACAGATGATACTACTGAGTTATGGCACAGGCGACTTGGACATGCTGGTGAGAAATCTTTGCACGCACTGGTTAAACATAATTTGTTGAAAGGTGCTAAAATTTGCAAATTGGAATTTTGTGAACATTGTGTTTTGGGGAAACAGACTCGAGTCAAGTTTGGTACAGCTATTCACTGTACTCAAGGTATACTTGATTATGTTCACACAGATGTTTGGGGACCTACCAAAGTGGCATCTTTGGGAGGTAAGCATTATTTTGTTCATTTGTTGATGACTACTCTCGGAGAGTTTGGGTGTATACAATGCGTCAGAAAAGTGAAGTTTTGGAACACTTCTTATCATGGAAGAAAATGATTGAGAATCAGACTGGCAGGAAAATTAAAATGCTTAGATCAGATAATGGTGGAGAATATACTTCAGATCCATTTATGAAGGTATGCTAGGATGAAGGAATTGTCAGACACTTCACAGTTCGAAATACACCACAACAGAATGGAGTTGCTGAGCGTATGAATTATACTTTACTAGAGAAAGTTCGATGTATGTTGTCTAATGCTGGGTTAGGCAAACAGTTTTGGGCAGAAGCACTTCGTTATGCATGTCATTTGGTCAACAGACTACCATCAGCTGCACTTGACAAGAAAACACCTATTGAGGTTTGGTCAGGTAAACCTGCACATGATTATGATTCATTACATGTATTTGGTTGTTCTGCTTTCTTTCATGTCAAGGAAGACAAGTTGGATCCTAGAGCCAAGAAAGGTATTTTCTTGGGTTTTGATAAAGGTGTGAAGGGGTTCAAGATCTGGTGTCCTGAATCAAAGAAGTCTATCATCAGCAGAGATGTTACTTTTGATGAATCAGGAGTTCTAAATAAATCTCCCCAACAAGGTCTTCAGTCGAAACAGAACAATCAAGATGCTCCTGAGCAGGTGGAGTTTGATGTTGCTATGAAGACAAGTCCCAACCGCACAGGTGTTACAGATGGTGAAAGATCAGATTTTGAGAATTCAACCCCAGCAATCCTACGACAGTCAGATTCTATTGCCTCCCGTAGACAGCGAAGAGATATTCGCAAACCTGCTCGTTTTGATGATATGGTGGCATATGCACTCCCAGTTATTGAAGATGGTATTCCTACCAGTTATAAAGAAGCTATGCAGTATTCTGACAGTGCAAACTGGACAAAGGCTATGGATGAGGAGATGCAATCTCTTCATAAGAATCAGACTTGGGAATTAGTTCGACCTCCAGAGGGTAAGAAAGCTATTGGATGCAAATGGGTTTTCACCAAAAAGGAAGGTTCTGCAGAGATGAATAATGTGAGATACAAAGCCAGATTAGTTGCAAAGGGGTATGCTCAGACTGAGGGTGTAGACTACAATGAAATATTTTCACCTGTTGTCAAGCACTCGTCTATTCGTATTTTGCTTGCTTTGGTTGCACATTTTGATTTGGAATTAGCACAGTTGGATGTGAAGACCGCTTTCCTCCATGGTTATTTGGAATAAGAGATTTATATGTCTCAACCTGAAGGTTTTAAGGTACCTGGTAAAGAAAATCTCGTTTGCAAATTGAACAAGTCTCTTTATGGTTTGAAACAGTCTCCCAGACAATGGTACAAGCGATTTGACAGATTTATGATTGGTCAGCAGTACACTCGGAGCAGTTATGATCATTGTGTGTATTTTCGTAAGCTTCCCGATTCATCGTTTATTTATTTGCTCTTATATGTGGATGATATGCTTATTGCATCTAAGAGCAAGGTGGAGATAGAATATTTGAAGACTCAGTTAAATACTGAATTTGAAATGAAAGATCTTGGAGAAGCTAAGAAAATACTTGGTATGGAAATTAGAAGAGACAGAGTGAAGAGTACAGTGTGTTTGAATCAGACATAATATTTGAAAAAGGTTTTGCATCAGTTTGGAATTGAAAAGGCCAAACCTGTTAGTACACCGTTGGCTCCTCACTTTAAGCTCAGTGCTTTGATGGCTCCACGTACAGATGAGGAACGTAGTTTTATGGCTAAGGTTCCATATGCAAGTGCAGTTGGCAGTTTGATGTATGCAATGGTGTGTACGAGACCAGACATTTCACAAGCAGTTAGTATGGTTAGCAGGTATATGCATGACCCAGGAAAAGAACATTGGCCAGCAGTGAAATGGATTTTGCGGTACATTTCATGTACTTTGGATGTTGGATTGGTATTTGAAAAGGATGACAGACTTGGTTTACATTAGGATGGATATGTGGATTCGGACTTTGCAGGTGATTTGGATAAGCGCCGTTCTACTAGTGGGTATGTGTTTACACTTTCTAGAGGACCGGTGAGTTGAAGGTCTACGTTGCAGTCTACAGTTGCTTTGTCTACTACAGAGGCAGAGTATATGGCTATGACAGAGGCTATTAAGGAGGTCATTTGGCTATTTGGTTTGCTTGGTGACGTGGGGGTTACTATGGATAGTGTCACAGTTCATTGTGATAGTCAGAGTGCTATTCATTTGGCAAAGAACCAGGTGCATCATGCAAGAACAAAACACATTGATGTCCGTTTTCATTTTGTTCAAGAGGTTATCGAGGATGGTGAGATTTCATTGATGAAGATCCATACAAAAGATAATCCTGCAGACATGTTGACCAAGATTGTACCAGGGATCAAGTTTGAGCATTGTTTGAACTTGATCAATGTCATTAGAACCTGAGCGCTTTCGGGCGCATTTGGAGATGAGATTGGTGATTGGTTTGTTTAGGCGATCTCGCCAAGGTGGAGATTTGTTGATTATTTGGCTCATCCTATTCGTGGGCGTTTATGTCATTTTAATATGAAGTTAGTATTTGAAGCAAACCCTAATTTCTATTAGTGTTTGAGTTGAACCAATGCCTCTCATTATAATAAATACCCTATTACTGTATTTTGAGGGTATGAGAGTTTTGAAGCATATTTTGTACTCTCCTTTTGGAATTCCCCAATTAGTGATTCTCATCTCTCGTGGAGTAGGCGGAGTTTCGCCGAACCACGTAAATCTTTGTGTTCTTGTTTCCATTATTTACTTTTGCATTCGATTGGTTTGATATTCGATTCCGCTACGCACAACATCTTTCTCTTTTGGAAAGCACTCCACTTATTTTAACTTTCGTTTGGTTCCAACTTTCTCCCTAACAAATATTTTCCTTTTTTGAAAGGCACTCCAATTTCAATTTTATATTGTTATAATCAAAGCAGTGACAATGAGCGGTGAGATTTGTTGCATGGAGGCGTAGAAGGTGGCAGATTTGGAGAAGATTGGGATTTTCTTTTATAAATGTCTAGTCATTACCGAGAAAAGTTATGCTACTCGAATTTCCAATCAAAAGCCTAACTGCAAAACTGTTTGGAAAATAATTATAACAATGCAACTTGTGCCATGAGCCAAATAGTTTTATATGGTATCTGAAACCGTGCTAAGAGTAATAAGGTGAGAGAAAACTTTTGGTAAGTTTTATTTTTTTATTTGATATTATATTATTTTTATTATCAAAATACATACACACATTATTTATAGCCCAAAGCCATATTGTTATAATTTGATTGTAAAAAGGGGGTGGAATGAAAATATTTTATAGCTTGCTTGATGCTATACAGAGAAAAAATATTTTCTGGCTAAAGTCGAATAAAAAAGTTTATTATAATTGATTGCACAAGAAGTTGTAATATAAAAAAAACAGGAATATTGTGATCTTTGATCCAAAGTTCTTATAGTCGGATGCACCGAAGTTACAAGATCCGAGTTATGTAAAAGGAAATTTTATAGCTTGTAGCTCATGTTGTGAATAGAATATTTATAGCTTGAAGCTATGGAGAAAGATTTTGAATGTTATGGCCAAAAACCATGTGGGCAAGAATTTATGACCGAAAGCTATTGAAAGAAATTTTCAGGCCAAGAGATATATATTGAATTTTGATGAAATCATAGTCAAAAGCTATGAAAGAATTTTTAATGGCCAGAAGTTATATTGGATTGATAATATTCCATGTGAAATTACATGAGTTTTGACCATGAGACCCACATATTTATGGATTTGTAAATTAGCCTGGAGCTAATATAATGACTATTACATTAACATTGACACAAACGCTAACGTTAACATTGACACTAATATTAACATTGACATTGACATTTTCTTTGATGTTTTTTTTGGTGCCCAAGTTTCTCGGTACCCAAGTTAATATTTATTATATGTATTGTATAAATGTCATTACTTTTTCTTTTTTTTTCTATATTTATTTGACTTTTCAAATTTATTTATTCATAGACATCTCATGACAAATTATTTAAAGGTTCATCACAATTAAAATTGCACCAAGTTACAATATTACAATCATATGAACCTGAAGTTTATTATGATCAAATGATGAATTGCACATGACGTTGCAATATTAAAAGTGCCATGAGATAAATTATGACATTTGAGAAAATATTATTCCTATATGTGCTCTTGAAGTAGCAATACAGAAAATGTTGAAGTCTTCTCATACAAAAATGCATGTGATGAAAGACAGTAAATGAATTATTGACCATGTGTGTTCAAGAAGAATGAGACTAAAGCATGAGAAGGTTCAAATTGCTCATTTAACCACCCATAATAAAGGAAATGACAAGAAAAATAAAGGTGGATCTTTTAAAAGGAACAAGAAGCCTATAAAGAAAAAACGCTATAAAGTTACTTGTTTCTTTTGCAAGAAAAAGGGACACCTGAAGAAATATTGTCTCTGATACAAGAAGTGGCTTGAAAAGAAAGGTATGTTGTTCACTATTGTGTTCTGAATCTCATGTAATTGATGTTCCTAATAATATGTGCTGGATTGATTCTGGTAATACAATTCATCTTGCCAATGTTATGCAGGGATTTTTGAACCTAAGGAGTCCAAAACCTCATGAACAAAACATCTATTCGGGAAACAAGACGTGTTCAAAGGTTGAGGCCGTTGGAACCTTTAGGCTTGTTTTGAAGTCTGATTTTCAATTGGATTTGGAAAATACATTTTACATTCTATCATTTAGTAGAAACTTGATTTCAGTTTCCAAACTGCTCCCTCTTGGCTTTAAATTTATATTTGAAAATTTCATGTTTCAATTATTTAAAAATAATGTTTTGGTTGGAAATGGAATTTTGAATGATGGTTTGTATAAAATCCTTTTGGATTCCAATTATGAATGTACTTTAATAACATTGCATGACAACAATATTGGCATAAAACATCGTATTATTAAAGAGAATTCATCCATATTGTGGCACCGGAGATTGGGACACATCTCCATTGACAGACTTAAAAGATTAGTAAATGATAGAGTAAAACAAACTCATGACTTTACTAATTTTAGAACTTGTATTGATTGCATCAAGGGAAAGTAGACAAACAAGTCTTCAAAAGGTGTCAAAAGGAGTTCTCACATCCTTAAGATTATACACACTGATATTTGTGGACCATTTCCTACACCTTGTTTTAATGGTCAAAGATATCTCATCTCATTCATAGATGACCATAGCAGATATATGTATCTCTATCTTATAAATCATAAGGAGGAGGCATTAGATGCTTTCAAGATTTATAGAGCCGCGGTAGAGAAACAAAAAGAAAATAAGATCACAATTGTAAGATCTGACAGAGGTGGCGAATATTATGGTAGGCACACAGAACAAGGTCAAATGCCTGGTCCATTTGCTCAGTTTCTCCAACAAGAAGGCATTGTTGCGTAATATACAATGTCAGGTACACCGCAACAAAATGGTGTAACAGAAAGGAGAAACGGAACAATTATGGACATGGTGAGAAGCATGATCAACAATTCAAGTCTCCCTCTATCCCTTTGGAGTGAAGCTTTAAAAACCGCATGTATGTCTTAAATAGAGTTCCATTAAAAGTCGTTCCTGAAACTTCTTTTGAGATTTAGAATGGATGGAAACCTAGTTTGAGGCATTTACATGTCTGGGGATGCCAAATTGAGGTTAAAGTTTACAATTTTCAAATAAAGAAATTGGACCCTAGAACAATTAGTGGTTATTTTATAGGCTATCCAGCAAACTCAAAGGCTACAAACTTTATTGTCCCTCACATACAACAAAGGTTGTTAAAGTTAGAAATGCTAAATTTCTTGAGGATCTTGAAGTCAATGGGGAGTGAGTTTGCTAGAAATATTGAATTTTAGGAAAACCAGGAGACCATTGGTTCATATTCTAATTCAGGTGAATTGATTTCCCTTTATAGAAATCTATTCAATATAGTTGAGGAAGAACTAATTCAAGAACCTACACTTCCATATGAACATATAGAATCTCCTACTCAAAATTTACAAAATAATAACGAGTTAGGTATATTAAGGAGATCCTACCTCCATGAGTCTAACATTGACGTTGGACTTGACAATGATCCACAATCGTTTTCACAAGCCATGAAAGGAGAAAATTCCAGTTCGTGTTATAATGCCATGGATGAAGAAATGGCTTGTATCATTTCAAATCAAGTTTGGGATCTCATTAAGTTACTATCTGGTAAAACGACCATTGGTTATAAATTGGTCTATAAAACCAAAAGAAATACATCTGGTAACATTGAACGATATAAGGCCAGACTTATAGCCAAATGTTTCACTCTAAAGGAATGCATTGATTACCATGAAACATTTTCTCCAATTTCTAAGAAAGATTCATTTAGAATTATCATGGCTTTAGTAGCTCAATTTGATTTAGAGTTACATCAAATGGATGTGAAAATGACATTCTTGAATGAAGAATTGGAAAAGGAAGTATATATGAAACAACTTGAAGGATTTCATCTAAGCGAAAATAGTCATGTCACGACCTACTATTTGTGACGTCATGACCGACACGGAACCCCCAGGTATACCTTCCCTCGGTACACCTGGTATTCCGTCAGCCTAATATAATACGAATCCCAATAAAACAAAATACAATAATTACAACCATCTAAACATAATCAACAACCATAAATAAAAATATTACATCTCCAAAATTACCAAGAATAAAATTTCATAAGTCCTCAATTAATACAAAACCAAACACATCCCATCTATATGTTAAATATACATATATTAGGTGTTATCATGTACATAATATCAAAATACAAAAATGTACAACACCTACATCAACAAAATACAAGGGAGTGCTCCGCAGTCAAGCCTTCCCTTTTCCCTTCCTATCAGAACCTAAAATGATAAGGATGAGGTGTGAGCTACAACAAGTTCAGTGAATGTCTTCTACAAGTGGCAATATACATGCATTTATATAAAACATGGCAAGATCATAAAATCATTTGAAATAACATGGTGATGAAACAAGATTACATACATGCCAATATAAAGCATCATGTCATAACCAAGACAATGCATATTATTTTCTAATCATGCCAATGCAATTCTAACACCTCCTGAGCAAGGGCGATCAAAGGCCTGGTGCGCGACACACAACGTCTGATCCGACCAAACAATACTCGTATTCTAATAGGATTTCTGGGATTGTGCAGCCCGTAGGATCAGCTTAAGCTATCCTACCTATACACAAGCCATAAAACCCTCTGTCGGGTCTACAACTGGGGATCACCACTAGACTTACGAGACTTCCCAAAGGAATTCACAACTAGGAGACCCAACCAAATTGCTAACCCTATAGACTATGCTCAAATTAATTTCATTTACGGACACATTAAAAAACTTAAAATCATGTAAATACACTCGAGCCAACACTTCGAGCATCAAATATGTATACTCATACGTATACGAATACTGGACGGGTAAAAAATGATGTCATCCAAAGGTACGGGTGCTACAAGTCACTTGGTTTGTAGATTAAAGAAATCTATATATGGACAAAAACAAGCCTCCCAACAATGGTATTTAAAGTTTCACAATGTTATATTTTCATATAGATTTGAGGAAAACATTATTGATCAATGCATATACCTCAAGGTCAGTGAGAGCAAATATATTTTCTTAGTCCTTTATGTAGATGATATTTTACCTGCCAATAGTGATTTGGGGTTGCTATGTAAGACTAAAGAATTTCTAAGTCAACACTTTGATATGAAGGATACGGGTGAAACTTCTTATGTCATTGGTATAGAGATTCACAGAGACTAGTCCAACAGGACATTAGGTCTGTCTCAAAAGGCCTACATCGAAAATTTTTTAAAGAGATTTAGAATGGAGCAATGTGCATCTTTAGTAGCACCCATTGCTAAAGGGGATAAACTGTGGCGACCCCGCGCCCCGGACCATCAACCCCGCAGGGAATGGCGTGCGGAATGCCGGGGCGGGACGCCTTGCGTAGGCATCTCCGACCACTCCTCAACTCCCGTGAGGTGGTTGAGACCCTACAAGCCTTATCCCAAACAACGATATGATATCAAAAGGTATTAAACAAAACTACCCACCGTATTAATCATCCAAGACAAGAGATAATCCATAAAAAAATGAACCATAATAATAATCATAATCCCTACAGTCCATTAAAATTGACATACTCATAAAGTCCAAAATTGTGGGTACAAATAAAATCGTCATATTCCCACATAGTCTATCTAACAAGTCCCAACTCACTCATACTACAATGTGGTAAGTGTTATAATTACATAATCCAAAATATAGTACTTCATAATTTAAAACACAATTCAATCAAAATGCCTCTCAACTCACATCGAGGCCTTGGATTCTCTCGCAAGCAAGGCCCTCAAGATATGATTACTCCTTTGCCCTTATTCGGGACAGAAGGACCTGAAAGAGGAAAATGAGGGTGAGCCAACAATGCCCAGTGAATAGAATTCAAATATGCTATCAATACTCATCAATAAAAACCATGTATGCATGTCAATGTGTAGCATGATTAAAAGCTCATAACATATAGATATCAAGCATTTATAATAAGTTCGATGCAAGTAAAAGTTTATCAATTTGGATCCACATTCCACATGCCTTGGGTTACTAGTACACGTCTATTTCACCGTGCCGTTGATCCCAATCATGTTTATTTGGGTTACTAGTACACGTCTATTTCACCGTGCCATTGATCCCAATCATTTTTATTTGGGTTACTAGTACACGTCTACTTCACCGTGCCGTTGATCCCAATCATTTCCTTTCCTAAAACCCTCTTATGACAAGGTTAAGTCCCCCTATTAGCCAGATAGATGGGCCCAACCAAAGTCATAAGGTTTTCTCAAATCAATGCATCATTCAAAACATTAGAACACATTCATGCTTTCAAGATACAATATATATAAGTGATATGATGACATAAAAGATATAATCATAAATGAAGTCTACTCACAACCAAGCCTCGCGAGAGTATTTAACCACACACGACCATCAAACCGAATCAACCCAATCAAGATCCTGAAACATACATCAATTTCTATGCTCAATCACATAGACATTACACATCAACCCTAAATCATCCCACATATAGACAATAGGCCTAAATCTCATCTAATCTCATCATTCAACTCAAATCACATGACTTAGGCCTCTAATGCATAGTTCTCATTCATAAACCAGTCTATTAATCAAAAGATACTGATTTTCAATTCCTTAGGCATAAACATGCCCAAATTGGGTCACTTGATCACAAGTAGGTCTAACCCATGATATGGTCACAACCACCAAATCAGTAGCATAATCAACCCTAATCATGCTTAATTAAACATAAGTTGCATCAATTCAATGATTCTAGGCCAAAAGCATCAAAAGCCCTAAAATATGAAAATTTTCATACTTAGGCCATATTGCCGATTTACACTAGGTCACCATGTTCAGCCATGTATATCACTGATTTTGCATCATAGGTTCATCAACAATGGCAACTAGGTCAACATAGTTGACATGCAAGCTATTTGGAAATGTCTAAGTTCATATTCTAAATTTAGGTCTAATACAAGCACCTTACCAATTCTTCATTTAATATTCTGTTCAGATGTATTAATCTACCAATAGAAATATGTAATCTCAAAATAAACCATACATATTGAAGTATGTGAAGAAACAAACCTTCTGTCCAAATATCAGCCCAATCCAACGGTTGACCGAAACGATATGTATCTTTGATGAACCAGTATCTAATCAAACAGTTTCTCCTTTCCTGCTGCAAATACCCAAACTCAGATGGCTATATCATACAAAATACGAGACGTATAAACATCTTCACCGTTACAAATACAGAAATATCTGTTATAAACTACATACCCAAAATTTATATCCATCCAACGGTAGATTGAGGAGATCTACAAGTTTGACCGAAACGGCACGAGAAACCCAGAAATTCCGACCAGCTTCTTTTGAGAGGTTATATCTCTTATAAAAGGCCTCTAATTAAGATCTTCACCGTTCAGAATGTAGAAATATTAGTTTTAAACCACATACCAAAATTTGGTAGCCATCTAACGGTAGATTTAGGACATCTATAAGTTTGAGCGAAATGGTGCGAGAAATCTAGACTTTCCGACCAGCTTTGTTTGAGAGGTTAGATCTCTTTGACGAAACCTCTGATCAAGATCTCCACCGACCAGAATGAGGAACCATAAGCTACGAACGTGCTGATACAATTTGAGCTCAATCTGACCGTATATTCCAAAGATCCACCTCTTTGATGGAAACGTCGCAGGGATCTTCCTCCTGCAACTCTCTCCTTCCTTCTCTTCTTCTTTCCTTTCTCTTCTTTTCTTTCTCTCCACTCACCTCTTTCTAGCACTTCCTTGATTCCCTCCTTGATTCTCTCCTTAATCCTCTCCTTGATTCTCTCCTTGATTCCCTCCACTCATTCTAGCACTTCCTTGAAGAAGAGAAGTGGGCATTGGACACTTGTCCACTTTTATGCACCAACCTTCACATGTGTTGGTCTCATACTACCCATACCAACCACATGTATTTTAAATGTCCAATCCATTTAATATACCAAATTTTCAATTTCATTTATCCTTTTATTCAATCAATCCTAACCCATATCAATTCATGGTTTAATGAGCCCATGCATAAATCATAACATATGCATTATACTTTAATTTAACATGACTCATATACAATTTATGATACATATATTTATATACATTATCAAGCATCAACTATACAAACATTAGACAATCATCAAACAAACACCAAACATATCAAGACATCACATAGAGTTTGGGCAAAAATGCAATTGGGTTATGGGCTAGATGAAATAATTTTCGGGGCGTCACATCACACCCACCTTAGAATGAACTTCGTCCTCGAAGTTTTAAGGTTAAGAATTACCTAAGCCCATGAACTCGGCAAAGTGCTCCATCATGTAGTCCTCACGCTCCCAAGTAACTTGTTCCTCGCCATGGAACTGCCATCTCACCTTAACCATCGGAATCTCGCGGTTACGTAACCTCTGGACCTTCCGGTCAAGTATCTGAATAGGTTCCTCATCATAAGTCCCATCCTGCCTCAGTTCAATGTTCCTCCAGTCCAAGACGTGATCAAAATCACTCTTGTACGCTCTCAGCATTGACACATGAAAGACATTGTGGACTGCTGCTAACTGAGGTGGCAAGGCTAATCGGTAAGCGACGGGGCCAATTCGTTCTAAAACCTCGAACGGCCCAATAAATCTCGGAGCGAGCTTGCCTTTTATCCCAAATCTAGTTTGGCCCTTCTGAGGTGAGACCTTCAATAAAACTTGGTCACCCACCTCGAACTCTACGGTCTTCCGCTTGGCATCAGTGTAACTCTTCTGCCTGTCTTGGGCTACTTTCATATTATGCTTGATCCTCTTAATATTCTTTGTGTGTTCTTGTACAAACTCTGGTCCCATCATCGCAACATCCCCTACCTCTGTCCAACAGATCGGAGATCTACAGGGTCAACCATACAATGCCTTAAAAGGAGCCATGCCAATACTGGACTGATAGCTATTGTTGTACGCGAACTCACACAAATGTATGTACTCCTCCCAGTTACCACTGGACTCAAGGACACAAGCTCGAAGCATATCCTCTAAAATCGATATCAACCTCTCAGACTGGCCATCCGTCTGGGGGTGAAAAGCGGTACTGAGATCTAGTCTAGTGCCGAGCTGCCTCTGCAACCCCTGCCAGAATACCGATGTAAACCTCGGATCCCTATCTGACACAATCGAAACAGGCACTCCATGTAATCTGACTATCTCCCGCATATAGAGTCTGCTCAGCTTGTCCATAGAATCCCTAGTGTTCACCGGTAGAAAGTGAGCGGACTTGGTCAAGCGATCAATAATAACCCAAACAGCATTATGTCTCCTCGGGGTGTTGGGTAATCCCACAACAAAGTCCATAGTGACATGGTCCCATTTCCACTCAGGAATGGCAAGCGGTTGCATCTGCCCTCCAGGCCTCTGATGCTCAGCTTTGACTCTTTGACAGATCTCACACCTCTGAATGAACTGAGCTATTTCTCTCTTCATGTCGGGCCACCAATACATTCTTTTCATATCATGATACATCTTGGTTCCGCCAGGATGAATAGCATAATGAGATCTGTGAGCCTCTTGGAGAACACTTTGTCTAAGTCGTGGATCTGCGGGAACCCATAAACGTCCCCTAAATCTCAAGGCACCATCAGATGACAAGTGCCAATCAGTAAAATCACTGCTCTCAGCCCAAGACTTGTATATCCCATAATCAACGTCAAGTCTCTGTTGGTCAATAACCTCCTGGACTTGTGTAGGCTGAGCTCTCATTTGAGCACATATCACAATCTGATCTGAAGGGGTAGCACATATACTCATAACCGTAGCCGCCTCAAGTAGTCTCCACTCATGAGACATCTGGCGTGCTACCATAACTGTCTCTACCCGCTTCCTGCTCAACGCATCAGCCACTACATTGGCTTTACCTGGGTGGTATTCCAATGTAAAATCATAGTCTTTGAGGAGCTCTAACCACCTTCTCTGCCTCATGTTCAATTCCTTCTGAGAGAACAAGTACTTGAGGCTCTTATGGTCAGAATACAAAGTGAATCTCTCACCATAGAGATAATGCCTCCAAATCTTCAAAGCAAAAACCACTGCGGCCAGTTCTAAGTCATGAACAGGGTAGTTTTTTTCATGCACCTTCAACTGCCTCGATGCATAAGCAATGACCCTATCCTTCTGCATCAACACGCAACCCAAGCCGATACGAGAGCATCAGTATAGATAACTAACTCTTGATCAGGCTCTGGCAAAATCAACACTGGCGTAGATGTCAATCTTTTCTTCAACTCTAAAAGGGCATTCTCACACTCCTCGGTCCATACAAAGGACACATCTTTCTGGGTGAGCCTAGTCATAGGCGTAGCTATCTTGGAGAATCCCTGAACGAATCTCCTATAGTAACCAGCTAACCCAAGAAAGCTTCTGATCTCGGTCACTGTGGTAGGCCTAGGCCAACTGATAATGGCTTCAACCTTAGACGGATCAACTTAAATCCCCTCAGAACTCACCACATGACCTAAGAACTTCACTTCGGTGATCCAAAACTCGCACTTGCTCAGCTTTGCATATAGCCTATGCTCTCTCAGAGTTTGCAAGGTCACTCTAAGGTGTTCTTCATGCTCGGCCTGAGTCTTGGAATACACCAATATGTCATCAATGAAGACGATGACAAACTTATCTAGATACTGCCTAAAGACCCTCTGCATCAGGTCCATGAACATCGCCGGTGCATTAGTCACACCAAATGGCATCACAAGGAACTCATAATGTCCATAGCGGGTTCTGAATGCTGTCTTAGGCACATCTTCCTCCCTGATCCTCAGCTGATGATACCCGGAGGGCAAATCAATCTTCGAAAAATACTTCGCTCCCCTCAACTGATCAAACAAGTCATCAATCCTTGGGAGAGGATATTTGTTCTTGATGGTCACCCTGTTCAATTGGCGATAGTCGATGCATAACCGCAAGCTCCCATCTTTCTTTTTCACAAAAAGAACTGGAGCTCCCCAGGGTGACACACTCGGGTAAATAAAGCCTTTAGCCAATAACTCCTCGAGCTGTTTCTGCAACTCTTTCAACTCGGCTGACGCCATTCTATATGGTGCCATGGAGATAGGCTTCGTGCCAGGGACTAGTTCAATAATGAAATTGATCTCTCGCTTCGGTGGTAATCCTGGAAGATCCGCAGGGGACACATCTTGAAAGTCCCTAACAATGGCAATATCCTCAAGTATCACCTCACTAGTCTCTTCCTCATCAGGCACTAACCCAGCCAAAATCTCCCTATCTCCATCAGTCACAAATCTACCCCTTGTGACTGTCTGGTCGGAAGCTTTACCCTGTAGTGTAAACACTGGGTGTCCGGGGATTTGAAAAATGATTCTCTTTGCGAAACAGTCGACAACTGCATGATATGCCGCGAGCCAATCCATCCCTAGAATTGCATCAAACTCTAAAAACTCTAGGACTCGAAAGTCAATAGGCATCTCAACATCACCAATCTGAACCTCACACTGGCTACAGATCATGTTCAGGTAGATCCTTTCCCCAGCTACAGTACTCACCACTAACCATGTACTAGCCCTAGTGGGAGTCAAATGCAAACTATCTACCATACGTCCAGATATGAATGATAATGTAGAACCAGCATCAAATAATACATGCATAGAAGTACCACAAATAATAATAGTACCTTCCATCAAAGTCCTGGATGCTGTCGGGTCTGGCTCAGTAGCTGCCTGTCTCTCTGGCACTGGACTGCTGCACAAATCCCTGAGCTCTCTGAAAATTTGGACACTCTAACTTTCTATGCCCAGCCTGCCCACAATGAAAACATAAAAATGGAGCCCTGGGCGCAAATGACCCAGTCTGAGATGTCGTCACATAACTTCCTCGGCCTCTACCTCTGCCTCGGCCAGCAGTCTGTGGGAATGGGGGTCTCGGTGCACTCAGTGCAATCGGGACAGGAGAGGAAACCACTGGTGAGGCCATCATACCAGTCTGAACCTGGGATGCCTTCCTCTGAGCACCCTCGGACTGTGCTCCTCCATAAAACTTTCTCTTATATCCCCATTTACCCTTCTTCCATGGAGTTTGGAACTGTCCCCCGGACTCTGCCTGTGAAGTCTGTACACCCAGAGCTGCCCGTGTAGACATACCATCAACCCGCTCAGCCAACTCATACTGTTTGGCCCTCTGGACCACTGTGGCAAAATCAGTCATCTTCGTTACAGACAAGGCCTGTCGGATCGCAGGCCTTAGGTTCAAAAAGAACCTCATAATCTTATCACTCGGTGTCTGAACTAACCTAGGAGCATAAACTGCGAGCTGCCTAAATCTGAGCTCGTACTCCCTAACTGACATGGTGCCCTGTGCGAGATTCAAAAACTCGAGTTGTTTAGCCTGTCTCTCAATCTCTGGAACGTAAGCCTGTAAGAAAAACCGTTTGAAGGTGTCCCAGCTCTTCACTGCCCCCTGTGTATCCAACACTGAAAGCCACGAGTCCTCTGCATCACTCTCCAGTGTGTGAGCAGCACATAGGACCTGAGACTCCTCATCAAGCTCTAAGGAGCGACTGATCTTCTCGACATTCTTCAGCCAATCTTCGGCCTTCTTCAAGTCAACCCCACCAGTGAATTCCTTAGGCTTTAGCTTCATGAACTTCACTAGCAGTCTGATCCGCCGATCAGTGGGGTTTTCCACAACATTAGGAGTAGGTGTAGGCGTAGGCATAGGCTGAGGTACAGCCATTTGAGGTCTTGCTGCCCCTGCAGCTCCACTAGCCTCGACCCCACTAGTGCCCGCCTCATAACTACCCATATCATATAATACACGCAGAAAATATGATAGTAAGGCTTTTAAGTTAGTTCCTTTAAGCTTTTTAATCACCTAAATCTCTCACCCAATTCCTAGGTCAAAGTCATCTAAGTCCAATACAAGTTTGACCGAAACGGCACGAGAAACCCAGAAATTCCGACTAGCTTCGTTTGAGAGGTTATATCTCTTATAAAAGGCCTCTACTTAAGATCTTCACCGTTCAGAATGTAGAAATATTAGTTGTAAACCACATACCAAAATTTAGTAGCCATCTAACGGTAGATTTAGGACATCTATAAGTTTGAGCGAAACGGTGCGAGAAATCTAGACTTTCCGACCAGCTTTGTTTGAGAGGTTAGATCTCTTTGACGAAACCTCTGATCAAGATCTCCACCGACCAGAATGAAGAACCATAAGCTACGAACGTGCTGATAAAATTTGAGCTCAATCTGACCGTATATTCCAAAGATCCACCTCTTTGATGGAAACGTCGCAGGGATCTTCCTCCTGCAACTCTCTCCTTCCTTCTCTTCTTCTTTCCTTTCTCTTCTTTTCTTTCTCTCCACTCACCTCTTTCTAGCACTTCCTTGATTCCCTCCTTGATTCTCTCCTTAATTCTCTCCTTGATTCTCTCCTTGATTCCCTCCACTCATTCTAGCACTTCCTTGAAGAAGAGAAGTGGGCATTGGACACTTGTCCACTTTTATGCACCAACCTTCACATGTGTTGGTCTCATACTACCCATACCAACCACATGTATTTTAAATGTCCAATCCATTTAATATACCAAATTTTCAATTTCATTTATCCTTTTATTCAATCAATCCTAACCCATATCAATTCATGGTTTAATGAGCCCATGCATAAATCATAACATATGCATTATACTTTAATTTAACATGACTCATATACAATTTATGATACATATACTTATATACATTATCAAGCATCAACTATACAAACATTAAACAATCATCAAACAAACACCAAACATATCAAGACAACACATAGAGTTTGGGCAAAAATGCAATTGGGTTATGGGCTAGATAAAATAATTTTCGGGGTGTCACATAAACTGTCACACCCTGGGTTGCACAGCGTGCCCCTACCCAGGTGCGGGCGCACCACCACGACCTCAGCCGTGTGGCAAACGCCTAGCCATTATGGATCCATAATATTGTCCCATCTCGGCCAGCCACGCCACACAAGGACGCCGGTCAACGAGATCATTTATCCCCCTGCACAATCCACAGCACAGGGAGGGCCTCCCCCAAGTTCGAACTCGCAACCTCTTCCTCATAAGGTTAGATTTCGCAACTTGAGTATCCATTGAACCAATGGCTCAATGGGTACTCAAGTTGCGAAATCTAACCTTATGAGGAAGAGGTTGTGAGTTCGAACTTGGGGGAGGCCCCTGGACTGTGCAGTGTTCTGCATAGGGAAAGGACAAAGGCCGTTGGGTGCGTGCAGTGTTCTGTGGACCCCAATGAAGACAATACTGTGGATATATAATGGCTAGGCGTTCGCCCCGAGGGTGTGCGCCCGCACCTGGGTAGGGGGCACGCTGTGCAACCCAGGGTGTGACATAAACTCTATCAGGATCAATGCCCACAAAATGATTTGGAATGGGAAGAAATGAAGGATATACCTTATGCATCAGCTGTCGGAAGCATCATGTATGCTCAAGTCTGCACAAGACCTGATATTGCTTTCAGGCTAAAAAGGTGATGCGGTATCTTCAAGGAACAAAAGATTTCAAGCTAACATACAGACATTCTGACCATCTGGAACTGGTTGGATATTCAAATTCGAATTTTGTCCGCTGTGCCGATACTAGGAAGTTTACCTGAGGTTATATCTTCCTATTTGTGGGTGGTGAAGTATCTTGGAGAAGTAGTAAACAAACAATAATTTTTTCATCCACTATGGAGGTAGAATTCATTGGATGCTATGAAGCTACAACACATGCATTATGGTTGAGAAATTATATCTCAAATCTAAGGATCATCAATTCTATCGAAAGGCCAATAAAAATTTATTGTGATAACTCGGCTATAGTTTTCTTTTCAAAGAACAACAAAAGTGGCAGTCACAGTAAACATATTGACATAACGTACTTGGTTGTAAGAGAACACATCAAGGCACGTGCAATTGTGATTAAGCATACAAGGACTCATCTCATGTTAGCAGATCCTATGACTAAAAGATTGCCGGCTAATTTGTATAAGGATCATGTGGATAACATGGGACTAACTAGCTCAAATTTGTAGTTCTCTGGCCTTCTGTGAATAATTATTTCAATTGGTGAAATAAATTTTTGATTGTGCACATAAAATTAATGTTCACTAATCCATTGGGATTAATAAAGTTGGACTCTAAATGACTTATAGGAAGTTCATTATACAATAATTTACTTCTTTAGAAATTTTATACTTGTGATACATGGAAGGGAATGTTTGTTTAAAGAACCAAACCGCCATAATTCAAGTTTTAAAATTTCAAATCAAGTATGCATTGGTTAGTTTCAGTATGACCACATAAGGTTTCTAGACTGTGAGCCAAGTGGGAGATTGTTGGTCATAGTATGGCTCAAATGGCTCACTCATACAGTGGTCAACATGTGGGTCCCAAACAACAAAAAGTCATTTTTATCTCCACCATCATTATAACGCATTTTCCTTTCTTTTAATATTTTATTTCATCAATGCGTTATATCTCTTTATGTCAAAAGGTCTTTTGTTTGCTTTCGGTGCCATTATTCCCCACTCAACTAATCAATATTAAATGTTTATTTATTTTTTCTCTGTGATGGAAAGAGAGAGATTAAGGTTTATAAATAAGAGTCCTCTAGCCAACCCTTCCATAAGTTTTAAGCCTGTGTAAATCTTCTCATTCGAGATTATACGAAAGGGTCAAGGCTTGGAAGAAAAAATAATTTCGCAAATTATAAGAGTGCAATGGCTGAAGGTATGATCTTCAATTTTAGTCTTTCAATAAATACAAGTGGCAACTATTGTCCCACGTAGCTGGGCAATCTAAATTAGATTTCCAGCACGTCATAACGTGGGTGAATTGCTCACATAACGTGGGTGAATTGCCTAGCATGCAGTTGGGCAATTATTTGCCCAGCACATAGTTGGGCAATCATTATGTATAATTTTTTTTTTAACTCTTTGCAACCCTTCTTTTTCATCTATCAAAGCCTCTTCTCATATTCTTGGCCTTCAATCATTTTAAACCAATATCCATGGTTTTCTTTAAACCCCATAGACTTCCATTATCCTCAAATCATTTTCTCCTGGTTTTTCTAACTTTACTAAACTACACCATTTTTCAAATATGATTTCACTTGGCCCTGGAACCGCTGCTCTGATACCATAAATTGTAACACCCCAAATTCTCATCTTTCCAACTCTCTTTTTATATATCTAAGAATCACAGATCAGTACCGTAATAGGGCTCAGAGAGTTCAGAGGTTACAAACTAATTCTTACTACACTAGAACATGGTCAAAATTTCTAAATAAAGTCCTTATATTTTATTACACCGATAATTAAATATTTTACATAATAACATGATAAGTTTTTAGTTGCACTAACTTCAATTCTTCCAGAATAACCTCTAGAACTCGAGTCATCATCACTACCACCATTCTGCTAGCACCATCAATATCCATACTAATTTCCTGGAAATAGAAATGAAAGGATGAGCAGAAGCTCAGTGGGTCCCCTAATGGGTTCCACTTCTTATACTAGTTATTAGAGAAAATATATTTAAGCAATATTAAGGCTAAAACTAAACAATCCAGCAAAGTAAGCACGCAAGCAATAAGAGAGCACTACTAACATAAGTAACAAAACTTTGAGAAACTTCTCCATAATTTCATTATGCTACAATTAGCAATCCAGCAAGGGTCAGCATACCCAAAACATACTAGTGATAGAAATAATCATGTGAAAGGAACAAAAATAATGTAGGAATATCATAAACCCAATAAAAAGCACAAGAAATGCAAACCACATGTTCCTTCCCACCTCGAAGTTCCTAAAATTTGTCCTTACGTTCGCAAAGGCTCTTCGTCCTAGGTCATATCGCTTCTTCGACAAAATATCTTCATAGTTTAGAGAAAGAGAAAAAGTAGAAAAAGAAGTTTTGAAAAGATAATTTTTCTTTAACCTTACTGCCCCTATTTATAGGGAGCAAAAATTGTACATTTCTTCATTTTTTCCTTAGCCTTTTTCAAAAATAACTTTTATGTCCTAAAATATCCTTAATTTTATCGATGTTCTTTTTCGAAAATGCTTGGATCTTTCGAGATATTGACGTTTATGTCCTAAGATATTCTTAGTCTTATCGATATCCTTTTTCTGAAATGCTTGGATCTTTTGAGATATTGATATTTATGTCCTAAAATATCTTTAGTCTTATCAATATCTTTTTTTTAAATGTCTGGATCTTTCGAGATATTAACGTTTACATCCTTTTCCCGAAATGTTCTTTTTTTTTTGAGATATTGACTTTTATGTCCTTTGAACTTTTAGTAAGTGATTATTAAACAAGATCCAGGGTTTAAGTTGGTTTATTTTGAGGGTATTACATTTTTAATTAGTTTAGATTAACTCGGGTTGTTTTGTTAAATTATAAGATCTTGACTCAAGCCAAATTAAATCGAGTTACAAAATTTTAAACCGAGCCCAACCCAACCAAAAAAGTATGAGTTGTTTGGTAATATGAACACCCTTAACCACCACAAATGCAACCACATAAAAAAATTTTAAAAAATAAAATAAAACAATAGTGTTACATTAGTATACATATACAAGAAATCACTTTTTTTTTTGGTGCAATGGAGCCATGCACTAACTAAGGTTTGGCAAAACAAGCGCCCAAGGCGTCACCTCTAGGAAGATGAAGGACTCCTTGTGGAGGTTCATGCAGGAGGCTAAAATGACTTGTAGAAAGGATCCCCAAGTTGGCTAGAAAATCTGTGCTAATGTTTCCCTCTCTTAGAGTGTGCTGGAGAGAGCATTCCCAGTCCCGCGATAACATCTCCTTGCAGTGCCTCAGCATCGCATAGAGGGGATGATCCACAAAGTGTGCTTGTTGGATAAGCTGGAGAGCACATAGGGAGTCAGATTCCACTAACAGTTTCCTGAAACCCAAATCCCAAGCAGTCTTCATTCCCTCTCAAATACTTCAAGGTTCAGCTGTAAGGTTATTAGCACAACCTATAACACCTATATAACATTTAATCTATTCCCCGAGACTATTCTGAAAAAGACCACCATAGCTTGCCAAACCAGGATTGCCTTTACAAGCTCCATCTGTGTTAAGCTTGATCCAACCTTCTCGGGGTGGTATCCATGAGATCCACCTCGTGGAGTTAGAAGACTAGATATTAACATCCTTGCCAAAAGTTTGAAGTAAATCGACATTGAAGCGATGGCTGGAGGTCATGATTTCCCGATCTGATTTTACTGATTTTGAAATCACTTATGAGTTCCTAGCTTTCCAAAGATGACAGATAGTAGCTAAGAAGAAGAGAGTGGAACAAGGAATATCACAATTCACCCTTAGCCAATCCTTGCTCGTGAGTTGAAAGAAATTTGTGGTCATGTCCCGGCATAACTCACACCAAATTCTACGAGCCTGAGGAAAGTCCCAGAGGATGTGAAGGGGACTCGACGCTTCTTCGGCATATTTTTGCACAAGGGATTAGGGGCAATATTGCATTTGAAACACAACTCTTCTGATAACAATCTATCATGGAAGCCAACCCAAAGAAAGTACTTCAACTTTTGGGGGCATTTTAGTGTCCAAAACCAGCAGGTTTCTGTAGTTAAGTGCTCATTCTCTGCAGCAATAATGATTATGTATGTTGAGCTTACTGAAAACTCCCCCTTACTTGTTCCATTCCATATAATTTTGTCTTCTAACTCTTCCCATGGAATGGGAGTTCCAAGAATGGCATTGACAATTTCCTGAGAGATCGGGGTCTGAATTTTGTTCAAGTCCCAATTGCGGTTTGTGGTGATGAGGTCATTGACCCGTAAGTCTTCATCTTCTGGGTAAACGATGTCGTTAACAAGGTGTTTGAGAGGAGTGAATCCTACCCAAATATCTTTCCAAACTGAAATTTGATTTCCTGTACCTAAACGTCAAACGAGACCCTACTTCAAAGCACTGGCACCATGGATCACACTTCTCTAGACATAGGATGAATTGCTAACTTTAGGAGAGGAGAGGAGGTTATCGTTCTTGAGATATTTTCCTTTGAGGATCTTGGCCCAAGCCGCATTATCCACATGTAAAAGTTTCCATTCTACTTTGGCAAGGAGAGCTAAATTGCAGTCCTTCATTCTTTTTAAGCCCAGGCCCCCCATATTTTTGGGACGACAAACTTTCTCCCAACCAACCAAATGAATCCTTCTATTGTCAGGGGAGTCTTTCCATAAGAAGTTCCGATTCAACTGATCAATTCTATTGCAAATTGTTGAAGGAAATTTCAAGCAGTTCAACAAATTGGAAGACGTAACTGATTACACTAGGGCTGATTTCCTTGCTAAGTTCAACAAATTGGCTTTCCAACCAGCTAGTTTTGTCTCGATCTTGTCCAACAGAGGCTGAAAAGTTTGTTTTGGCACCTTGGAGTGAAGGAGAAGGAAGCCCAAATACTTCCCAGGAGATGAAGTATAGGCAATGCGGCACCTAGAGCTGATATCTCTAATCAAGTTTTTATCCACATTTGGGGAGATGCGAATTTTAGACTTGGCTAAATTTAAGTTCTCACCTGACGCATCACAAAACTCTTGAAGAAGGCTATCATAGTATTGGCATGAGTAGTAGAAGCACTTGTGAAAAGAATGAGATCATCCGAGAAAAAAAATGCGAGAGAGTTCTGGGCTTTCTCTCAAGAGCTTGATAGGTTTCCACTGCCCCAATATATTAGCTTCAGTAATGTTAAGAGAAAGCCTTTCCATGCACAACACGAAGAGATAAATAGAAAGAGGGTTTCCTTGTCTGAGACCCCGTTGCAGTTTGAAGCTACTAGTTAGTTCCCCATTCCACATAACTATAAATTCAACAGAGGTAACACAATACATGATAAGATTAATCAAAATAGAAGGAAAATTGAAAAATTCCAGAGTTTGACGTAAGAAATCCCATCTTATGCGATCATAAGCCTTCTCCAAATCGATTTTGGCAGTAAGGATACCACATCTCCCTTTCTTGTGCTTCATGGTGTGAATAACTTCTTGAGCAATGATGATGTTGTCCATGGTACTCTGGCCTGGAATGAAGCTGCTATGAAAAAGACCAACTAGCTTGTGCATGAGAGGTCTTAATCTTCCAATTATGGCCTTCTTAAGGATTTTCTACACTACATTGCAGAGGCTTATAGGCCTTAGTTGGGTGATAACTTCAGGTTCCTCTACCTTGGGAATCAAGGCAATGAGGGTTTTGTTAAGGTTTGGATGAAAATAGCTATTGTGCCACGCATCTTTGATCATCTCAACGATTGAACCTCCCACCGGATCCCAATTCTTTTGATAAAAGATGGCTTGTAAACCATCTGGGCCTGGGGATTTTAGAGGCTTCATGCTCATCACAGCATGGTGAATTTCATCTTTCAAAATTCTAGCAGAACGGGTCTCCAAAACTTCCAAAGATAGGAAGTTTGGGGCGTTTGTAAAAGAATGAGGAATTGGTCTAACTTCACTTTAGGAGTAAAACTCTCTGTAGAAAGTGAGGGCATGATCCTTCAACTTTGCATTGTCTAAGCACCAATTGCCATCGATCTTGAGGGACTCGATCTTGTTCTTGGATCTTTGAGCAAGGGTACTAACATGGAAGAATTTAGTATTTCAGTCCCCTTCCCTTAGCCATTGGATTCTTGATTTCTGGTACCAAAGCATTTCTTCTTGTTTTAAAGCATCATTGTACTATTTGATGAGCTAATTCTCAAGATCGGTGAGGAAAGGGGAGATGTTGAAGCCTAATGCTTGTTGGACACCAAGAATGCGAGCTAGGAGCCTTATCTTTCTCCTGAATATGTTGTCGAAGACCTCCATATTCCAAGCTTTAATCTTATCTGTAAAATTGACAATGGGGTTGATGAGAGAAAGATGAGGAAAGTTCCAGGAAGAACTTAGAATCTCTTGAAATTGTTCATGGGACAACCAAGCAGCTTCAAAGCGAAAAGGTTTCTCCTTGATAGAAGTGCTTCTAAAGTCTTGGGTTTCCATGAGGAACGGGCAGTGATCATAGTGCGTGCGCGGGAGATGTCTGATCTTGGCTTCAGGAAAAAGCCTCCTCCAAGCTTCATTGCAAAGTCCCCTATCAAGCCTTTTTCTAATGAGACGAATGTCGGACCGACAGTTTGTCCAAGTGAATTTGCTACTAGCGACTTCATTAAAATCCCCCATCAAGAGCCATGACCCTTTACAGTTGGAAGAGAAAGTCTTCAAAGTTTCCCACTGCTCACACTTAAGCTGCGGGTTGTTGTAAGCATAGAGGAGGGTTAGGAACCACTCTGGACCATGAACAAATGTCACTTTGGTTGTGATCATTTGATGAGAAAAATCCAATAATTGCAGGTTAATAATATCATTTCTCCAAAAAAAGACCACATCCCTACTACGACCTTCAAAGGGAATGGCAAAATTGCTAATCTTAAACCTCCTTTGAAGAAACCCGAACATGGGAAACGGACACCTGGTTTCCAAAAGGCAGGCAATATCGGGCTTTATGGAGTTTAAATGCTCCTTAAAATTCCTAGCACAAGTGGTGTTGGCAGCACCTCGACAGTTCTAAGTAATGATCCTCATTGGGAAAATTATTAAAAAGATGAAGGGAAAAAGCAAACAAACATAGATGTTTTTCACACAAGGTCATGAGTTTTCTTACTTTCAAAGTTTTATTTGTTATCTACCAATTTTGTTGTGTCCCATACCACTCCAAAGTTAGTGATACAAAAGAAAATAATGGTTGTAAGTCGGCCTACCAAACATAGTCTGAAACAAAAACATTTCATTCATAATAATAAATAAAAAATTTACAATGCCAGTAAATATTTTTCTAATTTCCCTGCCCACTATTCCACCTAGTTCTCCTACTAGTCGCAGAGTGACCACTAGAAAAAGGCTGAGAGGTGTTCTGTTGTTCTTCTAAGACTTGTATTCTGTGGTTCATAATTCTAAACCCATCACACATTTTAACATAACATGACATAATAGTTTGTAATGGATCATTCTGGTTGGCTGGCTGTCCCCTCGGGGGAGGGTGGGCCGGTTGTCCCATCGATGGAGGATAGGCTGTGGGCATTGTTGAAAATTATTGGCCGGTTGGCTAACCCATTGGCGGGGGATAGTTGGTTTGATAGGCAGGTATGTACATTTGTGGGGAACCTTTTGGAGTTGGCCTATAAGAGGCTTCCCTAACTGGAACTTCTTGGAAGGTTGGATTTGCTTGAGTCAGAAAGTCTCAAAAAAATGGACTCATCGGCATATCCTGTCTTTCGAAGTTTGGTGCAGCCCAATTTTGAGGTTGTTGGTTCATAGGGAATCGTGAAGCTAGTTGAAAGGGTATTTCCCGAGTTAGAATCCCTTAAGGCGTCATATTCCCTTAGGTCAGGGATTCCAGAAAGGTGGATTTACTGGAACTCCCTGTCTATCTAGATTTGTCTTGGGTTGGTCAAAATTTCCTTCTTGGTTCTCAAATATTTCATCTTTTGTGACCCATTGTTGATTAAGGTGTTCATTGTTTGAGTCTGGGTCTCTCTCAGTCCTTTGTCTTGCTTTTTTATTTGGCGCTCCTCTAGTAGGAATCTTGCGTCGACTTCTTCGTCGACTACTGACTGTGTCGTCACTAGCCCTTTTGTTGTTTTCCTCTGAAGTGGTGTAAAATAACACTTTATCGGTCCCCCTCTTTTTGAGTTAAAGGTTTTGGAATAGGAGGCCAGTGAAACCCATTTTGTAATCGGTATAAAGGATTCATCAAAGGTATTGAGGTTTGCCTCGGCTAGCAACTTCATGATTAAAGCTCCATAACCAGTGCTCCTTTTGGGTAAGGTTTTGGGTTACTCTGGCCATCTGTTGAATGATGACGTGAGGTAGGGAGACGAAAGTTCCCTTGTCTAGGCAAAATAAGACAAGGAGTTGAGCCCTTGTCATCAGGCTCCTACTCACCACTTCGGGCAGGATATTATCAGTCACAATCTTCCCAAGGCCTACAAGGTTTGGTCTTAGGAGTGTATTTAGGATGCAGACTTATTTCTTGTCGGTGTATGCCTTCAGAATGAGGAAGGTGAATAGTTGTTCTTTTGATTTTGCGATCTCCACAACGGCCTAGGATTCATGTGGATCTATGATCTTGGTTCCTATGGGGATTGCCATTAGTCGAGAAATAGCTTCGACATTGACAGAAATTGTCACTCCCTTGACCTGTGTCTCCAAGATAGGGCTACTTCCATCCTCCTGGAGTCCCGTAGTACTAATCTTGTCGTAAAATAACCTGACCAAGTTGAGAGAGACATAACCCTCAACATTAGTTATGTTTAGCCACCCCAGCTTCCCGAGCTTGTTGTGAAGGAGTGGGCGTAAGTGAAGATTCTTCATGTCTATGTTCCTCATTAAAACAACCTTCCGATTGTGAAGGTCCGTTAGTTTTGTGGAAACTTGTTCCCGACTACTGGAAGTCGTTCCTTCACTAGTGGTCATTTTCTTGCTAAAAGGAAGCTAAAACTTGTAAAATGCATAAAAATGCATTCCTAAAATTTTTAAGATTTATGTTTTTGCCCATTGGAATATATTTTCTACTTTTCTCTTGGTCTTTATGCCAGCATTTCTCCTAAGTGGTGGCTTTGGGCGGGCCGTGGACGTTTTGCTTTGATACCATTAAATGTCATACCTCTCCCGGATGTGCCTAAACTGGCGGGACACTCACAGGCGAGGCCCGAATGCATTATAGCAGTTATCGAGTGCACAAGTACACCATTCAAGTACAAGTCTATTTTCATTAATTTTAGAATGTATTTTGTACAGAATATAGGCGGTCTGGAACCACCAATAATGAGGGAACATCCTTCCAAAATGAGGGGCCAAACACCTCCGCCCAATCCACCCTAGACTCCTATAAAATGGTTAGCAACAGGATAAGCTATTACCCAATGGGTAAAAAAGTTCGTGAATATGACAATTAATAAAGAAGACATCATAGTCATACATCAAATATACACAACATAACATCACAAATAGTGTAACATAGCTTATCAAGTAAGTATACATAACACTGTCTCGTAATGGCTGTATGACCGTATATTGCCTTAGGCTCACGTACAAATGTCCATCTCCAGGTAATCTTAGGTTCACATTGTACATCCACCTCTAGGGGAAACATCAATAATTGTCACACCCTGGGTTGCACAGCGTGCCCCCTACCCAGGTGCGGGCGCACCCCCTCGGGGCGAACGCCTAGCCATAGTACCACATAATATTGTTCTATCCTGGTACAGCCACCGCCACACAATGACGTCTCTTGTACCCAGGATTATTTGTCCACAAAGGGGGCCTCCCCCGGGATCGAACTCGAGACCTCCCCTTTAAGGAGTCTGAATTCGCATCCTAGGTAGCCACTGAACCCAACCTCACACCCCACACCCCGGACCACCAACCCCTCAGGGAATGGCGTGCGGAATGCCGGGACGAGACGCCCAGCGTAGGCATCTCCGACCACTCCTCAACTCCCGTGAGGTGGTTGAGACCCTACGAGCCTTATCTCAAACAACGACATAATATCAAAAAGTACTAAACAAAATTTCCCACCGTATTAATCATCCAAGACAAGAGATAGTCCATAAAAATGAACCATAAATAAAATCATAATCCCTACAGTTCATTAAAATTGACATACACATAAAGTTCAAAATTGTGGGTACAAATAAAAATCGTCATATGCCCACATGGTCTATCCAACAAATCTCAACTCACCCATACTACAATGTGGTAAGTATTATAATTACATAATCCAAAATATAATACTTCATAATTTAAAACAGTTCAATCAAAATGCCTCTCAACTCACATCGAGGCTTTGGATTCTCTCGCAGGCAAGACCCTCAAGATGTAACTACTCCTTTGCCCTTATTCGGGACAGAAGGACCTGAAAGAGGAAAATGAGGGTGAGCCAACGGTGCCCAGTGAATAGAATTCAAATATGCTATCAATACTCATCAACAAATATCATGCATGCATGTCAATGTGTAGCATGATTAAAAGCTCATAACATATAGATATCAAGCATTTATAATAAGTTCGATGCAAGTAAAAGCTTATCAATTTGGATCCACATTCCACATGCATTGGGTTACTAGTGCACGTCTATTTCACCGTACCGTTAATCCCAATCATGTTTATTTTGGTTTACTAGTGCACGTCTATTTCACCGTACCGTTGACCCTAATCTCTTCCTTTCCTAAAACGCTCCTATGACAAGGTTAAGTCCCCCTATTAGCCAGATAGATGGGCCCAACCAAAGTCATAAGGCTTTCTCAAATCAATGCATCATTCAAAACATTAGAACACATTCATGCTTTCAACATACAATATATAAGTGATATGATGACATAAAAGATATAATCATAAATGAAGTCTACTCACAACCAAGCCTCGCGAGAGTATTTAACCACACACGACCACCAAACCGAATCAACCCAATCAAGATCCTGAAACATACATCAATATCCTACCATACATCAATTTCTATGCTCAATCACATAGACATTACACATCAACCCTAAATCAGCCCACATATAAACAATAGGCCTAAATTCCATCTAATCCCATCATTAAACTCAAATCACATGACTTAGGCCTCTAATGCATAGTTCTCATTCATAAACCATTCTATTAATAAAAAATACTGATTTTCAATTCCTTAGGCATAAACATGCCCAAATTAGGTCACTTGATCACAAGTAGGCCTAACCCATGATATGATCACAACCACCAAATCAGTAGCATAATCAACTCTAATCATGCTTAATTAAACATAAGTTGCATCAATTCAATGATTTTAGGCCAAAAGCATCAAAATCCCTAAAATATGAAATTTTTCATACTTAGGTCATATTGCCGATTTACACTAGGTCACCATGTTCAGCCATGTATATCACTGATTTTGCATCATGGTTTCATCAACAATGACAACTAGGTCAACATAGTTGATATGCAAGCTATTTGGAAAGGTCTAAGTTCATATTCTAAATTTAGGTCTAATACAAGCAACCCTACCAATTCTTCATTTACTATTCTGTTCAAATGTATCAATATACCAACAGAAATATGTAATCACAAAATCAACCGTGCAGATTGAAGTATGTGAAGAAACAAACCTTCTGTCCAAATATCAACCCAATCCACGGTGGACCGAAAAGATAGTATATTTGATGAACAAGTCTCTAATCAGACAATTTCTCCTTCCCTGCTGCAAATACTCAAACTCAGATGACTATATCACATAAACTACTTAACTCATAAACATCTCGACAATTGAGAATACAGAAATATCAGTTATAAACTACATACCCAAATTTGATATCCATCCAACGGTAGATTGAGGATATCTACAAGTTTGAGGAAAACGGTACGAGAAATCCAGACTTTCCGACCAGCTTTGTTTCAGAGGTTAGATCTCTCATAAAAAACCTGTAATCAAGATCTCCACCGTTCAGAATGCAGAAATATCAGTTTTACACTACGTACCAAATTTTGAGCGAAAGTTTGAGCGAAATGGTGCGAGAAATCCAGACTTTCCGACCAGCCTTGTTTGAGAGGTTAGTTCTCTTAGACGAGACCTCTGATCAAGATCTCCACCGACCATAATGAATAACCATAAGCTACGAACTTGCTGACAAATTTTGAGCTCAATTTGACCTTTTATCCCAAAGATCCAGCTCTTTGATGAAAATGTCGCAAAGATCTTCCTCGTGCAACTCCCTCCTTCTTTCTCTTCTTCTTTCCTTTCTCTTCTTTTCTTTCTCTTCTTTTTTCCTTTCTCTCCACTCACCTCTTTCTAGCACTTCCTTGATTCCCTCCTCCACTCACCTCACTTTCTAGCACATTCTTGGATTCTCTCCTCTACTCACCTCATTTTCTAGTACATTCTTGGATTCTCTCCTCCACTCACCTCACTTTCTAGCACATTCTTGGATTAGAGAAATGGGCATGGGACACTTGTCCACTTTCATGCACCAACCTTCACATGTGTTGGTCTCATACTACCCATACCAACCACATGTACTTTAACCAATCTCATGCTTCCATGTATTTTAAATGTTCAATCCATTTAATACACCAAATTTTCATTCTCATTTATCCTTTTATTCAATTAATCCTAACTCATATCAATTCATGGTTTAATGGGTCCATGCATAATTAATAACATATGCATTATAATTTAATTTAACATGACCCATATACAATTTATGATACACATATTTATATACATTATCAAGTATCAACTATACAAACATTAGACAACTATCAAACAAACACCAAACATATCAAGGCAACGCATAGAGTTTGGGCAAAGTGCAATTGGGTTATGGGCTAGATGAAATAATTTTCGGGGCGTCACAATAATAGTAGGCACAATTACACCAGTAAATAATTTATAGATCACAAACCACTTACGTCCCTAGGTGGTTCTTATTTTATGTATGATGACTATGCATGTGCGAGTCTAGTCTTTACTTACAATAGACATGATTTGGCAGCGTCTAGTAATGCTTATTAGGGTCAGCATTACCGCGTGCATTGTTAGGATGTCCAGTATCACCTATACAAGCAGACAACTTTCAATGAGACCAACCAGACCAGTCACTAAGTCGAGTGGTGGGAAAATAATGTCCCGCTTAAATACCAAGTCTTCTAGAACAGCAAGCTGCCTCCTGTTCACTATTCAAAGTTACTGAGGACAAGACTAAGTATGGTTTAGTTAAATTGACCGCTAATCCGACATAGTAATAGTATAATACGTGGACTCCAAATATTAAGGCATAAGCATGACATGTATAAACATTATACATAATAATGCAGTGTAAGTGAATAATAGACATAATGATAAATGAATGAAATTTTTTTTAAAAGTCGTAAGACACGCAAACATATGTTTCGTTGTCACCTTCAAATTATACTTCTTTCCAAAACTAACGCTTCCTCCTAAGGAGAACAGCTTCGTACCGCAAAAAGAGTCTCAAAAGAGGAGAGATAAAATAAATAAAAAAGTGAAGAAAACCAACCCAAAGAGAAAAAGAAAGGGAGTGAGTTGTGATGTGAGAAATGAGGAGGGGAGGGGCCCCCTTTTATAGAAAAATCCATGCCCGAATGTTCCCGTTCGAGTTTTTCGCGAGAACATTCGGGTTTCTGCCCGAACATTCGGGCAATGCTCTTTTTTTGTGTGTGCAAACAAGGGGTAATTACACCATTCCCAAAGAGGATCAGTGAAAGATAGGTGTCGTGTTGTCTGCTCCCTATTTTGATGCATTGATTTTAAGAGGGTGGAGAAGATTCCTTCCGTGTTGATGGCTAGCCTGCCATTTAGAATAAAAATTTCATGAACGGGGACATAGTAGCTGTGTTTTCTTCAATTTTTATGAGCAACTTCATGTGGAGAGGATTAAACTATAGTTTTTCCACTTAGTTGATTTGATTAGATTTATCTATTGCATTGAGCTAGTTATTTTAAGTTGTGGGTTATGCTTTTATTTCAAAAAATTCTGCAACTCTATTTTCAGATTTGTGGATTATAAATTTTGAGGATGTAACACCCCGATTTTTCAAAACTTAAATTTCAAGTAAAAATGAATATTTTAATTTTTTTGAGAAAAATCACTAAAAATCGAGATGTTACTCGTATCCCTCTATCTTAACCCATAACCATTATATAGGTAATAAAATTTGCAAAACTATGAATTCATATTCTTCCAACCAACTTACTGGTTAAGATAAACGAATACCTTTAATTCTTTATACCAAGGACTACATAATTCCACTACACAAATTTTTATAGTGAATTATGAAGGTACTTGCCCTTGTCCATCCATCATGGACACAATAATTTAAATACATCCATCAATAGAATTCAAGTCCAAGGAATTTACACGTGAAATAATCAGAGAGCGGCAACTGCGAGAGCAGTGGCGGATGGCGGAGAAGAAAAGAGAGAGAGGGCGGCGAGTGGCGGAGAAGAGAAGAGAGAGAGAGCGGCGAGTGCAGGGGAAAATGGCGAAGAAGAGAAGAGAGAGAGGGCGACGAGATCAGGGGAATAGCGGAGAGTTGCAGCGGTGAGATGGGGGTTTCGGGCATTGGGGTTTTGAGCAGAGAGTTGAGAGAGAGACCTGGCGAGAGCGAGAGAGCAGAGGAGAAGAAGAATTGAAGTTGCAGTGGCGATGGGCAGCAACGGTGATGAGTGGCGGTGATGAGTAGCAACGGCTACATACGGGTTGCAGTGTGCGTTGGTGGAGAAAAGAAGAGAGAAGAGATTTCGAGAGAGAGAGGCTTGTGCGATTGGGGTTTGGAGAGAGAGAGAGGCGCGATTGTAGGGCGAGATTTTCGGCGAGATTTTCGGCAAGAATAATTTCGAAATTGGAAGGTATATATTTTTTTTCCGAATTTTCAGGGATTATGTTTGAAATTGGAATGTATATTTTTTTTATTTTTTTTTCAGGGGATTACAGAGGATGACAATTATTTTCTAGGTTTGGTTATTCCATTATAGACTTTGTTTGTTTCAATTTTATTAATTCTGAATTTTTTGGGTTAACTAGAGATTTGAAATTTAGTGATTCAAGCTTTAAATTTTTTTGGTTTTGCGAATAAATTCTGATTAGTTGAATTGTTTAATTTTATGTTGTTTCATTTTGCAATAAATCTGAATTTTCTGGGTTAGTTTTAGGAGTAGTTTATTTTACATCTTTAATTGCATTATATTTTTACTTAATGGGTTATTTTAGAATCATGTTAGGCTAAATTAATTTTACTAAGGTTATATGTCTTGTTCTAACTAGTTCATGAAATTATTATTCTAAATATAAAAAAATAAAAAGAGTTTTCATGTATATTTTGATTTAATTAAAAATCTGAATTATTTTTAGAAGAAATTATTTTATCTATAATTTTTTTTGATTTAATGTAATTTTTAAAATATATTGAATGCTTAAGATTTTCCGTGAAAAAATATTTGGTTTTGAAGGTTGATTTTTAGTTTATCAAAATTATTTTTAAATTAATTGTTTTTTGTTAGGTTAATCGATTTATCTTCCGATTCAAATGGATTTTTATTCAATTTTAACCGAATAATAATTATTTAAAATTAATTTCATAAATTAATAGAACGAGTCTTATATGTCGTAGTTATTTTTATTATTGAATTTGATTAATTATTCTTCCATTTGTTATCGTAGTATTTATGCCCTTGGGAGTAGTATAATTGATTACACTTCCAATTACAATAATGCATTGCTTAAAGTCAAGGTGAGTGCGCGATTAAATCCAATAAAATAATGAATTGATAAAAGAAATTCAACAGAAGGCCGCTACCCTCAATACTCCCCTTTTCTTCCCTTCCCTGTACTAATATTATCAGCAGTATTAATTGATCTTTCATTCTTAATGGAATCTAAATTTGAAGCTGATAATCATAATGATCAACTATATGTTTTCTTCTTCCCATTCATGGCTCATGGCCATATGAAACCCACGATCGAAATAGCGAGACTATTCGCAGCCAATGGCGTCAAGTCTACCATTATCACCACTCCCCTCAACGCCTCCTCCTTCTCCACAACCATCGACCGAGACAGGCGTTCCGGCCGCGACATCAACATTAAAATCGTTCGGTTCCCGACAACGGAGGCAGGGTTGCCGGAAGGATGCGAGACTTCCAACTCCGTCATCGGAAAAGAAATGACCGCGAACTTCTTCAAGGCTTTATATATGCTTCAAGAACAGATGGAGCAGCTCCTCCAGGAATACCACCCGGATTGTATTGTAGCAGATTTTTTTTTTCCATGGGTTACTGATAGTGCAGCCAAGTTCCAGATTCCCAGCATTAGCTTTAATGGAACTGGTTTCTTCTCTCTGTGTGCCTCACAAGTAGTAGTAAATAGTTTAAGCACCATTTCTTCCGACCCAGAGAGCTTAGTGGTGTTTGATGACCTTCCGGGCAAAATAGAGATGAAAAGATCACAGATACCCGACGACCTAACGCTGAAGCTCGTACGTCCAGCAATAGAATCGGAGTTGAGGAGCTATGGGGTATTGGTGAACAGCTTCTACGAATTGGAGCCTGCTTATGTCGAGTACTACAGGAAGGTCGTGGGAATAAAAGCGTGGCACATAGGCCCAGTTTCACTTATGTTCAACAAGAACAACATCGACAAGGCTCGAAGAATATGGCAAGAAAAATCAAATAATAACTATGTAGATGATGATCAGTACTCTTATAATTGCTTGAACTGGCTGAAAGGAAAGGAGTTCAACACAGTTCTCTATGTTTGTTTTGGAAGTTTGCCCCTTTTCACTAGCGCTCAATTGGTCGAGATTGCGATGGGTCTTGAAGCGTCTAAATTCCCATTTATTTGGGTAATAAAGACATTCAAGAAAGGAGAAGAAGAGCAACAAAAGTTTCTACCTGAAGGTTTTGAAGAGAGAATAGAGGGAAAAGGTTTGATAATTAAAGATTGGGCACCACAAATGTTGATTCTTGATCATCCGGCAATTGGAGGGTTCATGACTCATTGTGGGTGGAACTCTATACTAGAGGGAGTGAGCTCCGGTGTGCCTTTGATCACATGGCCGCTGTTCGCCGAGCAATTCTACAATGAAAAGCTTGTGACTCAGGTGCTAAGGATCGGAATCCAAGTCGGAGTTGAGAGGTGGAGCTCAGAGAGAATTGTGGATGTATCAGTGAAGAGGGACAGAATAGAGAAGGCGGTGTTTCAGCTCATGGGAAGTGGAGAAGAAGCACAAGAGATGAAAAATAGAGTAAAAGAGCTTGCGAAGAAGGCAAAGAAGGCAGTGGAAGAAGGTGGTTCATCTTATGCTGACTTCACGGCTTTGATCGAGGAGTTGAAGGCCTATAAGCGGGGACGACCGTATCTTGTTGCATAGCTCCGTGGCGACGACTATATTATGTTGGATAGCTCCAGTGTTACTGGTTATTCCTTCGTGTTTAGGCTCGCAAAACATGATTACTTTTGATCAGTTATTAGTTTTTTTTTTTTCATAATAAGTTTAAATAATTTTAACACAACTCTACTATGTATGTATGTTGGGAGTCTTCAAATTATATATGAGCGCATGATTAATCAAATATATCAAATGTACTCAAAGGACTGAAAATACCTTGTTTTTGTTTTTTTGGCAGGAAATGAAATAGCTTGTTTTTGGTTGTTCAATGAAATAGCTTTGGTCTGAAAATAGGTGCCAAGACTGTTATACTACACTGCAAACATAGCGATAAACAGGCAACTAGCGTGTAAGGATTGGTGGAGTAGCATTTTGTTGACTTTCTCCAATAAACATGTATTTATTATAATACCAAAACTGTTTTATATACATAGCCCATTTTTTTCAGTTTTAATATTTTAAAGATGTGCTTATATTATATAACTTTCTTAAATACATGAATATCTCTAAAATATTTAAAAAATATTGAGTGTCAAGTATTAAAAAATGATGTACCAACAACGGGCTACCTCAATTAATAATGGTATTAAATTGAGGATGTTCCTATTACATGGAACAATGTGGATTGTTGGTTTTGCAGCCAATCGTTAAGCTGAGTGTAGGAATCTCTAACCCAAACCAATAAAAAAAGGTAGTTCTTGCTTAATTTGTCACTTTTACAAATCAGTTATTAGCTACAACAATGCTTAGGATCTGAATGAAAATTGCATTAAGACAAACAATAAGGATATTGATGATTAATGATGAATGTGCTAATTGTTCAAAGGAAGAAATTTTAGTAAACAATATATGCCAACATACACAGCAAACAATTGGAAATCTTACTTGACTAAATAATCTGAAAATTATTAAAATTATACGTATGTTATAAAACTAACTAATGAAATTGCAAATACAAATTAAATAAATCACAAACTTGATAAAGATTATCATCATTTTCTCTCATTTTTCATTTTTATTTTCTTGCAACTTTTTCATGATTCTCTCTCATATTTATAGGGAAAGAATACTTAAATAATACCACAAACTCACATGATTCATGTTGGAGAGTATTTGTACAAATAGGATTCGTATAAATATATATATACCATTGGATACATGTACAACTTAAATACATACATCACTTGAATATTATGCTTCTTGATACATGTGTATAATACATGTATTTACTATTTGGATATTTAACATATTGACAACATTCCCCCTTTGAATATCCATCACTTTAGAATATGACTCGTTAAAACCTTACTAAAGAAAACCCAGTGCAAAAAGTCTAGTGAAGAAAAAATAGTACAATATTCTATTAGAGCCTAATATTGTTAGGACTGTCTCGTTAAAAACCTTACTAGGAAAACCCAGTGAGACAAAACCATAGCGAAAAGAAAAAGAGTACAATACACTAAACAATAACTCATTTTTAGTTTTCCCCCTCAAGATGACATGAGAGAATTCAGTTCTGTTTCTTTGCCTGGAATATCTTTGAGTTGATGCATCTCAATATTGTATATAATCTTCTTTGTAATTGGCAAAGCTTTGATAAATAAGTTGCTCAATATTATTTGTGAGTCTTTTGTAGCTCATGTGTGAAGAAGACCTTTTGTGAAATATATCTCGCTTTGTTGGCTTCAATATAAACTTTTCATTATTGTGAAATATATCTGGCTTCGGTTTGCTCGTCGACATTGATGTGTTTTTCAGCTCAGTCTAGGATTTCTTCGTAGGTCTAGACCTTCTTTTTTTCCAAGGGAATAGTGGAACTACCCGGGCCTTAATCCTGCGAGGAAGGCGGTGATCGCAGTCTTATCGTCACAATCGTCAATGTTGACTCGTACATCGTCGAAGCCACCGAGGTATTCCTTCAAAGTTTCGCCTTTATGTTGTTTAATGGCTAGCAAGTTGTTTAAAGACTTCTCCCTTTCCTTCTTTTCAGCGAAGTGGTTCATGAACTTGTGAGCTAAGTGCCCAAAAGAACATATGGAACCGATTTTGAGTTTTCAGTACCACTTCCGAGCAGGTCCGCCAAAGGTGATTTGGAAGCCTTTACACATGGTAGCGTCGTCGTAACCCTTGAATTCTATCCAGGACTTGTAGTTCTCGATGTGCTCTCTGGGGTCTACCTTCCCTTTGTACGTTCTGATATCTGCGGTCTTTACGTTTTTTGGAAGAGGTGTCTGGAGTATATCCTCAATAAAAGGAGAAGGAAGATCTTTATACTCAAGGTAGTGCCGATGTGCGGATCTAGTAGTTTCAGAGCGCTCTGATCCGTACGGCTTCATCGGTACCGATCTTGTTGGACAAAGCTTTCCTGCCACAGCCCCCTTTTCAGATACCGACCAATATGAGGTCGGTTTTATCGATCTCTGAAGAGCCGACCTGATCCGGGAGAAAACCGAGCTTTGGCTTTCTTGGCAATCAACGAGTGATGCAAGTTCTTACCAAATAAAGACTTACGATTAGGAGGGGGTTTTTCCGGTACTGACCTATTCTTCGAGGTCGCACTTGGACACCTACTATTCTCCCCCTTTTGAAGTCGAAGGCTAGGACGTGGTAGGTGACTTTGAAGTGGTGGTAGGGGTAGTACCTCCCTCAACACCCTTTGCTGCTCTAAGACGTTTTGAGATAACTTCTCTAGATTCTTTTCTATAACAGTCAACCTTGATTTCTGAGTAGAATTCTTTGACTGCTTATTCGGTGGTTTTCCCCTTTATTTTTGGGGTGCCGCCAGTGTGACAACGGGCTCCACCTCAACTGGTATTTCCACCTCCTGACTCATGACGACAGAGCTATTTTTGATTTGCAATGTCGGTCGCCACAGACGACGCCAAATATTGGTGCAAGAAACTCTAAGCCATTATTTCTTCTTTTATTATTTTTAAAATTATTTTTATTATTATTTCTTTTTCACAACTATTTTTATTATTTTTAATAAAAAACTAATTTTAACTATTTTTGATTAAAATTAAGTTTATTATTTTAATAAAAAATATTTTATTATTTGATTTTTTTTGCAAGGTTTATTTGAAAATTAATTTATATTCAAACTTTATATTGATAATAATCAGTTTTATATTTTTAAGAAATATTCATTTTATTATTTTTTAAATTAATTTTATTATAACTTTCTAATAATAATAATATTTTTTATATTTTTATGAAATATTCATTTTGCTTTTTAAATAATTTAATCATTTTATTATATTTAATAAAAAACCAATTTTATTATTTTAATAAAAAACCAATTTTACTATTTTAATAAAAATTAAGTTTATTATTTTGGTAAAAAATACTTTATTATTTGAAAATTATTTTTAATATTTTACTTTAATAATAAATTTTCATTATTTATTATATTAATAAAAAATAGTTTTATTATTTTTAATAAAATTAATATTTTATAATAAAAAAAATATATCATTATCTAATATTGTACTTGCTACCAAATACTGTAATGTGATATTCTAAGAAAAGTTATATAAAATTTTTCTACATAATTAAATACAATAATATAACATTCTCATTTTCAAATCCTCATTTTCTTCTAAATATTACGGCGCATAGGCAACTTAAGAATGAAGCCAAATTAATCATAAATGAAGCCAGAAAAAAACACAATAGGAAAGTTCAGGGATTGAATTCACCACTTACAATTATGTGGTGTGAATCTAACACAAGATCCAAACAATAACGTCGATATTACATAAATACTAGCTAGTGTTCACTTCAATTATATAATGTTCTGCTTTCCTCTTCTACTTCTTAATTTCCAGTAACTGCTCTTCCTTGTTAATGAGGTCTAAAGCTGATCACAATAAGCTTCATGTTTTCTTTTTACCATACATGGCTCATGGCCACACGATACCAATGATCGAAATTGCAAGACTATTCGCCGCTCAAGGCGTCAAGTCTACAATTATCGCTACTCCTCTCAACGCTTCCCTCTTCTCTACAACTGTGGACAGAGAAAGGCGTTCTGGGCTCGACATCCACATTCAAGTAATTCAATTTCCGTCATCAATTGAGACAGTTACCAGAAGGATGCGAGAGCATCCACACCATCACTTCACAAGAAATGTTCATAAATTTCTTCAAGGCTTTAACTCTGCTCCAACAACTAGTAGAGCAACTAATGTTAGAACACCACCCGGATTGTTTAGGGGTAGACTTGTTCTTTCTTTGGGTTACTGATATTGCAGCCAAGCTTGAGATACCCAGGATTGTCTTTTATGGAATGAGCTTTTTTTCTCTATGTGCAATTCATTTAATACTAGATGGTACCACAGACATTTCCTCAGACCCAGAAAATCTCGTGGTGTTTGACCTTCCAGACAGAACAGAGATGAAGAGATCAAAGTTGCCCGACGACCGAATACCTCAAATTTTGGAGTATAACAAGTGAAATCCAATCAAGGAGCTATGGAGTATTGGTGAATAGCTTCCACGAAATGGAGCCTGCTTATGTCGAGTACTACAGGAAGGTCGTGGGAAGGAAAGTGTGGCACATAGGCCTTGTTTCACTTATATTCAACAGAAACAGAATCAACAAGGCTGAAAGAGGGCAAAAGAGCATGTCAGAAGAGTACTTTTTCTTGAATTGGCTGGATGAAAAAAAAAACCCAACACAGTCCTTTATGTTAGTTTTGGGAGTCTCTCACAGTTCAATAGTGCTCAATTGCTAGAAATTTCCATAGCTCTTGAAGCGTCTGGATTTCCATTCGTGTGGGTAATAAGAACATCAAAGGAAGAATAAGAAAAATGTCTTTCCGAAGGTTTTGAAGAGATAACGCAGGAAAGAGGGGGGCCACCAACTCCATCTTTTATTTCTTAACGTGGACCCCACAAATCTCCACCTCCACCTCATGTGGAACAGAGCTCTTTCACACCTGTAATATCTCTACAGATAGCAAGCTTCTTTCAAAAAATAGTTGTTGCCTCCATTAGTGCCCTTAGGCACTCCGAGCTCGTGAGATGTTGATCAAGTCCAAACAATGTTGGAACTTGATCCTTGTAACCACCTTTGTAAGCATATCTGAGGGGTTATCTGCAGTCTTGATCTTTTGCAGAAGAATACTCCCTTCTTCTACTTTTTCTCGAACAAAATGAAAACGAACATCAATATGCTTCGTTCGACTATGATGAACTTCGTTCTTTGGCAAACAAATGACACTCTGGCTGTCGCAGAAAACTTCAACATTCTTCTGCACAATTCCCAAGTCTTTAGTCAATCCATGAAGCCAGATTGCTTCCTTAAAAGCTTCCGTTACTGCCATGTACTCTGCCTCGGTAGTAGACAAAACAACTGTTGACTGTAGTGTTGATCTCCAACTCACTGGTCCTCCTGCCATAGTGAAAATATAACCAGTAGTAGATCTGCGCTTGTCAAGATCTCCAGCATAGTCCGAATCCACATATCTGACTAGATGCTTACAACTTTTCTTATCTCTCTCGAACTTTAAACCAATATCCACAGTACCATGAATATACCGTAGAATCCACTTCACTGCTTGCCAGTGGCCTTTACCGGGGTTGTGCATGTAACGACTTACAATACTTACAACATGTGAAATGTCAGGTCTGGTACACACCATAGCATACATCAAGGCACCAACTGCATTTGCATATGGAATGTTCTCCATTTGCTTATTCTGATCCTCAGAATTTGGTGACAATGATGTATTTAGCTTGAAATGTGGTGCCAATGGTGTGCTCACAGGTTTTGTGTCATTGCCAATGCCAAAAGTTTGAAGAACTTTCTTCAAATACTGAGTCTGAGTCAAACAGATTGTGCCTTTGGCCATATCTCGAGTTATTTCCATCCCGAGAATTTTTCCTCCCCAAGATCCTTCATTTCAAACTCTGAGCTCAATTGAGCCTTCAGTTTGTTGATCTCCACCTTGCTTTTAGATGCGATTAACATATCATCTACATATAAAAGCAAGTAGATAAATGTATCATCTTGAAGTTTGCAATAGTAGACACAATGATCAAACTGGCTTCGAGTATATTTCTGTCCTTGGATGAAGCTGTCAAATCGCTTATACCACTGTCTCGGTGACTGCTTCAGGCCATACAATGACTTGCTCAACTTGCAAGCTCAATTCTCTCTTCCTGGTACTTTGAATCCATCTGGTTGAGACATATATATCTCCTCTTCCAAATTACCATGCAGAAAAGCAGTTTTGACATCGAGTTGGGCTAACTCGAGATCAAACTGTGCAACCAAAACCAATAATATTCGAATTGATGAATGCTTAACAACATGTGAGAATACCTCATTGTAGTCAATTCCTTCCCTCTGAGCGTAGCCTTTTGCTACCAGTCTGACTTTGTATCGGATACCATCTGTGCTGGGAGAGCCTTCATTCTTAGCGAAAACTCATTTGCAGCCAATTGGTTTCTTTCTTTTCGAAAGTGGAACCAACTTCTAAGTCTAATTCTGATGGAGCGATTTCATCTCCTCAAGCATTGCCATTTTCCATTTATCACTTTCCATACTCTGACTAACATCTTTGTAATTGTATGGAATATCATCTCCGGTGACTGGTAATGCATATGCAACCATGTCAGTGTACCGAGCAGGTTTGCGGATTTCTTTTCGTGGTCGACTGGTGGCAATTGATTTTGGTTGTTGACTGATATCTGGTCCTGGAGCCTCCACCTCAACTGAGATTTCCTTCTCGTCTTCTTTAGGATGGTTGGATATCTCTGCTGACTTGCCAGGAGTTACTGGAATATCTAACTCCACCTGCTGATAAAGCTTCAGCCCAAAATGCCTTGCTCAGTACAGAATGAGATACACATGCATCGAACTTTATCTACCAAAGTACGATTCATGCTTTCAGCAACACCGTCTTGTTGTGGTGTGCCTAGGACTGTGAAATATTGTCTTGTTTTTTCTTTCATGGTTTACCACGATTCCGCATAACAGGTTTGCTAATTAAAGGTTGGGCACCGCAATTGCTGATACTTGATCATCCAGCAATTGGAGGGTTTATGAGTCATTGTGGGTGGAAATCTATACTATAAGGTGTGAGTGTGGGTGTGCCTTTGATCACCTGGCCATTGTTTGCTGAGCAATTCTTCAATGAGAAGCTTGTGACACAGGTGCGAAGAGTGGGAATCGAAGTAGGAGCAGAGAAGTGGAATTCATGGACAGAATTAATAGATGCAGCAGTGAAGAGGGATAGAATAGAGAGGGTGGTGAATCAGCTCATGGGCAGTGGAGAAGAAGGACAAGAGATCAGGAAGCGAGCAAAGGAGCTTGGGAATAAGGCAAAGAAGGTAGTGGTGGTTCATCTTATTCTGACCTTACGGATTTGATGGAGCAGTTGAGTGCCTGAAAGCAACAGAAACAGAACATGGCTTAACTAGTTTTAAGTGTGTATGGGCATGTCATATTAGTATGGGGCTGGAACGACACGTCCATTCTCTAGTTCAAACTGAATTTCGTTTCTATATATGACGCCTTTGAGAGGCTTAGTTAGCCTGTTATCATCCCTGTAACCAAAAATAAAAATAAGAATGGTAAAGCCTTTTTTTATTTTTCCACCCAAAATGTTTGTGAAATGTTCATCTTATTTTTATTTTTAAACATTTAATTTTATTATTAATAGGGATACATGATAACTTTGTATTTAACTTTTTTTTTCCTACATTTAAGCTTTTTTTGAGTTCTTTTTTTTTATTATATGTTTCTAGCTTCTAAGTTTTTACTTTTACTTACCCTTATATATATTTTTAAATAATTTTACTCATTTTGATTATATTAAGATAATACATATATATATATATATATTCTTAATATAATCAAAATGAAAAAAATTAATTCCATTAATTTGAAAGAAACGTGAAGGTTCAATGAAACAATTAATTGGCCGCGACTCCGCAACAGTACAAGTGATTATTAGATGTGAGGTTACAGCGGAAGGATTATAAAGCGCGATGTTGCATTGCAGGGTTGTTATAAGATAAGCAAGCATCGAAAATGTAAAAAATGGAGGGGTTGGAAATTTGGAATTATTCTCAACTATATCCCCTTGTCTTCCCTTCAAAGTTTATGCAGCAGCGGTACGATGACCATGACCGTTGACAACTGCCATTCATCCTGATCCACCACACAAAAGCTACCGACTTTTATGTTGAGTACGTAAAGTAAAATTTTTTAAACAAAAAATTAAAAAAGAAGAAGAAGAAAACAAGGAAAAGAGGAAACGACAAGAGTGACCTTGAGACTATCAATCGGGTTATGTCAAAGTGGGTTCGTGCTCTTGCAATGTCATGAAAGTATACGGATGTGCAGTTGCTTTTGTTGGTGCTGGTTTTGTCAAACCCACATGGGGATGAATTATTTGATCCACCCCTCCTCATTTGTTATACTTTTGATATTACTAAAATAACCTTAAAAGAAATAGTTATTTTATTTTATTTTTATTTTCCCATCCTTTTCAACACGTCCTACAATTTGTCGAGGTCCAATAATTTCTTTTTCTTATTCTTTTTTTTTTTTTCAAGTCTATAAACATTAACTTATATTTTAAAATTTACTTTCACTCTTATTTATTTTCATATATACAGTTAGCTTTTTTTTGGAAAAATAAACTAAAACTAACTTAAAACTTATGAACAATAGAATTAAAGTAGGACGAGAATAAAGAAATATTTTTAAATTAATATAGTTAAAAAAAAAATCTTATAAAATTGTTATTAGGCCAGTTATATTATAGAAGCAAAATGTTGGGCAATAAAATAAAAAAACATATCAACAAATTAAGTTTAATCCAAATGTGTTTATTAAGATGGATGTGTAAATAAATATTAAAAGATATAATTATAAAAAAATATATTTAAAAAATGATTTTTAATTGAAATATTTATTTTATTTATTTATTTTCAAGCCGTCTTGTGTACCAAAACAAAAATCTCTATACCAGCTAAGGAATATTCTAAGGCTTATAACTCCTATAATTGGGTTGAATCTCCCACCCTATGGTGTACGTGAGCCGCAGTGAGATTGTCACCAAAAGTTACTAATCATTTTTACTTTGCATAATTTAGAGGGATAGCAGTTTTTTTTTTTTTAAAACAATTCTCTATAAATAATGCAGTTTTCAATATTATGTTTAAAATAATTTTATATATGTTAATTATTTAACTTTCTGCACTTGTCAAAATCATAATAAAAAACTTCGTCAAAAATAGTATTATTAATGCAGCAATCATATCTAGAAAAAACGATGCTTCTTGAGGGTCAAAGATTTTTTTAAAAATAATATTATATTTTCTTGTGCTTAGAAATAATATTGTAGGCCACACCTCTCTCTGCATCCGATTAATTAAGGGAAAAAGAAAAAAACAGAAAGAAAAAAGGAATAAAGTGAACATTCCGTGGCGATGCTTGTAAATGGTCAAAAGATTCTTCAGAAACAATATTGTTTTTTCATAAAAAAAAAATAATGTTTCTTTTTTTTGCCACGCCTCTCTTGCAGCCAATTAATTAAGGGGAAAAAAGAAAAAAATAATGTAAGAGATAATATGTCTAGCTCCACCGCCAAGTTTGGATTAAGGGTAAGTTTAAATTGATTTAATGCTCAAATTTAAATTATATCAAATATAATTGATTTAATTAGATTTTTAAAGTTTTGAATCACAATCTGAATCAAATCTATTAATTTATACTTTTTTTAAACCAAAATCAAACTGAACTTTTTAAAAATTTAAACCAAACCAAGCCAAATATATTTGTTCGATTCGATTTTACAGTTTAAACCAATTTATTGACACCCATATTTCCGATGGATGATTAATGATACTTTTTTCTTTTATAGGTCACAAAATCAATCTGCCACACAAAATATAAAAATATATAACAAAAATAATTATTATGTTAATTACAAAAAAGAAAAAAAAATGTTACTAACACACTTAAGTCATAAACTTTATATGCATTGTTAGATTTTTATCTATCCCGTATAATTTTTGGATGTAATAGTTTTTAATATAATACGGGTGATTTTGTAACAAGCCTTGGGTTCTTATTTGCATTTATATATATTTTTATTTTATTTTATAAAAAATGCTAAAGTGGCGTAAAAAGTAAATATCACTTTTATGTATCAGTGAATTACAAAGTAATCTAATAATTATAAAGGTGACCGCACTCTTTGAATTTTCACGTTTCCTCCATTTATATTAATCTAATAATTATAAAGGTGACCAACGCTTTGTTGAATTTTCACGTTTCCTCCATTTATATGGGTCTCTTTCAAGGTCTGTTTGATCTCTCCATGTGAGTGTGCATTAATGGTTGGACTAATCTCTAAACCACTCCATCAGACCCTATAGTCCAAAATTCATTCCCATTTTAGGTTCTTCTCTTCCTCTACGGTGCTTTCATTCTCTATTTCCAGTACCAATTGTTAATGGCCTCCGAGATTGATCATCAGCAACTTCATGTCTTCTTTTTCCCATTCATGGCTCATGGCCACATGACACCAATGATAGACATTGCAAGACTATTCGCTGCCCGCGGCGTCAAGGCTACAATTATCACCACTCCCTTCAACGCCTCCCTCTTCTCCAACACAATCAATCGAGATAAGTTTTCTGGACACGACATTACCATTCAAATCATTAGATTCCCATCAGCCGAGGCAGGATTGCCAGAAGGATGCGAGAGCTTCCACTCCCTCGGTACCGCTAACTTAACTAGCCCGAACTTCTTCAAGGCTTTAGACATGCTTCAACAACCAATGGAACGGCTCCTCCAAGAACACCACCCGGATTGTATTGTTGCAGACATGTTCTTTCCTTGGGTCACTGATATTGCAGCCAAGTTCCACATTCCCAGACTAGTCTTTCAAGGATCAAGCTTCTTCACTCTCTGTGCCACGACCAGAGCAGCATATGGCACAATTATTTCATCCCAGTCAGAGGACATTGTGGTGCTTGATCTTCCAGACAAAATAGAGATGAAAAGATCACTGATACCCGACGAGAAGTTTTTAAACTATTTCGAACCAATGATGGAAGCGGAGTCGAGGAGCTATGGAGTATTGGTGAATAGCTTATATGAGTTAGAGTCGGCTTATGCTGAGCATTACAGGAAAGTGCTGGGAAGGAAAGCGTGGCATATAGGCCCTGTTTCAATTATAAGCAACAGAAACACAATCGACAAGGCTCAAAGAGGGGAAAAAAGTAACTTAGATGAGTCCTATTTTTTGAATTGGCTGGATGGAAAGAAACCCAACACAGTCCTCTATGTTTGTTTTGGGAGTGTGCATCGGTTTTCTAGTGCATCGTTGCTTGAAATCGCCATGGCCCTCAAAGCGTCTGGATTCCCATTCATTTGGGTAATAAGAACATCAAAAAAAGTAAAAGAAGAAGAAGAAGAGAAACGTCTGCCAGATGGTTTTGAAGAGAGATTAGAGGGGCAAGGTTTGATAATTAACGATTGGGCACCACAAATGCTGATACTTGACCATCCAGCCATTGGAGGGTTCATGACTCATTGTGGGTGGAACTCTATACTAGAGGGACTGAGCGCCGGCGTTCCTTTGATCACTTGGCCGCTGTTCGGGGACCAATTCTACAATGAGAAGCTTGTGACTCAGGCGCTAAGGGTCGGAATTGAAGTAGGAGTTGAGAAGTGGAGTCCATGGACGGAATTAGTGGACGCATCAGTGAAGAAGGAGAGGATAGAGAAGGCGGTGAATCAGCTCATGGGCAATGCAGAAGAAGCAAGAGAGATCAGAAAGCGAGCGAAAGTGATTGGACAGAAGGCAAAGAAGGCAGTGGAAGAAGGTGGTTCATCTTATGCTGATTTCACTGCTTTGATTGAGGAGTTGAGGGGCTGCAAATGTAAGCAGCAGCAACCATCTTATGCCGCATTAGCGTGAATTGGCGGTATCAGTATTTTTTATTAGTCTTGTGATTATGTTCATTCATAGGATGAATGGTGCAGACATTTACAGCTCGAGTTTATTCAATTCAAGCTCATTGCAAATTTGAAATCTTTGTTGAATTGTTACGGTTTATGGTTGGAAATCAGTAACAATTAATAGCAGATTTTCTAATCAGATACAAATTAAGGGATAGTTTTTGCAACTTAAAAATTAGTATAAACTTTTAATTAAGGGATAGTTTTGCAACTTGGTAGAATTGGTTGAAGTATTCTTATGATATATAATACAGAAAGTCAAGAATACCCTATGCGTGGGCCCTTATCTTTTTATAAACATAATTTACTTTTATCATTTAAAAGTTAATTAATTAATATTTAATTAAAAACTTAAATAAATTACTTAATCTAATTGTAAATATTAATAAGTTAGGTATGAGTTCCGCCATTAAAGAACAAAAGTTGGTTATTAGTTTGTGTCGTGCACAAAAACTGACCAGAAGACACTACCTGACCAAAAACAAATCTTGAACGAACAGTTGTTTCCTTATGATTAACAGTTTCAACTCTTGAAGAAAAATCGTTAGTTTAAGTTTGTAAAATTGTCAATGAAGACAGACCAGTATTAAGAGATTCTTTTTCTCCTTTTATGACAAAGTAAATTTTTTCTACATTCATCTACAAATTGAACATAATTATTAAATGCAAAAAGAATCAAACTTTTTCAATCTAATATAACTTTTTAGCCATCGGTGGCCAAGGATGTTTGTGGCCATGCTCCCGAGGAATTAAAACATATCTGATGCTCTTGTGGAATGTGTTTTAAAAAAAGTATCATATCATTAATATCAAAGAATTTGTTTTCTACATGACATAAAATATTATTTGATAGACAATAATGTTAAAAAATATTTTTTTAATATTTTTATTTAAAATAAATTTTGATAAGATGTTAAATGTCTTTTTTTTAAAATTAAATCCAATCAAACTTATAAAAATATTAATTTGCTGAGTTAACAATAAAATGACTGTCCAAGAGACCCCTAAAAGTAAGTCATGTTGACAGTATCTATTTTTTTTGTCATCTCCGCTTGACATTAAATAGTGATAGTTATATTAAAAAAATATATTTTAACTTAATATTTATTTATCACAAGTGATATTTGATTTTTTTTCATAATTCATAAAAACATTGAACATGCTAAAAATCTTAATACCAGCCGACCTAAAAAAAATAAAAAATCTAATATAGCTTTTTGAATCTAATTATTAATTAAAAAATTAGCAAATAATTATTATAATATGGAGCCCGGAAAACATATTTTGACTACGAAACCATTGGCCAAACTCCCATTTAGTAATGGTCCAAACTCCCAATTATTAAGGTGAGGGAGATAGGTTTGAACCCTACCCCACCTCAACCAAACCATTGCCCTAAGCACCGGTTGGCAATCTTGTCACTAATTAATAAAAATCGTGGATGCAACCAATCAAATACCCAAATTTTAAGGATTGATCAATCCATTGACTAATGGTTTGACAACTCAAAATCTCATCCCTTACGTCATATCAAAGAGATAGCAAAATTCAAATTTGTGGATGGAAGCGTTTGGGATGTTATCACGTTTGTCGGGCATTAATGGCCTTTAACTTAAAAAGTAAGAAAAGGAGAAAATACATTTTGTACATGATTTGAATGCAAGATTTTAGCACCTATCTTGCAATGAATGTTAGATGGTAATTCTTACATCATATGTATTAATATGTGACATCTATTAATATGTGATTAGAGGACAATCAATGCATATAATAAGTTGTGTTGAATAACACTGCTCGAAAGAATATTTTCTGGCTAAAGTCGGATGAAAAAGTTTATTATAATTGATTGTACAAGAAGTTGCAATATCAAAGAAACGTGAATATTGTGATCTTTGATACAAAGTTCTTATAGTCGGATGCACTGAAGTTACAAGATCCGAGTTATGTAAAAGAAAATTTTATAGCTTGTAGCTCATGTTATGAAGAGAATATTTATAGCTTGAAGCTATTGAGAAAGATTTTGAATGTTATGGCCAGGAACCACGTGGGCAAGAATTTATGGCCGAAAGCTATTGAAAGAAATTTTCAGGCTAAGAGATATATATTGAATTTTGATGAAATCATAGTCAAAAGCTATAAAAGAATTTTTAATGGCTAGAAGTTATATTGGATTGATAATATTTCATGTGAAATTACATGAATTTTGACCATGGGACCCATATATTTGTGGATTTGTAAATTAGCCTGAAGCTAATATAATGACTATTACATTAACATTGACACAAACGCTAACGTTAACATTGACATTAATATTAACATTGACACTGACATCTTTTTTGATGTTTTTCTTGGTGCCCAAGTTTCTCGGTACCCAAGTAAATATTTATTATATGCACTGTATAAATGTCATTACTTTTTCTATTTATTTTTCTATATTTATTTGACTTTTCAAATTTATTTATTCATAGACATCTCATGACAAATTATTTAAAGGTTCATCACAATAAAAAATTGCTCCAAGTTGCAATATTACAATCATATGAACCTGAAGTTTATTATGATCAAATGATGAATTACACATGACGTTGCAATATTAAAAGTGTCATGAGATAAATTATGACATTTGAGAAAACACTATTCTCGTATATGTTCTTGAAGTAGCAATACAGAAAATGTTGAAATCTTCTCATACAAAAATGTGATGAAAGGTCACCATTCTTATTTAATTGATTAATTTTATGACATTCCCTGAAGTGAATGTTCTTTTGAATATTGATCATGAATGAGAAATAAATATGGTCATGATCATGGATATGAAATAAATATGGCATATGACAAAGTCATTATCAAGGATGAGAAATTAAATGTGGCAAAGCTCATGATGGATGATGAAATAGAATAAATATGACAAAGACCATAATTGAAATTATTATGAAAACTATGATGGTTATAATTATTGGAATATGGTTATAGACATAAGCTTGAAATATATTTACTATTCCACTAAAATGGAATAATATTATTGCAGACAAATATATAATCAAGTACAAACTGTTTGCAATACCTATGAAATAAAAAAAGGGTATTGGTCGGATACACGATGTATAGCCAAATGATTGATTTTTTATCTAACCTTAATAAAGAAAATGAGGTTGAATTGAAAATATATTCATGGCTCCAGAAGAGCGAATATTATGTTGTCAAATGCAATACGATTTCATATTTGAAATGCCTTATGATATGCCAAATCCAGACGATTTTGGTTGATTTTAAAGATATCTAAATGATAGATATCACATATTCAAAGAATATGTTCATATTACTTTCGAGAAAAATGAAAAAGGCATGTTACTTGACGTTTTGGCTTATTATGATATTATGAGTTCAATAGAACGATTTATGATTAGGAACCATAAGTTCTTTGACATAAAATATTTATTGGCTAAGATTAAAAACCATCAATGACATTCATTGTGGCAATAGTCATTTTTATGACACAATTTTCCGGCCATTACCAGTTTTAGAAGAATGGCGTGCTAAATTGATAGAATGTAATCTTCCCACCATTAGGGGGAGAATAAAATTGCTAGAATGTAATATAAGCCAATGTAAGGCTATCTTCCCACTATTAGGGGGAGAAAATAAAATGTCAAAACAATGACATGTAAATTGCTTGAAAGACAACATAAATTATAAGCTAATGAAAGTTAGAAGTTCAAATGATAAGTTGAAGTGAATGATAAATTCACATGATCAATCAATATGCAAAAGAATTTGCAAATCAGTTAACTGATATGTAACACCCTGTAATTTTAATTAAATACATACGTTGAAATACACGTATAGCGAGAGATATAATACACGTATTTTATATATAGGAGTCAAATATACGTGTGTATGATTAGTACAGAAAGAAGATGATACCTATGAGATCATCTTATATGGGTGCTTACAAGTTAAACATTGGAGTTGATTTAACTTGCTTAATTTATGGTGTTGGTTAATTAAATATGTGAATTGAGTGTAGAAGAAGAAAAAGAGGAATAAAGTAAGAAAAATACTGTTCATTTGGGGGTACTGTTCACGGAACAGTACCATGAACAGTACTCGTATGTAATAATAATAAAATAAAAGAAATAAAAAAATAAACGAAAGAAGTTGTAGAACGGAAGACCGAGAAGAAGGAGAAGAAGAAAAAGGAGAAACGCGGGATTCGCGTTAAATTCGGACCTGCGGTAAGTGATTTTCACTCTCTTTCTTCGTGAAATTACTATCTAAGCTAGATGTAACGAGTTTAGCAGAGTAATTTTAGCTGTGGGAGCCGTTTTACGGCGGTTTCAGAAATTGAGATTTTGACCAAATGTGAATGAAAATCTGCTAGAAAGTTAGAAAAACACTTCGTAGACGGTAGGGACCCCGAATATGTGGTTAGATTCTATTGCATGAGTTTTGGAGACCGTTTGACAATTTTAATACAATTTACATGTTTTGAATAAATAGTGACAAATAGTGATATGAATAGTAAACAGTGATATGAATAGTAAATAATGATGTGAATGGTAAACAGTGATGTAAATAGTGAACAATAATGTTAATAGTGAACAGTAAACAGTGATGTGAACAGTGACAGTATGTGAATAGTGAACATTGATGTGAATAGCGATGTGAAGAGTACTATGAACAGGGATGTGAACAGTAATGCAAATAGTACTATAAACAGTGATGTGAACAATGATGTGAATCCAATGAAACTTCGGTTTGAGATTATAGAATCGTAGAGAACTGAATTCCGGACGTTTCGATACTAAGATCGTGATTTTTGGATATGATTTGATATGATAAATGGTGATTCTCATGATAGTCTATGGTTCATTTCAGTGTTTAAATTGAGAGTTGTGCACGGTTAAATGCTCTTGAGGAAGCAATTATGAGGGACGTTTATTGTTGCTCGATTTGACGTAGAAACCCCGTGTAACCACTGTGAGTATAGTTTCCTTGATTTGGTTCTTGTATGACATTGTACGCATATAAAATGTTTGATTGTATGCACGTTATAATTATATATAATGCATTGAGTTTTATGGATCATGCAAACTGATTTTAGCAATTGGAGTTTGTAATGATGTCATTTCGTTAGGAATTAGACCTGGATGAGGTTTTGCGAGTCCTCATTGTCAGTAGGTCTGTCCTAACAAGGGTTGCGATCCTTGAAATGACTGTGAATTGGGTAATGAGAGGCTGTGGCTACCTTATAATAGTCATACAAGGGTTAGACTCGCTCTCTTGCCTTAAGGAGGAGGGAGATTGTGCATTGTGTTATTGAAAACTCATGCAATTTATGTTGTTGACATGTATAATATATTCGTTGAATGATGCATGTGTTGAATAAGTGTTTGAAATGATTTTAAATGTTATATTTCTCTAAATGTATATAATTGTCATCTTAAGAACTATATTCACTGAGCTATTGTTTGCTCACCCCATTTCCTCAAATATTTTAGGTATTGGGTCGAAGGAAAAAGGAAACTCCGTGAGTGATAATCACGTGAGCCTTCGTCTGGTATGTGTATGTACGCTTGGAGGAAATAGCTTATATTGTTAGTTTGATATGTATACTTATCACACATTATATATATATGTATTATCATCTAGATGGGATGTGTGGGCATATATATAGCTTAATATATTGGATGATGAAATGAAAATGTGATGTGTGAATGAATGGAATGATTATAGAGATCTATATTGGATTTGATTTGTGGTATATTAGGAAAAAAATTTCTGTAAATGTTGGGAAGGATTGTGAGACTACGTGAAGGCTGACAGTGTATTGTATACTGTATATGGGTATAGTACACTATGCCGATCATGACGTCAGCCTGCGTCAGGGGCGTCGTGACATGATATATTCATCCTTACCCCCTGAAGGATAATGTACAAATGACACACCTGAAGTGTGATTGACCGGTCAAATCAAAGGACGCAACTTCCTAAAAGAAGAAGATACACACAAATGATTGATAAATGCATAAGCATTCCAAAATAAGGAATGGATTGACAAATAAATACTATATGAAAAGTATACAAGTATCTCTAGAAGAGATATAGATTGAAAAATAAAATATACCATGAAGTGGTATGCATATCTCATAAAGATATGAATTGAAGAATTTATACCTTGAAGAAGAATAAATATTAGAGAATTCTCAATCCTTTCATATTTGACTCCATGTATATTTGAAAACTATGAAATAGAAAAAATGTTGCCCCTGATAATATTTTAAAAGGTGTCCTTTTAACACAATGGGACCCCAAACCATAAAAGAATGTTGATATTGAAAAGGTAGAAAGGAGCAAAATTAAATATAACTAAACGCATTGAAAAATCAAGAACTACTTGGACCAGAAGTCCAAATACCTAAAGAGGTAAATCATGATTGGATATATGATGAAATATATTAATCCATGGATAATAATTTTATATGTGAAAATCCCTGAAGGATTTATGAGCTATATTTGAAGCTTCGAAATGATGATCCCTAACGGATCTAGAAGGCCTGAAGTATGTACTGCATGAATATTCATATTGATCAATATGCATACATATTTTCATAATTGCTATGAATAAGCATTCTGCATATGCATTTTATTCATTTTATATATTTGCTAATTGTTGCATATGTTAAGACTCCCAAAGAGTTTATCAAAATATATTTCAAATGGAGAAAATTGAAATAAAAGATCTTGGAAAAATTAAAGTTGTTATCTCAACTTGCAAATCAAGAATTTTCCAAGTGGGATCCTTGTCCAATTATCAAATGTATTAAGACATTTTTGGAGAAAGTTCATATGGATAAGATACATCTATTAGATTCCCCAATATTGTGAGATCACTGAAAAGTGAATAAAGATAATATTCGCCTTCATTAAAATAATGAAGAGCTGGCTAGTTGTGAAGTATCATGCCTTGGTGCAATAGATGCACTTATATACAAAACCAGATATTGTTTTCTCTGTTGACATGCTTGCAGGATATAACTCTACACCAAATTAAAGTGGTGCTAAGTTATTTTTAAAAGCAAGCGACAAAAGTCTATTTTATTCAAAGAGAAACAAAACTGGTTGAATATGCAAATACTGGATATTTGTCAGACCCCAAGTGTGCTCGATCTCAAGCTTATGATGATATTACTATATTATGAAGATTTGTGAAGCAAACAGTAGTTGCTACATCTTCAAATCATTCAGAAAATTATTTGTGACTCATGAAGCAAGTCGAGAATGTGTATGGATCATATGGATCATCTTTTATCAGAGGCTCTTTTACAATATTATAAGAAGATAATCAGCATGCACTGTACAGTTATGAAAAGCTTTTATTAAAGCCGATAAAGCCACATATATTTCACAAAAGGTGTTCTTCACACATGAGCTACAAAAACATGAAAAATTAAAGTCTAAGCAAATGAGATCGAACAACTTATTTATTAAAGTTTTGCCAATTACAAAGAAGATTATATACAATCTTGAGATGCGTTGACTCGAAGATTTTACAGGCAAAGAAACAGAAGAGAATTCTCCCTTATCATCTTGAGGGGGAGAATTTAAAGGGAGTTATTGTTTAGTGTATAGTACTTTTTTTTCCTTCGCTATGATTTTGTCCCACTGGGTTTTCCTGGCAAAGTTTTTAATGAGGCAGTCCTAACAATATAAGACTCCAATAGAATATTGTACTCTTTTTCCTTCACTAGACTTCTTTCCATTAGGTTTTCTCTAGTAAGGTTTTAACGAGGCATATTCTACAAATAGTGGGGATCTAAAGGGGAAAGGGGGAGTGTTATAATATATGTTGTATCCCCACTATCAAGTTGTCATACACTAAGTGTGAACAGGGTTGTCACTTATCAAGTAGGAGGAATATTATATATCTTCATTATCAAGTTGTGTCGGTAACAAATAGTTCATCAAGTGGGAACCTCCCATTTGTCAAGTTGCCTTGTTTCTCAAGTTTTGTATTTCAAGTTGCCAAGTTGAAGAATATTTTATTGATTTTATTTTTCTATTTAAAGATGTAATCGGTTGTTCACATGTATCACTCAATTGAAGAGAATGAGAAATGATAATATACACTGTCTTTTTTTTCTCTAAGATTTCTTTCTCTTTCATTTTCTAGTTCTATATTGTACCGTTTATAACAAATGCCACTTTTTATTTCATTATATTATTATTTTTTATAACTGTACTAGTGCTGGTGAAGTAGGGGAAGACACCAACACCTATCCAACCCAACTAAGTCGTGTTGAAAAAAAAAATCAATTCAACTCAATAGACTCCTTAAATCTAACCCATCTCAATCCAATGACTTCAAGCTAGTTTGGGCCATATTGGTCAAGTAAGTCTACTTAATATATAAATTATAAAATTGTATAATCTACTCATTATATCTATGAATTTTAAATGAAATTTTATAAAATTATTTATAAATCTAATTTGAATATTATGATAGTTAGTAAGATTATTTTCATCATATTATTTACATTATAATATATTAAGTAATTCAATTATGGTAAGTGTCTATAGCAAAAAAATGATTAATAGAGTAATAACCATTATTTTTTGTAACACCCCAAATTCTCATCTTTCCAACTCTCTTTTTTATATATCTAAGAATCACATATTAGTACCATAATATGGCTGAGAAAACTCAGAAAACTCAGAGGTTACAAACTAATTCTCATTACACCAGAACTTGGTCAAAATTTTTAAATAAAGTCCTTATATTTTATTACACCGATAATTAAATATTTTACCTAATAAATTGATAAGTTTTTAGTTACACTAACTTCAATTCTAGCAAAATGTATAGCCTCTAGAACTCAAGTCATCACCACCACCACCATTCTGCTAGCACCATCAATATCCATACTAATTTCCTGGAAATAAAAATGAAAGGATGACCAAAAGCTCAGTGGGTCCCCTAATGGGTTCCACTTCTTATACCAATTATTAGAACAAATATATTTAAACAATATTAAGGCTAAAACTAAGCAATCTAGAAAAGTAAGCACACAAGCAACAAAAGAGCACTACTAACATAAGTAACAAAACTTCAAGAAACTTCTCCATAATCTCATTATGCTACAATTAACAATCCAGCAAGGGTCAGCATATCCAAAACATCACTAGCGATAAAAATAACCGTGTGCAAGGAACCAAAATAATCTAGGAATATCATAAACCCAATAAAAAGTATAAGAAATGCAAACCACAGGTTGCTTCCCACCTCGAAGTTCTCAAAATTTGTCCTTACGATCACAAAGGCTCTTTGTCCTAGGTCCTATCACTTCCTCGACAGAATATCTTCGTAGTTTAGAGAAAGAGAAAAAGTAGAAAAAGAAGTTTTGAAAAGATAATTTTTCTTTAACCTTACTGCCCCTATTTATAGGGAATAAAATTGTACGTTTCTCCATTTTGTCCTTAGCCTTTTTTAGAAATAACTTTTATGTCTTAAAATATCCTTAATCTTATCGATGTTCTTTTTCTGAAATGCTTGGATCTTTGGAGATATTGACGTTTATGTCCTAAAATATCCTTAGTCTTATTGATATTCTTTTTCTGAAATGCTTGGATCTTTCAAGATATTGACGTTTACGTCCTTTTTTTGAAATGTTCTTTTTTTTAGATATTGACTTTTATGTCTTTTGAACTTTTAGTAAATGATTATTAAACAAGATCCTAGGGTTTAAGTTGGTTTCTTTTGAGGGTATTACAACCTTCCCTCCTTTAGGAATTTTATTCTCGAAATTCGTTTTTTCACTTTATCTTGCTACTGTTAATCTAAGTGAATATGGAAATAAATTTGGAAGTTATCATTTTTAAGTTATAATCTTACCAACAGAAAGCTCGCCATTCGAATCGTATAGAACATTAGTGTTATTTGCCACCTCTTCTGTGGGATTTCCTTAGATTCCCTTTGTCTTTGAGGAAAAAATGGTTTTTTCCCTTTGTTCCTTCTCTGCTCATGCTGCTGCTTTTCTTGTTCGAATTGTATCGCTCGATTAACAATTTTTCTATAATTTTCCACTTCTAAAATTGACAATGCTTGCTTTAACTCAGGCCTAAGTTCATTATAAAACCTAGGGGTGTAATGGGTGGGGTTGGGTTGGAGCCAAATCCCAACCCAACCCCAACTAGTTCGGGTTGGGAAAATTGAAACCCAACTCAAACCAAACCACCCCTCAACCCAACCCAACATAAACTAGTTCGGGTTGGGTTGGGTTGGTCATTCGGGTTCAAAATTTTGAAGTGAGTTAAATTATACGTGTAAATTTCACATACAAATTCTACGCTATTAGACATCAAGCATGTAATGTTTTAATTTCAAATACAACCATATCAACATGTAAATTTGACAACTATTTCAAATTAACCATAAATATCAAGATGTTCTAAATAAATCACATTCATCCACCACCACATCATAATGTGACAAATACAAATTGAGAAGAGTTTCATAAAAAAAGTTTCAAAAGAGTTTCATCACAACGACAAATACAAATTCAAGATAGTTTAAAGTAGCATCAAGTTGTTAATAACGCGAAAGATTGATGAGTTTGAGCCACTTCCAAGCTTTAATATCTATATAGAACGAGAGGGAAAAGGGTTTTTTAGAGTTAGGGTTATTAATTAGTTCGGGTTGGGTTGAGTTCGGTCAGTTTTTTAGGCTCCCAACCTGTGACCTAACCCAAACTAGTTCGGGTTGGGATTTTTCAACCCAACCCAACCTAAACACGTAGTCAACCCAACCCAACCCGTCGGGTTTGGTTCAATTCAGACAGGTTGGTCGGGTTGGTTTACACCCCTAATAAAACCTTTCAACTTTATCCCGGTCATTGGCAACAGTAGAAAGTGAGAAGATTGACAATTCAATAGAACTCATATTGTTTTGTCTTCTAGTTTGTATTGGCATCCTGCGGTTCACAATGATTTTTATTTAGTGTATTTTAGATGACTTACTATGATTAGGTGCCCACCTAGATTCTAGGCTTAGGGTATGGGGATTGTTTCGATTTCGTTTACTGAGGTTGTATTTTGGGTCAAGGTTAATAAAAATCAAATTTTGTAGGCCCTTGACTCAATTAATAATATGCCTTTAAAATACATTTTCAAAATTCATTGTGGTGATTTCTTTGAAATGTTTTTTTTTTTCATAAAATAAATACAACCTCTAATGATTTGGTACCGAAATATGACCAAGTGTTTTTGGCCAGAATATTATTCACTTGGTTTGTTTCTCTAGTTTATTGACGTAATGTTTTTCACACATATAAGTTTTGCAAATGATTGGAAATGTCTAGTGGATAGTAAGTATCCATCAAATTCGCACACCCCATACCATTCGAATTTAAGGATAATCATTATCAATTATCTTTTCCAATATTCGCCACACAAGGTCACATGTTATTCACTTCTCAAGTCTTAAAATCACGAGTCGTATCAGAAAATGTCTCATACCACTCCTAATACGATCATAATTAAAATTTTTGAGTCGTTAGTGCCCCATCAATCATAGTCTTTAACAAGCAAGCAAGCAATAATATCACTACTTTTATTAATTTGTTTAATTTATACATTACAAGGAATGACTTTAGTAATTGTCCCCTCCATTTTTGGATATTTTTTTAATTATTATTTTTTATTAGAAGCATTTTACTTTTTCTCACTAAATTTGGATTTTTTTATTTTTTGTTTTCTAATGGAAGCTACAAAGACTGCTTCGATTCTTCCACATGTTTTAATTTTGTGGATTAGGGTCATGATTTGGGAATAATCACCTAAGATTTAAATAATGTAAACTAAATAGAGATGGTGATGATGACGTGGTCGTCAAAGTAGAGACAAGCTATGAAGAGCTTGACTCCACAAGAAAAGATTGTGCACTTCCGAAAGATATTTGCCTTTGATGACTGGCAGTAGGTTCAACCATACTTGGGAACCAAGTTGTTGTAGGAAGCCTAAAATATAAGCTTGCATAACTTGAGGAGGAAAGTGCAACGAGTGAGGTGTTAGGTTAATTAATTTTCTATGTGGGCTCACAAATGTTATTAACGGTTATATTAATTGATTTGGGCTATCTAATACAGTGGGCCATTTTGTGATTTGTTGATTGAGCTCAATAAATAACTAATATGGTATGGGCTATGTAATGTGTAGAAACTCATTCTGGCCCAATTTGTGACTAATGGGGTTTCAGTTCATTCAGTATATAATGTGTTAATTTTTAGGGTTGTGGTTCCTCAGTTAAATCAACATCATATACTCTTCTCCTTTGTTCCATCAGAGAGAGAGAACCCATTGAATGTCCTTAAGGAGATTTAACTGTGAAAAACCATAAAACCTCAAGCTCTCATCTTGGTCCATTCTTTTGAGATCATAATCAACCATGGATTCAGATATTGTTCCGCTCCTCAACTAATCTTCCTAATAATTTAATATAATCTTCATGAGACTGTTGTTAGGTTGTTACATTCTATATATATATTATATTTAACAATTGGTATCAGAGACTTATATCATGATTAAATTATTAGGAAAACATACACGCATTCCGTTTTGATGTCTATGCCTATTCGGTTGTCTAGGGTTTAGATTCTTATATGTATGATTATGATTTTTCATGATTTGTTAAAGAAATCCTTTGATTCTATGATCGTTATATTGATTTGAGGTTTTGTTCTAGGTCTTGGGTCATAAATTTTGTGATTGAAGGTATAAAATCACACAATAGATAAGGTGGAGGCAGATTTTCAGTTTTTCGAAACAAAATTCAAATTTTAAGATTTTCAAATAGCTCTTGGGTATTAAATAAATAAATAAAAAGTATGATAGATGGAGTATTGTGGGACGATACTCCCATTTATTTTAATTTTATTTTTTTTACTCTTGGCGCAACACAATAAATTTTTTTTTTAGCCAAGTCCGCGACTTGGCACTGTCGTGCCACACAGGCAATGCCACGATGCCAATGTTGCTATTTAATTAATTAATTTATTTATTTTTGGATCTTATAAGGATTATGGGGTCTAAGTTTTGGGAGAGTTGAGTCATTTGCGCGCAACTTAATTCATGGAGTTCCAACTCAGAAAAAAAAAATCAATTGACCCTATCTCATACAGTTAAAGTTTAGACAAGTTTTGGGAAGATTTAAGTCAAAATCTTGACTTAGTTCAAGGGGTTTCAACCCAAGATTTGATCTATTAAGAACTAAAGATTGACCCACACTTTGTCTGTTGAAAACTCTATTTGGTTCTAGAGTTGACAAAGTGTTTTGACCGCCCATGTGCGAAAGAAAATTAAGGTTTTATTTCTTGGAAATTTGGTTCTTTTCTTTGCACAACTTGTCTAATATTTAAAAATAATTAACTTGAAACAACATGTTGCCAAAGTGACGTCTGTTGTGTGGATTCATTTACTTTAAAATATTTAAGATGTGTATGTTTATAGCTCATGCGACTAATGATTAGCCCAAAGGAAGACTGTTATTTGGTGGAGCAATAGACACACCTGTGGGGATAAATATGTGATGATTATCAAATTTTCATGCGAACAATAAGTCGGTTCAAATAAAGGCTTATTGTTTGGCAGGATTTATCGTTGATATTTAATCATTGCAAGAAGAGTTCCACTTACAGTTAATATTTTTGTCCAAAGAGTAAATATTAATGTTGTTCTAGGTATCTTATGATGGAAGCCCACCTTATTTGTCTATTTGACTATTTGGTTATGTCATGCTAGTATATATATCATGTTATTTGTATGCTTAATTTATGACATATTTTAATGTGACTTGTTATTTTCTGTTTTGTTTTCGATTCAATTTCTGCTTCACATTTATCTGACATCTTAAGTTCCATTCTTGTGCTTAACGACACAAACTTCAAGACCTGGAAAGAGACCGTCATGATAGTACTGGGTTGTATGGATCTTGATCTAGCATTTCGAAAGGCTCCTGCTGCCCTTACTGCTGAGAGTACCTTTGAGCAGAAGGCATTCAGTGAGAAGTCCAATCGAATGAGCATCATGATTATGAAGGGTTTTGTTCCAGAAATTATGAGGGTCTCTTTGCCAAAAGAGGAGGATGCTAAGGCGTTCCTTGCTACTCTTCAAAAACTGTATCTCAAGAATGAGAAAGCTGAAATGTAAGTGTATTTCATCTTAGCATTACGTATTTCAATTTATACATCTTTGTAATGCTCTGTACTTAGCTTAATTGTAAAGCGTTTTACTCAGTTAGAACCAACATTATTTTGTGTTGTAATGCTGGTGTGTTTCTGGATTGAAACAATCAGGACAAATAAATGTAGTTCACTTAATGATTTCAGGATTGAAATCATGTTAAGGTTATTTCTGAACCTGTAAAAGAGAAAAATGTTCATCCTCACCTGTAAGCAGGAAACCGGTTCATCCTAATCCCATAAAAGGATAGGTGAGTCCTTAACCTATAAAAGAATAGGTTATCTCTTAACCTGTAAAAGAGAAACGATTTTTCCTTATCCCGTAAAAGGAACATGAGTTTTTCCTAATCCCGAAAAAAGGAAAACGGTTCATCCTTAGCCTGTGAAAGGATAGGTTTGCCTTTAACCTGTAAAAGGGTAGTTGTAACGGTTTGGTTCTTAATCGTAAGAGAATCAGTTAGTGGATTGAGAAAATCCTAATCGAGAGATTAGGTAGTGGACGTAGGCTTGGCCGAACCACTATAAATCTTGTGTGTCTCACATTTGCAATTTAGTCTAAGTTTTGTTTATGCGTTCAATTCCAATACACTCATGTATATCACTAAGTTATTGGAAGAAAAAATTAAAATTGACCATCACACCCAATTCACCCCCCCTCTTGGGTGGACCAACATGGACAACAATATTTTATCACGTTTATAGACGATTACTCTCATTATGGGTACCTAAATTTAATTAATGAGAAGTTACAATCTCTGGACGTTTTTAAAGCTTTCAAAGCCGAAGTTGAAAATCAACTCGACAAGAAAATTAAGGCTATCAAATCCGATCGTGGTGGAAAATACTATGGTAGGTGTAATGGTCTTCTGCTTAGTACCTAGAGGAATGTGGAATTGTCCCACAATACACAATGCCAGGGAAACCCATCATAAATGGTATTGCTGAGTGACAAAACCGAACACTTAAGGACATGGTAAGAAATATGATTAGTCATTCTTCTTTACCTGAATCACTCTGGGGAGACGCGCTTAAGACTGGAGTTTGCATACTCAACAGAGTTCCCAACAAATCAGTAGCTAAAACCTCATATGAGTTATGGACATGCAAGATAAGCACTTGCATGTCTGGGGATGTCCAGCTGAGGCTAAGCCTTATAGGCCACATGAAAAGAAATTGGACTCAAGAACTGTTAGCTGAAATTTTGTTGGATACACTAAGCGGTCTAGAGGTTTCAAATTTTATGACCCCTCTACACGGTCCTTCTTTAAGACAGGGAATGCAAGATTCCTTGAGGATGCCGAATTTGGGGCGGGGGAGGGGGGAGATAAAGTGAGGAATATTGTCTTTGAGGAGGAATTCATTTTTCTTCCCATAGTTGCTATTGAAAATGATCAGGTTCTTATACTTGACATTATTCAAGAAGTAAATCCGAAATTATAAGACAATATTCAGCAACTCCCTGTCCAAAATGAGGAAGTTGCTCCTGAGGAGCAAACTCAACCACCTCAAGAAATAATGCCATTAAGGAGATTTATTAGGGAGAAGAGGAACGCAATTTCTGATAATTATGTTGTTTATCTTCAAGAACATGAGTTTGATATAGGAGTAGAAAAAGATCCAATCAATTTCACTCAAGCTAAACAAAGTTCTAAATCCCAACAATGGATTGACGCCATGAAGGATGAAATGAAATCCATAAAAGAAAATGACGTTTGGGATCTCATCGAATTGCCTGAAGGAAAGAAACTCATTGCTTGCAAATGGATATTTAAGACCAAAAGGGATTCAAAAGGTAATGCCAAGAGATATAAAGCTCATCTTGTTGCCAAGAGTTTTACTTAAAAGGAAGGCCTCGATTATAAAGAGAATTTCTCTCTTGTATCTTAGAAAGACTCATTCAGGACTATTTTGGCACTAGTAACTCATTATGATCTGGAGATATATCAGATGGATGTAAAGACTGCGTTTCTCAATGGAGACATTAAGGAAACAATTTATATGGTGCAACCAGAGAACTTTGTAACTGGAGACACAAAGTATATGATTTGCAAGCTTAAGAAATCCATCTACGATCTCAAACAAGCTTCCCGTCAATGGTACCTAAGTTTCATCAGGTTATTTCCTCGTTTGGCTTTAAGGGAAATTCTGTTGATAGTTGCATTTATCACAAATTCATTGGGGGCAAGTATATCTGTGACGCCCCGAAAATTATTTCATCTAGCCCATAACCCAATTGCACTTTGCCCAAACTCTATGTGTTGCCTTGATATGTTTGGTGTTTGTTTGATGGTTGTTTAATGTTTGTATAGTTGATGCTTGATAATGTATATAAATATGTGTATCATAAATTGTATATGGGTCCTTATGCATGGGTCCATTAAACCATGAATTGATATGAGTTAGGATTGATTGAATAAATGGATTGGACATTTAAAATACATGGAAGCATGAAATTGGTTAAAGTACATGTGGTTGGTATGGGTAGTATGAGACCAACACATGTGAAGGTTGGTGCATGAAAGTGGACAAGTGTCCCATGCCCTCAAGGACGTGCTAGAATGAGTGGAGGGAATCAAGGAGAGAATCAAGGAGGAAAACAAGGAGAGAATCAAGGAGGGAATCAAGGAAGTGCTAGAAAGAGGTGAGTGGAGAGAAAGGAAAGAAGAAGAGAAAGAAAAGAAGAGAAAGGAAAGAAGAATAGAAAGAAGGAGAGAGTTGTAGGAGGAAGATCCCTGCGACGTTTTCATCAAAGAAGTAGATCTTTGGAATCTATGATCAGATTGAGCTCAAAATTTGCCAGCAAGTTCGTAACTTATGGTTATTCATTCTGTCGGTGGAGATTTTGATCAGAGGTTTCTTCTAAGAGATCTAACCTCTCAAACAAGGCTGGTTGGAAAGTCTAGATTTCTCGCACCGTTTCGCTCAAACTTATAGATCTCCTTAATCTACTGTTGGATGGATATAAGATTTGGGTATGTCGTGTACAATGATAGTTCTGCATTTTGAACGGTGGAGATCTTGATTTAGGGTTTCTTCTGAGAGATCTAACCTCTGAAACAAAGCTGGTCGGAGATTCTGGATTTCTCGTGGTGTTTCGTTCAAACTTGTAGATCTCCTAAATATACCGTTGGATGGATATCAAATTTGGGTATGTAGTTTATAACTGATATTTCTGTATTCTGAACGCTGTAGATGTGTATTCGTTAAGTATTTTGTGTGATATAGTCATCTGAGTTTGAGTATTTGCAGCAGGAAAGGGGAAATTGTTTGATTAGAGACTTGTTCATCAAATATACTTATGTTTTCGGTCCACCGTTGGATTTGGCTGATATTTGGACAGAAGGTTTGTATCTTCACATAATTCAATCTGTACGGTTGATTTTGTGATTAATAGTTTCTGTTGGTATGTTGATACATCTGAACAAAATAGTAAATGAAGAATTGGTAGGGTTGCTTGTATTAGACCTAAATTTAGAATATGAACTTAGACCTTTCCAAATAGCTTGCATGTCAACTATGTTGACCTAGTTGCCATTGTTGATGAACCCATGATGCAAAATCAGTGATATACATGGCTGAACATGGTGACCTAGTGTAAATCGACAATAAGGCCTAAGTATGGAAAATTTCATATTTTAGGGCTTTTGATGCTTTTGGCCTAGAATCATTGAATTGATGCAACTTATGTTTAATTAAGCATGATTAGAGTTGATTATGCTATTGATTTGGTGGTTGTGACCATATCATGGGTTAGGCCTACTTGTGATCAAGTGACCAAATTTGGGCATGTTTATGCCTAAGGAATTGAAAATCAGTATTTTTGATTAATAGAATGGTTTATGTATGAGAACTATGCACTAGAGGCCTAAGTCATGTGATTTGAGTTGAATGATGGGATTAGATGGAATTTAGGCCTATTGTTTATATGTGGGCCGATTTAGGGTTGATGTGTAATGTCTATGTGATTGAGCATAGAAATTGATGTATGGTAGGATATTGATGTATGTTTCAGGATCTTGATTGGGTTGATTCGGTTTGGTGGTCGTGTGTGGTTAAATACTCTCGCGAGGCTTGGTTGTGAGTAGACTTCATTTATGATTATATCTTTTATGTCATCATATCACTTATATATATTGTATGTTGAAAGCATGAATGTGTTCTAATGTTTTGAATGATGCATTGATTTGAGAAAACCTTATAACTTTGGTTGGGCCCATCTATCTGGCTAATAAGGGGACTTAGCCTTGTCATAGGAGGGTTTTAGGAAAGGAAATGATTGGGGTCAACGGCACGGTGAAATAGACGTGTACTAGTAACCCAAATAAACATGATTGGGATCAACGGCACGGTGAAATAGACGTGTACTAGTAACCCAAATAAACATGATTGGGATCAACGGCACGGTGAAATAGACGTGTACTAGTAACCCAAGGCATGTGGAATGTGGATCCAAATTGATAAACTTTTACTTGCATCGAACTTATTATAAATGTTTGATATCCGTATGTTATGAGCTTTTCATCATACTACACATTGACATGCATACATGATATTTATTGATGAATATTGATAGCATATTTGAATTCTATTCACTGGGCATCGTTGGCTCACCCTCATTTTCCTCTTTCAGGTCCTTCTGTCCCGAATAAGGGCAAAGGAGTAGTTATACCTTGAGGGCCTTGCCTGCGAGAGAATCCAAAGCCTCGATGTGAGTTGAGAGGCATTTTGATTGAACTGTGTTTTAAATTATGAAGTATTATATTTTGGATTATGTAATTATAACACTTACCACATTGTAGTATGGGTGAGTTGGGACTTGTTAGATAGACCATGTGGGCATATGACGATTTTTATTTGTACCCACAATTTTGGACTTAATGTGTATGTCAATTTTAATGGACTGTAGGGATTATGATTTTATTTATGGTTCATTTTTATTGATTATCCCTTGTCTTTGATGATTAATACGGTGGGTAGTTTTGTTTAGTACCTTTTAATATTATGTCGTTGTTTGAGATAAGGCTCGTAGGGTCTCAACCACCTCACGGGAGTTGAGGAGTGGTCGGAGATGCCTACGCCGGGCGTCCCGCCCCGGCATTCCGCATGCCATTCCCTGCGGGGTTGGTGGTCCGGGGCGCGGGGTCGCCACATAAGGCCTATTTTGTCACACCCTGGGTTGCACAGCGTGCCCCCTATCCAGGTGTAGGCGCACCCCCTCGGAGCGAACGCCTAGCCATAGTACCACATAATATTGTCATATCGCCATGTAGCAACCCAACCGCAGCTGGTCTACATCGAAACGATTATTTGTCTGCCACTATTCTAAGGAGTCTAATTTCGCATTCCTAGTAACCACTGAGCTATTAAGGAGGTCTCGAGTTCGATTCCTAGGGAGGCCCTGCACTATTCATGAATAGTGGCAGACAAATAATCGTTTCGATGTAGACTAGCTGCGGTTGGGTTGCTACATGGCGATATGACAATATTATGTGGTACTATGGCTAGGCGTTCGCCCCGAGGGGGTGCGCCCACACCTGGATAGGGGGCACGCTGTGCAACCTAGGGTGTGACAATATCTTCCTGATTTTATATGTCAATGACATATTATTGGCTTACAACAATATAGGCTTACTGCACGAAACCAAGAAATTTCTATCAAAACATTTTGAGATGAAAGATCTTGGGGACGCCTCCTTTGTATTAGGAATTCCGATACATCGAGATAGTTCTATGGGTGCTTGAAAGGTTTGACATGATAAGTTGTGCCCCAGGAAATACACTCATTGCTAAGGGTGATAAATTCAGCCCAAGTCAATGCCTCCAACAATGGAGTTGAACCTAAGAAAATGCAAAAGATTCCTTATGCATTTGCAGTAGGGAGTCTTATGTACGCTCAGGTATGTACGCATTCGGATATAGCGTACATAGTTGGAATGTTAGGCAGATATCTTAGTATCCCTGGTATGGATCATTGGATAGCAGCAAAGAGGGTTATGAGGTATTTACAGAGAACAAAAGACTACATGCTCACATATAAGAGATCTGATCGTTTGGAGATCGTGGGGTATTGCGACTCCGATTTTGCTGGATGTCTAGATACTAAGAGATCCACTTCAGGCTATGTGTACCTGCTTTTAGAAGGAGCTATTTCTTTGAAGAGTGTCAAACAGACACTCACAACTTATTCTACTATGGAGGCAGAGTTTATAACATGTCATGAGGCATCAAATCAGGGGATATGGCTAAGGAATTTTATCAATTGGTTGCGAATTGTAGATGGTATTGAAAGACCATTGAAAATATTTTGTGATAATAGAGTCGTTGTCCTATATTCCAATAACAATATAAGATCTTCAAAGTCTAAGCATATAGACATCAAGTTTTTGGTCGTTAGAGATTGAGTTTAGAGTAACCAGATGTCTTAGTACATATAAGAACAAACTCCATGTTAGTGGATCCACTAACCAAGAGTTTACCACCCAAGGTGTTTCATGAGCATACTGCTCATATGGGTGTTGTACCTTTTGATGATGTGCAAGATTAGTGGGAGTTTACTTTTGAATGTTATTATGTAATAGACATTTTTTTTTGTTATTTGATATGAATAAAGTAGATGTTTTCATTTATACTCTTGAATTTAATTATTATCTTTCTATTGCGATTTTGCATTAAAGTTGCTGTTTGACATAAAGAGAAAGACTAAGGTTGATTCGTTGGAATCATTAGTACAACCAGTTGAAAATAGGCATGTAAGATCACATTTCATGTAATTTCCATGCTACACATCCATATTTGATCTATGTCATTGAATGTATTGATATGGTAATCATTGTTGGGTCAAGTTGCCGAATTTTAAGTGTAGCGATGATTGCTTTTGTTCCATGTTAATATATTTGGTGGACTAGATTTTCTAAAGGGTTATTTTAATTAATTTTCTATGTGGGCTCACACATGTTATTAACAGTTATATTAATTGATTTGGGCTATCTAATACAGTGGGCCATTTTGTGATTTGTTGATTGGGTTCAATAAACAACTAATATGCTATGGGCTATATAATGTGTAGAAACTCATATTGGCCCAACTTGTGACTGATGAGGTTTCAGTTGGTTCAGTATATAATATATTAATTTTTAGGGTTGTGGTTTCCAAGTTAAATCAACATCATATGCTCTTCTCCTTTGTTCCATCACAGCGAGAGAACCCATTGAGTGTCTTCAAGGAGATTTAACTTTGGAAAACCATAACACCTCAAGCTCTCATCTTGGTCCATTCTTTTGAGATCATCATCAACCATGGATTCAAGTATTATTCCGCTCCTCAACTAATCTTCCTAATAATTTAATATGATCTTCATGGGATTGTTGTTAGGTTGTTACAATCTATATATATTATATTTAACATGAGGATCTTTTGAATAATCTTTTATAGCTTGAACCTCTTGTGCTTGGTTAATATTCTTACCAAAGTTTGCCAAATCTTTTTTTTTTTTTGTTCTTACATTTGAAATCCTAGATCTTGTACTAGGATAGCTAGATTTTTCATAAAATCATTTTTGGAATATCTTAGATTCTTCCTGCTTCCCTCCTAGAATGCTTGACTCTCCTTTTAGTTTTTTGCATTTGCTGCCAGTCTTCTTCTATCCCTATCTTTGATTCGCCATCTAGTTCTATATTCATTTTTACTTCTTTCTCTTATTTATAGAGTTAGAGAGTTAAGATTTATGTAAAGTCTACCTATATATTTATATATCAAGATATTTGTCTATAAATACAACGTCTATGTATTATATATAATTGTTATATAGAAATATATGTAAAACTACTAATTTCTTCATTTATTAGAGAAATAAATCTTTGTATCTTCTTCTTTTCCAAAACTGTGTGCATTACTATGGAATTACTTCTTACAACAAAATAAACTTATCCAGGTTAATAGCAATAAAGAAGTAATTATACAAGGATGATTTCATTTTAAAATGCCATACTAATTAATGTAAATAGGTATTACACAAAAAGTAATATTTTGTGAGCATATATTATAATTTAAGAGCAAGGTAATTCCATAAAACTATTAAAGAACTTGATTTTGTTATATGCATATTCATATTATTAAAATATAATGTTTTCAATTACATAGTAGTATCACTTTCATATTAATATTAATATTATTATAGTAATTAATATAGTTGAAAATAGTTCCATGTTCTAGTAATATATTGGCAATGAAATATAATCTAGTGGTAGAATAGATTATGATGATAGACTTATTAGATATGTTTATTTGCTTCTTTAATTATCACTATTAATTAATTTCTATATTTTGGGGAAAGAAAATTATTTATACTTCCTTTATACATATGAGTATATATAAATGTTTATATATATATACATATATTCAAATAAATAAATTATATGAATATGTATTATATAAATGTATAATACATAATATATTATATATGAGTATGCGTTGAACAGAAACTAATAGTATTTTTGGCTGGTTTTTTCATCTATACGGACAAATCATGCATAAGGATCTTGTAATGGACACATGTGGTATATATATTAATTGCGTAAACATACAAATAAATTAATCATGTCTATGTGTCTATGTTTAAAAACATGCTATTTGGTTATGATGTCATGTATAGTTTTTCATATACTTATTTCTTGAGAGTAGCCACAACATCTTATGATTTAATTATATGTGATTTAATTTATCATATCTAGATGACATTGTACAATTGCAATTATTTTGTTAAATAATTGTTTGGCCCCGCAGGGAAAATGATTGGTTTAACGATTTAATTGGAATAAGATGGTAAATACGCATCATGTTTAAGAATTCTCTTATACCCACAAGAAAATAAATTCTTTTATTTTGATGTATGTATTTGCTAGTCTTATTAATAAAGACAAAATAAATTCATATGTGAACATGACCTTTGCCTACAGGGAGGTTGGAATTAATATTATTCACTGAATTTGACATTGGTTGATTTAGTATACAATATTTTTCTTCATTGCATTGATAAAGTACTTATGTATGCAACATCTTCTTATGCTCAACAAAATGATTCTTCCCTTGTTCCTATATTAAGTGGTGATAATTTTCTTGACTGGAATGACAAAATCCTATTACACTTAGCATGTATGGACATTGATCTGGTGTTCCGTATTGATGAGCCACCAATGGCAACGAAATCCAGTATGCCAGTTCAAAAGACTGCATATGAAAAGTGAGAGCGATCTAATTGCATAAACTTAATGGTGATGAAATCTCATATTCCTAAAAGTATTCGGGCTTCAATTCCTGAATTCACCAAGGCTACTGATTTTCTCAAAGCAGTGGAAGAGCAATTTGCTACTTCTGATAAAGCCTTGGCAAGCACTCAATTATGAAAGCTTATTGGAATGAAATATGATAATTTCAAAAATATGAGGGCATATATTATGGAAATGAGGGACATAGTTGCTCAGCTGAGACAATTATAGGTTGACCTTCCTGAGTCATTTCTTGTACATTACATTTTGAACTCTCTTCCTTGAGGAGTATAGGTCATTTCAAATCTCATACAACACACATAAAGATAAATGGAAAGTAAATGAATTATTGACCATGTGTGTTCAAGAAGAATGAAGACTAAAGCATGAGAAGGTTGAAATTGCTCATTTAACCACCCATAATAAAGGAAATGACAAGAAAAATAAAGGTGGATCTTTTAAAAGGAACAAGAAGCCTATAAAGAAACAAGGCTATAAAGTTACTTGTTTCTTTTGCAAGAAAAAGGGACACCTGAAGAAAGATTGTCTCAGATACAAGAAGTGGCTTGAAAAGAAAGGTATGTTGTTCACTTTTGTGTGTTCTGAATATGTAATTGATGTTCCTAATAATACATGTTGGATTGATTCTGGTAATACGATTCATGTTGCCAATGTTATGCAGGGATTTTTGAACCTAAGGAGTCCAAAACCTCATGAACAAAACATCTATTCGGGAAACAAGACGTGTTCAAAGGTTGAGGCCGTTGGAACCTTTAGGCTTGTTTTGAAGTCCGATTTTCAATTGGATTTGGAAAATAAATTTTACATTTCATCATTTAGTAGAAACTTGATTTCAGTTTCCAAACTGCTGCCTCTTGGCTTTAAATTTATATTTGAAAATTTCATGTTTAAATTATTTAAAAATAATGTTTTGGTTGGAAATGGAATTTTGAATGAAGGTTTGTATAAAATCCATTTGGATTCCAATTATGAATGTACTTTAATAACATTGCATGACAACAATATTGGCATAAAACGTCGTATTATTAATGAGAATTCATATCCATATTGTGGCACCGGAGATTGGGACACATCTCCATTGACAGACTTAAAAGATTAGTAAATGATAGAGTAAAAAAAAACTCCTGACTTTACTAATTTTAGAACTTGTATTGATTGCATCAAGGGAAAGTAGACAAACAAGTCTTCAAAAGGTGTCAAAAGGAGTTCTCACATCCTTGAGATTATACACACTGATATCTGTGGACCATTTCCTACACCTTATTTTAATGGTCAGAGATATCTCATCTTATTCATAGTTGACCATAGCAGATATATGTATCTCTATCTTATAAATCATAAGTAGGAGGCATTAGATGCTTTCAAGATTTATAAAGCCGAGGTAGAGAAACAAAAGGAAAATAAGATCACAATTGTAAGATCTGACAGGGTGGCGAATATTATGGTAGGCACACAGAACAAGGTCAAATGCCTAGTCCATTTGCTCGGTTTCTCCAACAAGAAGGCATTGTTGCCTAATATACAATGTCAGGTACACCGCAACAAAATGGTGTAGCAGAAAGGAGAAACAGAACAATTATGGACATGGTGAGAAGCATGATCAACAATTCAAGTCTCCCTCTATCCCTTTGGAGTGAAGCTTTAAAAATCGCAGTGTATGTCTTAAATAGAGTTCCATTAAAAGTCGTTCTTGAAACTTCTTTTGAGATTTAGAATGGATGGAAACCTAGTTTGAGGCATTTACATGTCTGGGGATGCCAAGTTGAGGTCAAAGTTTACAATTTTCAAATAAAGAAATTGGACCCTAGAACAATTAGTGGTTATTTTATAGGCTATCCAGCAAACTCCAAAGGCTACAAATTTTATTGTCCCTCACATACAACAAAGGTTGTTAAAGTTAGGATGCTAAATTTCTTGAGGATCTTGAAGTCAATGGGAGTGAGTTTCCTAGAAATATTGAATTTTAGGAAAACTAGGAGTCCATTGGTTCATCTTCTAATTCAGGTGAATTGATTTCCCTTTATAGAAATCTATTCATTATAGTAGAGGAAGAACTAATTCAAGAACCTACACTTCCATATGAACATATAGAATCTCCTACTCAAAAGTTACAAAATAATAACAAGTTAGGTATATTAAGGAGATCCTCGAGGGTTAGAAAACCAACAATTTCTAGTGACTATGTTGTATACCTCCATGAGTTTGACATTGACGTTGGACTTGACAATGATCCACAATCGTTTTCACAAGCCATGAAAGGAGAAAATTCAAGTTCGTGTTATAATGCCATGGATGAAGAAATGGCTTCTATCATTTCAAATCAAGTTTGGGATCTCATTAAGTTACTATCTGGTAAAACGACCATTGGCTATAAATTGGTCTATAAGACCAAAAGAAATACATCTAGTAACATTGAACGATATAAGGCCAAACTTATAGCCAAATGTTTCACTCAAAAGGAATGCATTGATTACCCTGAAACATTTTCTTCAATTTCTAAGAAAGATTCATTTAGAATTATCATGGCTTTAGTAGCTCAATTTGATTTAGAGTTACATCAAATGGATGTGAAAACAACATTCTTGAATGGAGAATTGGAAAATGAAGTATATATGAAACAACTTGAAGGATTTCATCTAAGCAAAAATAGTCATGTCATGACCTACTATTTGTGACGTCATGACCGACACGGACCCCGGGGTATACCCTCCCTCCGTACACCCGGTATCCCGTCAGCCTAATATAACACGAATCCCAATAAAAGACAATACAATAATTGCATCCATCTAAACATAATCAACAACAATAAATAAAAATATTACATCTCCAAAATTACCAAGAATAAAATTCCATAAGTCCTCAATTAATACAAAACCAAACACATCCCATCTATGTGTTAAATATACATATACTAGGTGTTATCATGTACATAATATCAAAATACAAAAATGTACAACACCTACATCAACAAAATACCAAGGGAGTGCTTCGCAGTCAAGCCTTCCCTTTCCCCTTCCTATCAGAACCTAAAATGATAAGGATGAGGTGTGAGCTACAACAAGTTTAGTGAATCTCTTCTACAAGTGGCAATATACATACATTTATATAAAACATGGCAAGATCATAAAAACATTTGAAATAACATGGTGATGAAACAAGATTACATACATGCCAATATAAAGCATCATGTCATAACCAAGATAATACATATTATTTTCTAATCATGCCAATGCAATCCTAACTCCTCCTGAGCAAGGGCGATCAAAGGCCTGGTGCGCGACACACAACACCTGATTCGACCAAACAATACTCGTATTCTAATAGGATTTTTGGGATTGTGCAGCCCGTAGGATCAGCTTAAGCTATCCTACCTATACACAAGCCATAAAACCCTCTGTCAGGTCCACAACTGGGAATCACCACTAGACTTACGAGACTTCCCAAAGGAATTCACAACTAGGAGACCAACCAAATTACTAACCCTATAGACTATGCTCAAATTCATTTCATGGAAACATTAAAACATACATAACACACATATATATATATATATGTCATTTCAAATCAATTTATGTAATACAATGCCACATATAGAAGTCCAAATGTAAAGGGACACTCACAACTCAATTGGCTAGGCTTAGCCAATCTAATCCGACCAAAGAAAGCACTAGGATGCACCAACACACTCCTAAGCACTACAATCTCCAATTGGCCTATATGAATTACTTAGATCCTTCACAAAACCCTGAAAATAACATGGTTTACACAATACTGAAAATCAGTCCAAAGTGTGCTAAACAACCATGTTTAAACCCAACTACATAGCCAATTAAGATCTAAAATAATTAAACCCATGAGCCAATTCCATATTGTTCAATTCAACCAATTAATACTAAATTAACCTATATTTAACCCAATTGAATGCAATAGGTTGATCCAACCACTATACTACAAGGCATTCAATCATAAATAGAGTTAATTAGACTAATTTCACATCAATTTCATCAATTGACATCAATTTGGTCAAAATCCCCAAATTTGGGCAAATCCCCAAATTCATTGCAAATTCCTAAATTACATGTCCTGGGCCAAAATTACACTAAGTCACCATGTTAAGCTCAATAAAATATTGATCTTGCATCACGGGTTGTAACACCCCGATTTTCAAAACTAATTTTTGTTTTTTGTAAGATAATGAATATTTTATTTTTATATAAAGTATCACTGAAAATCGAGACGTTACTCGTATCCGTCTATCTTAACCCATAACCATTTTATAAATAATAAGATTTGCAAAACTATGAGTTTATATTATTCCTTCCAACTTACTGGTTAAGATAAACGAATACCTTTAATTCTTCATACAATTGTTATCTTCATACGATGATACTTGCCCTTGTCCATTCATTATGGACACAACATTAAAATACAATCATCAAATAGAATTAATGAATTCTATTCCAAGGCATTCACACGTGAATTAAATCACAGGGTCTTTACTGACCGTAATAATATTCATTGAATTTCAATTATCAATACAATTCGTTTGAATAATAAACCTTTAAAAATTAAATGAAAATATTCAGTCCCATAATACTAATTAATTAACCCACCCCTACTACTCTGCACTATGTCACGAACTCGCAATTTTATTCTCCTAAGCACCTGCATATAAAAAATAGGGGTGAGCTTGAAAGCCCAGTAGGTCATCTAAACAATTCACAATATTTTATTGTGATACATACACAAGAACATTACAAACAAGTTTCACACATTAATCGTTGCAACATTAGATTGTTTGAGTCGATAATTTCATCACGTTCCAAATCACGTACCGTTAGAAAATCAAACTCAGAGTGGCACAGCCCAAAAATTAGAACATTGGCGATATTCCTTAGAATAAATGCCCCCATATGTGTGATTCTTATCTTAATCGTGTTCTTTAGTGATATCACGTCATGCGTACGGTATAAGCACGATATTAAGCGCATTCATAAAATATATTCAACTCCACTACACATGGTATCATGTCACAAAATCAATTATAATAATGTTCACGCATTCACTATGCCAATATTCCAAATCATACATTTCATTATCAGGCATTATAATTTATAAATGAATTCAACTACCACATGAATTTCATGCATCCAATTATCATTTGATCAGAATAAAAATCATGTTAACACACATATTATCGTGGCTAAACAATCACAACATTGTATATATATAATCATGTACAATAGGCATGCATAAGCAATCTAATAATATTGTGGACCTAATTAATTTAACATTCCTATCTATATATCAAATAAAATATTATGAAGGCCTAGAATCATTCCCACCTGAATCGCTAAATTCCAAATCACGCGTGGTAATCAACCTGTACATGTATATTACGTTTGTTAATGTAATTACTCGATTATGAGTGTAGAGATATATATACATATATATATATATATATATATATATATATATATATGTATATAGTGGTTGGATGTTTAAAGTAAGTATTTATATATAATAACATATTATAGTGCCTTGTGATATGATATAATAATGTATATGGTATAACATGGTATCATACTGTGACGCCCCGAAAATTATATCATCTAGCCCATAACCCAATTGCATTTTTGCCCAAACTCTATGTGTTGTCTTGATATGTTTGGTGTTTGTTTGATGATTGTTTAATGTTTGTATAGTTGATGCTTGATAATGTATATAAATATATGTATCATAAATTGTATATGAGTCATGTTATATTAAAGTATAATGCATATGTTATGATTTATGCATGGGCTCATTAAACCATGAATTGATATGGGTTAGGATTGATTGAATAAAAGGATAAATGAAATTAAAAATTTGGTGTATTAAATGGATTGGACATTTAAAATACATGTGGTTGGTATGGGTAGTATGAGACCAACACATGTGAAGGTTGGTGCATGAAAGTGGACAAGTGTCCAATGCCCACTTCTCTTCTTCAAGGAAGTGCTAGAATGAGTGGAGGGAATCAAAGAGAGAATCAAGGAGAGAATTAAGGAGAGAATCAAGGAGGGAATCAAGGAAGTGCTAGAAAGAGGTGAGTGGAGAGAAAGAAAAGAAGAGAAAGGAAAGAAGAAGAGAAGGAATGAGAGAGTTGCAGGAGGAAGATCCCTGCGAAGTTTCCATCAAAGGGGTGGATATTTGGAATATACGGTCATATTGAGCTCAAATTTTGTCAACACTTTCGTAGCTTATGGTTCTTCATTCTGGTCGGTGGAGATCTTGATCAGAGGTTTCGTCTAAGAGATATAACCTCTCAAACAAAGCTGGTCGGAAAGTTTGGATTTCTCGCACCGTTTCGCTCAAACTTATAGATCTCCTAACTCTACCCTTAGATGGTTATCAAATTTGGATATGTAGTTTGAAACGGATATTTCTACATTCTGAACGGTCGAGATCTTAATTAAAGGCTTTATCTAAGAGATATAACCTCTCAAACAAAGCTGGTCGGAATTTCTGGGTTTCTCGTGCCGTTTCAGTAAACCTTGTAGATCTCCTCACTCTACCGTTGGATGGATATCAAATTTTGATATGTAGTTTATAACAGATATTTCTGTATTCTAACGGTGGACATGTTTATACGTTTAGTATTTTGTGTGATGTATCCATCTGAGTTTGGGTATTTGCAGCAGGAAAGGAGAAACTGTCTGATTAGATACTTGTTCATCAAAGATACATATCTATTCGGTCCACCGTTGGATTGGGCTGATATTTGGACAGAAGGTTTGGTTCTTCACATACTTCAATATGTACGGTTGATTTTGTGATTACATATTTCTATTGGTAGATTAATATATTTGAACAGAATATTAAATGAAGAATTGGTAAGGTGCTTGTATTAGACCTAAATTTAGAATATGAACTTAGACATTTCCAAATAGCTTGCATGTCAACTATGTTGACCTAGTTGCCATTGTTAATGAACCTATGATGCAAAATCAGTGATATACATGGCTGAACATGGTGACCTAGTGTAAATCGGCAATATGGCCTAAGTATGAAAATTTTCATATTTTAGGGCTTTTGATGTTTTTGGCCTAGAATCATTGAATTGATGCAACTTATTAAGCATGATTAGGGTTGATTATGCTACTGATTTGGTGGTTGTGACCATATCATGGGTTAGGCCTACTTGTGATCAAGTGACCCAATTTGGGCATGTTTATGCCTAAGGAATTGAAAATCAGTATCTTTTGATTAATAGAATGGTTTATGAATGAGAACTATGCATTAGAGGCCAAAGTCATGTGATTTGAGTTGAATGATGGGATTAGATGAGATTTAGGCCTATTGTCTATATGTGGGATGATTTAGGGTTGATGTGTAATGTCTATGTGATTGAGCATAGAAATTGACGTATGGTAGGACATTGATGAATGTTTCAGGATCTTGATTGGGTTGATTCGGTTTGGAGGTCGTGTGTGGTTAAATACTCTCGCGAGGCTTGGTTGTGAGTAGACTTCATTTATGATTATATCTTTTATGTCATCATATCACTTATATATATTGTATCTTGCAAGCATGAATGTGTTCTAATGTTTTGAATGATGCATTGATTTGAGAAAACCTTATGACTTTGGTTTGACCCATCTATCTGGCTAATAGGGGGATTTAACCTTGTCATAAGAGGGTTTTAGGAAAGGAAATGATTGGGATCAACGGCACGGTGAAATAGACGTGTACTAGTAACCCAAATAAAAATGATTGGGATCAACGGCACGGTGAAAGACGTGTACTAGTAACCCAAATAAACATGATTGGGATCAACGGCACGGTGAAATAGACGTGTACTAGTAACCCAAGGCATGTGGAATGTGGATCCAAATTGATAAACTTTTACTTGCATCGAACTTATTATAAATGCTTGATATCTATATGTTATGAGCTTTTAATCATATCTTGAGGGCCTTGCCTGCGAGAGAATCCAAGGCCTCGATGTGAGTTGAGAGGCATTTTGATTGAATTGTGTTTTAAATTATGAAGTACTATATTTTGGATTATGTAATTATAACACTTACCACATTGTAGTATGGGTGAGTTGGGACTTGTTAAATAGACTATGTGGGCATATGACGGTTTTATTTGTACCCACAATTTTGGACTTTATGAGTATGTCAATTTTAATGGACTGTAGGGATTATGATTATTATTTATGGTTCATTTTTTATGGATTATCTCTTGTCTTGGATGATTAATACGGTGGGTAGTTTTGTTTAATACCTTTTGATATCATATTGTTGTTTGGGATAAGGCTTGTAGGGTCTCAACCACCTCACGGGAGTTGAGGAGTGGTCGGAGATGCCTACGTCGGGCTTCCCGCCCCGGCATTCCGCATGCCATTCCCTGCGGGGTTGGTGGTCTGGGGCGCGGGGTCGCCGCACATACAATATGTGATATATATATATATATAAGGTGTGGTGGTTTAGAAAAGTGTGATATATAATATAATATAAGGTGGGGTGGTTTTGAAAAGTGTGATATATAATATAATATAAGGTGTGGTGATTTTGAAAATTGTGATATATAATATAATATATAATATTAAAATGAAGTGATATGTGCTATTGGACGTTTTTTTTTAAAATATTAAAATAGAATAATGAAGTGAAGAAGAATATAATATATAATATTAAAATGAAGTGATATGTATTGGACGTGCAAGGCTTGTTCATAACCCTAGGTCAATGAACCAAGCAAGGGCCATTTGTACTGAACCCTATGATTTTACCATGAAAATCTCTAACAAAATACATGGATCAGTTTCTAGTGTCCACAAGCCTAACATAGATGACATGCAAGCCATTTGGAAAAGTCTAAGGTCATGAACCAAGTATAGGTCTATTTACAAAGGGTTCCACCAAATCTAAGTGAGAAATTGTGGAAAATGGCATCAATGGCCTCCAATCAACACTAGGGTTCATAAAACATACATGCAACACCCTCAACTGAAAACTCATAGCATTGCTTAGGTCAAAATACAGCTCTCAAGCATGAACTAAAGAGATTAAAGGAAGAAAGAAGGGTAGACATGCAAACCTTAGAGATTTTTTAGCAAAAATCACCAAAACCCTAAATTTTCCCTTCATCTCTTCTTCTTCAGCTCTTTTCTCTCTTTTCTAAGTGAAAAATGAGCAAATGAGCAAATGAGCCGAAAATTAGGTGCTGGTTGCTTAAATAGACAAGTTTGGGCCCACATGAAAACTGTCAAAAAGAGATTTTTCTGTTGCAATTATTTTCACTTAGATAATCAATTTCTTACAAACTACTCACCAAATAATCATTTTAACCGTTAAAATATTTTTATGAGTCAGTTACCAACCTTATGGTAAATTTTCAGCTCAATCCTACAGTGGGATTGAGAGATCCAACCGTTTGATCAAAACTGCCCAATAAAATCCTCAAATTCGAGAAACAGTGTTTTGAGTCTTATATTTCAAAGTAGACAACATCGATCAAGATCTTCACCAATCATAATAAAGATCTATCAGAGTATAATAATCTGACGAAATTTCAGCTCAATCAGACCACGGATCTAGGAGATCAAGCCATTGATGTAATCGATGACAGAAATTTTGTCTTTCACGGAGTGAGCTCCACTAATCCAAAACACCGTTCTCGACATGTTTCGACGTCGAACGAGTCTCCGATCATTCCAAAACTTTACGGACACATTAGAAAACTTAAAAGAATGTAAATACTTCGAGCCAACACGCGTTGAGCATCAAATATGTATACGCATACGTATACAGATATTGTACGGGTAAAAAATGACGTCATCCAAAGGTACGGGTGCTACAAGTCACTTGGTTTGTAAATTAAAGAAATCTATATATGGACAAAAACAGGCCTCCCGACAATGGTATTTAAAGTTTCACAATGTTATATCCTCATATACATTTGAGGAAAACATTGTTGATCAATGCATATACCTCAAGGTCAGTGGGAGCAAATATATTTTCTTAGTCCTTTATGTGGATGATATTTTACCTTCCAGTAGTGATTTGGGGTTGCTATTTGAGACTAAAGAATTTCTAAGTCAAAACTTTGATATAAAGGATATGGGTGAAGCTTCTTATGTCATTGGCATAGAGATTCACAGAGACTAGTCCAACAGGACATTAGGTCTGTTTCAAAATGCCTACATTGAAATTTTTTTAAAGAGATTTAGAATGGAACAATGTGCATCTTCAGTAGCACCCATTGCTGAAGGGGATAAACTCAGTCAGGATCAATGCCCACAAAATGATTTGGAACGGAAGAAATGAGGATATACCTTATGCATCAGCTGTTGGAAGCATCATGTATGCTCAAGTCTGCACAAGACCTGATATTGCTTTTGTAGTAGGGTTGTTAGGCAAATATCAAAGTAATCCAAGCAAGGAGAACTCGAAGGCAGCTAAAAAGGTGATGCGGTATCTTTAAGGAACAAAAGATTTCAGGCTAACATACAGACATTTTGACCATCTGGAACTGGTTGGATATTCAAATTTGAATTTTGCCGGTTGTGCCGATACTAGGAAGTTTACCTGAGGTTATATCTTCCTATTTGTGGGCGGTGAAGTATCTTGGAGAAGCAGTAATTATACGGTAAGTTCAATATACGGTAATATGCTTCTTTAGAAATTTTATACTTGTGATACATGGAAGAGAATGTTTGTTTAAAGAATCCAACCGCCATGATTCAAGTTTTAAAATTTCAAATTAAGTATGCATTGGTTAGTTTCAGTATGGCCACATAAGGTTTCCAGACTGTGAGCCAAGTGGGAGATTGTTGGTCATAGTATGGCTCACATCGCTCACTCATACAGTGGCCAACATGTGGGTCCCAAACCACATAAAGTCATTTTTATCTCCACCATCATTATAACGCATTTTCCTTTCTTTTAATATTTTATTTCATCAATGCGTTATATCTCTTTATGTCGAAAGGTCTTTTGTTTGCTTTCGGTGCCATTATTCCCCACTCAACTAATCAATATTAAATGTTTATTTATCTTTTCTTTGTGATGGAAAGAGAGAGATTAAGGTTTATAAATAAGAGTCCCCGAGCCAACCCTTTCATTTTAAGCCTATGTAAATCTTCTCCATTGAGATTATACGAAAGGGTCAAGGCTTGGAAGAAAAAAAATTTCGCAAATTCTAAGCATCAGTGCAATGGCTGAAGGTATGATCTTCAATTTTAGTCTTTCAATAAATACAAGTGGCAACTATTTTCCCACATAGCTGGGCAATCTAAATTTAGATTGCCCAGCACGTCATAACGTGGGTGAATTGCCTAGCATGCAGTTGGGCAATTATTTGCCTAGCACATAGTTGGGCAATCATTAGGTATAATTTTTGTTTTTTTTAACTCTTTGCAACCCTTTTTTTTCATCAATCTGCACCTTCTCTTCTCCCTCTCTTCAATCCTCAAGCACTTCCCTCATCTATTTTCTTCAACGCCACTTGTCGTGTTCAATCTTTCGGTTGAATTTAACCAAAAAGGCGATCAAATTCTGGTAACTCTCAGGGGCACCACTGCACATCCATGCTTTCCAACTTACATGGTTCTCCCTCTTCACATGCTTCTTCTTCTTCTTCTTCTTCTTCTTCTTTTTCTTCTATCTCTCTCTCTCTCTCTCTCTCTCTCTCTTGATATTTTATTCATCTTTTAATATTAATCTAAATCTCAATCTAAGTTCTAATTTACTTTCATAATCTTCCATCCTTTCAATTTGCCCACCACGGTTTTCTTAAATCTATGGTTCACTTAATCTCAAGGGATCTTCTATCAAAGCCTCCTCCCATATTCTTGGCCTTCAATCATTTTAAACCAATATCCATGGTTTTCTTTAAACCCCATAGACTTCCATTATCCTCAAATCATTTTCTCCTGGTTTTTCTAACTTTACTAAACTACACCAGTTTTCCAATATGATTTCACTTGGCCCTAGAACCACTGCTCTGATACCATAAATTGTAACACCCCAAATTCTCATCTTTCCAACTCTCTTTTTATATATCTAAGAATCACAGATCAGTACCGTAATAGGGCTCAGAGAATTCAGAGGTTACAAACTAATTCTTACTACATTAGAACATGGTCAAAATTTCTAAATAAAGTCCTTATATTTTATTACACCGATAATTAAATATTTTACATAATAACTTGATAAGTTTTTAGTTGCACTAACTTCAATTCTTGCAGAATAACCTCTAGAACTTGAGTCATCACCACCACCACCATTCTGCTAGCACCATCAATATCCATACTAATTTTCTGGAAATAGAAATGAAAGGATGAGCAGAAGCTCAGTGGGTCCCCTAATGGGTTCCACTTCTTATACTAGTTATTAGAGAAAATATATTTAAGCAATATTAAGGCTAAAACTAAGCAATCCAGCAAAGTAAGCACGCAAGCAATAAGAGAGCACTACTAACATAAGTAACAAAACTTCGAGAAACTTCTCTATAATTTCATTATGCTGCAATTAGCAATCCAGCAAGGGTCAGCATACCCAAAACATACTAGTGATCAAAATAATCATGTGCAAGGAATAAAAATAATGTAGGAATATCATAAACCCAATAAAAAGCGTAAGAAATGCAAACCACAGGTTCCTTCCCACCACGAAGTTCCCAAAATTTGTCCTTACGTTTGCAAAGGCTCTTCGTCCTAGGTCCTATCGCTTCTTCGACAGAATATCTTCATAGGTTAGAGAAAGAGAAAAAGTAGAAAAAGAAGTTTTGAAAAGATAATGTTTCTATAACCGTACTGCCCCTATTTATAGGGAGTAAAAATTGTGCATTTCTTCATTTTGTCTTTAGCCTTTTTCAAAAATAACTTTTATGTCCTAAAATATCCTTAATCTTATCGATGTTCTTTTCCGAAAATGCTTGGATCTTTCGAGATATTGACGTTTATGTCCTAAAATATTCTTAGTCTTATCAGTATCCTTTTTCTGAAATGCTTGGATCTTTCGAGATATTGATATGTATGTCCTAAAATATTTTTAGTCTTATCAATATCCATTTTTTTAAAATGTCTGGATGTTTTGAGATATTGACGTTTACATCCTTTTTCCGAAATGTTCCTTTTTTGAGATATTGACTTTTATGTCCTAAGTGATTATTAAACAAGATCCAGGGTTTAAGTTGGTTTATTTTGAGGGTATTACATTTTTAATTAGTTTAGATTAACTCGGGTTGGTTTAGTTAAATTATAAGATCTTGACTCAACCCAAATTAAATTGAGTTACAAAATTTTAAACCGAGCCCAACCCAACCAAAAAAGTATGAGTTTTTCGGTAAAATGAACACCCTTAACCACCACAAATGCAACCACATAAAAAAGTTTAAAAAATAAAATAAAACAATAGTGTTACATTAGTATACATATACAAGAAATCACTATTTTTTTTGGTGCAATGGAGTCAGGCACTAACTAAGGCCTGGCAAAACAAACGCCCAAGGTGTCACCTCTAAGAAGATGAAGGACTCATTGTGGAGGTTCATGCAGGAGGCTAAAATGACTTGTAGAAAGGATCCCCAAGTTGGCAAGAAAATCTGTGCTAATGTTTCCCTCTCTTAGAGTGTGTTGGAGAGAGCATTCCCAATCCCGCGATAACATCTCCTTGCAGTCCCTCAGCATCCCATAGAGGGGATGATCCACAAAGTGTGCTTGTTGGATAAGCTGGAGAGCACATAGGGAGTCAGATTCCACTAACAGTTTCTTGAAACCCAAATCCCAAGCAGTCTTCATTCCCTCTCGAATACTCCAAGGTTCAGTTGTAAGGTTATTAGTACAACCTATAACACCTATATAACATTTAATTTATTCCCCGAGACTATTCCGAAAAAGACCACCATAGCTTGCCAAACCAGGATTGCCTTTACAAGCTCCATCTGTGTTAAGCTTGATCCAGCCTTCTGGGGGAGGTATCCATGAGATCCCCCTCGTGAAGTTAGAAGACTAGATATTAACATCCTTGCCAAAAGTTTGAAGTAAATTGACATTGAAGCGATGGCTAGAGGTCATGATTTCCCAATCTGATTTTACTGATTTTGAAATCACTTATGAGTTCCTAGCTTTCCAAAGATGCCAGATAGTAGCTAAGAAGAAGAGAGTGGGACAAGGAATATCACAATTCACCCTTAGCCAATCCTTGCTCGTGAGTTGAAAGAAATTTGTGGTCATGTCCAGGCATAACTCACACCAAATTCTACGAGCCTGAGGAAAGTCCCAGAGGATGTGAAGGGGAGTCTCGGCGCTTCTTAGGCATATTTTTGCACAAGGGATTAGGGGCAATATTGCATTTGAAACGCAACTCTTCGTTAACAGTCTATCATGGAAGCCAACCTAAAGAAAGTACTTCAACTTTTCGGGGCATTCTAGTTTCCAAAACCAGCAGGTTTCTGTAGTTAAGTGCTCATTCTCTGCAGTAATAATGATTTTGTATGTTGAGCTTACTGAAACTCCCCCTTACTTGTTCCATTCCATATAATTTTGTCTTCTAACACTTCCCATGGAATGGGAGTTCAAAGAATGGCATTGACAATTTCGTGAGAGATCGGGGTCTAAATTTTGTTCAAGTCCCAATTGCGGTTTGGGGTGATGAGGTCATTGACCCGTAAGTCTTCATCTTCTGGGTAAATGATGTCGTTAACAAGGTGTTTGAGAGGAGTGAATCCTAACCAAATATCTTTCCAAACTGAAATTTGATTTCCTGTACCTAAACGTCAAGCGAGACCCTACTCCAAAGCACTGGCACCATGGATCACACTTCTCTAGACATAGGATGAATTGCTACCTTGAGGAGAGGATAGGAGGTTATGGTTCTTGAGATATTTTCCTTTGAGGATCTTGGCCCAAGTCGCACTATCCCCATGTAAAAGTTTCCATTCTACTTTGGTAAGGATAGCTAAATTGCAGTCCTTCATTCTTTTTAAGCCCAGGCCCCCATATTTTTGGGACGACAAACTTTCTCCCAACCAACCAGATGAATCCTTCAATTGTCAGGGGACTCATTCCGTAAGAAGTTCCGATTCAACTGATCAATTATATTGCAAATTGTTGAAGGAAAATCCAAGCAGTTCAACAAATTGGCAGACGTAACTGATTACACTAGGGCTAATTTCCTTGCTAAGTTCAACAAATTGGTTTTCCAACCAGCTAGTTTTGTCTCGATCTTGTCCAACAGAGGCTGAAAAGTTTGTTTTGGCACCTTGGAGTGAATAAGAAGGAAGCCCAAATACTTCCCAGGAGATGAAATATAGGCAATGCGACACCTAGAGCTGATATCTCTAATCAAGTTTTTATCCACATTTGGGGAGATGTGAATTTTAGACTTGGCTAAAATTTAAGTTCTCACCTGACGCATCACAAAACTCTTGAAGAAGGCTATCATAGTATTGGCATGAGTAGTAGAAGCACTTGTGAAAAGAATGAGATCATCCGAGAAAAAAAATGCGAGAGAGTTCTGGGCTTCCTCTCGAGAGCTTGATAGGTTTCCACTACCCCAATATATTAGCTTCAATAATGTTGAGAGAAAGCCTTTCCATGCACAACACGAAGAGATAAATAGAAAGAGGGTTTCCTTGTCTGAGACCCCGTTGCGGTTTGAAGCTACTAGTGAGCTCCCCGTTCCACATAACTGTAAATTCAAGCTACTAGTGAGCTCCCCGTTCCACATAACTGTAAATTCAAAAGAGGTAACACAATACATGATAAGATTAATCAAAATAGAAGGGAAATTGAAAAATTCCAGAGTTTGACGTAAGAAATCCCATCTTATGCAATCATAAGCCTTCTCTAATCGATTTTGGCAGCAAGGATACCACCTCTCCCTTTCTTGTGCGTCATGGTGTGAATAACTTCTTGAGCAATGATGATGTTATCCATGGTACTCTGGCCTAGAATGAAGCTGTTATGAAAAGGACCAACTAGCTTGTGCATGAGAGGTCTTAATCTTCCAACTATGGCCTTCGTAAGGATTTTCTACACTACATTGCAGAGGCTTATAGGCCTTAGTTGGGTGATAACTTCAGGGTCCTCTACCTTGGGAATCAAGGCAATGAGGGTTTTGTTAAGGTTTGGATGAAAATAGCTATTATGCCACGCAACTTTGATCATCTCAACGATTGAACCTCCCACCGGATCCCAATTCTTTTGATAAAAGATGGCTTGTAAACCATCTGGGCCTAGGGATTTTAGAGGCTTAATGCTCATCACAGCATGGTGAATTTCATCTTTCGAAATTCTAGCAGAACGGGTCTCCAAATCTTCCAAGGATAGGAAGTTTGGGGCGTTTGTAAAAGAATGAGGAATTGGTCTAACTTCACTTGAGGAGTAAAACTCTCTGTAGAAAGTGAGGGCATGATCCTTCAACTTTGCATTGTCTAAGAAACAATTGCCATCGATCTTGAGGGACTCGATCTTGTTCTTGGATCTTTGAGCAAGGGTACTAACATGGAAGAATTTAGTATTTAAGTCCCCCTCCCTTAGCCATTGGATTCTTGATTTCTGGTACCAAAGCATTTCTTCTTGTTTTAAAGCATCATTGTACTCTTTGATGAGCTAATTCTCAAGATCGGTGAGGAAAGGGGCGATGTTGAAGCCTAATGCTTGTTGGACACCTAGGAGCCTTATCTTTCTCCTGAAAATGTTGTTGAAGACCTCCATATTCCAAGCTTTAATCTTATCTATAAAATTGACAATGGGGTTGATGAGAGAAAGATGAGGAAGGTTCCAGGAAGAACTTAGAATCTCTTGAAACTGTTCACGGGACAACCAAGCAGCTTCGAAGAGAAAAGGTTTCTCTTTGATAGAAGTGCTTCTAAAGTCTTGGGTTTCCATGAGGATCGGGCAGTGATCATAGTGCGTGTGCGGGAGATGTTTGATCTTGGCTTTAGGAAAAAGCCTCCTCCAAGCTTCTTTGAAAAATCCCCTATCAAGCCTTTTTCTAATTAGACGAATGTCGGACCGACAGTTTGTCCAAATGAATTTGGGACTCGAGAATCCCAAATCCATAAGGCTGCAGTTGTTCATATGGTCATTGAAAATTCTACTCCTTGAGGAGAAGGAACCTCTGAATTTTTCGTTGCTACTAGCGACTTCATTAAAATCCCCCATCAAGAGCCATGACCCTTTACAGTTGGAAGAGAAAGTCTTCAAAGTTTCCCACTGCTCACACTTAAGCTGCGGGTTGTTGTAAGCATAGAGGAGGGTTAGGAACCACTCTGGACCATGAACAAATGTCACTTTGGTCATGATCATTTGATGAGAAGAATCCAATAATTGCAGGTTAATAATATCATCTCTCCAAAAAAAGACCACACCCCTACTACGACCTTCAAAGGGAATGGCAAAATTGCTAATCTTAAACCTCTTTTGAAAAAACCCGAACATGGGAAACGAACACCTGGTTTCCAAAAGGCAGGCAATATCAGGCTTTATGGAGTTGAAAAGCTCCTTAAAATTCCTAGCACAAGTGGTGTTGGCAGCACCTCGACAGTTCTAAGTAATGATCCTCATTGGGAAAATTAATAAAAAGATGAAGGGAAAAAGCAAACAAACACAGATGTTTTCTACACAAGGTCGTGAGTTTTCTTACTTCCAAAGTTTTATTTGTTATCTACCAATTTTGTTGTGTCCCATACCACTCCAAAGTTAGTGATACAAAAGAAAATAATGGTTGTAAGTCGGCCTACCAAACATAGTCTCAAACAAAAACATTTCATTCATAATAATAAATAAAAAATTTACAATGCCAGTAAATATTTTTCTAATTTCCCTGCCTATTATTCCGCCTTGTTCTCCTACTAGTCGCAGAGTGACCACTAGAAGAAGGCTGAGAGGCGTTCTGTCATTCTTCTAAGACTTGTATTCTGTGGTTCATAATTCTAAACCCATCACGCATTTTAACAGAACATGACATAATAGTTTGTAATGGATCATTCTGGTTGGCCGGTTGTCCCCTCGGAGGAGGGTGGGCCAATTGTCCCATAGACGGAAGATAGACTGTGGGCATTGTTGAAAATTATTGGCCGGTTGGCTAACCCATTGGTGGGGGTAGTTGGTTTGATAGGCAGGTCTGTACATTTGTGGGGAACCTTTTGGAATTGGCCTATAAAAGGCTTCCCTAGCTGGAACTTCTTGGAAGGTTGGATTTGCTTGAGTCGGAAAGTCTCAAAAAAATGGACTCATCGGGTTATCCTATCTTTCGAAGTTTGGTGCAGCCCAATTTTGAGGTGGTTGGTTCATAGGGAATCGTGGAGCTAGTTGAAAGGGTATTTCCCGAGTCAGAATCCCTTGAGGCGTCATATTCCCTTAGGTCGGTGGTTCCAGAAAGGTGGATTTACAGGAACTCCCTGTCCATCTAGATCTGTCTTGGGTTGGCCAAAATTTCCTTTTTGGTTCTCAAAGATTTCATCTTCTGTGACCCATTGTTTATTGGGTTGTTCATTGTTTGAGTATGGGTTTCTCTCAGTCCTCTGTCTTGCTTCTTTATTTGGCGAGCTCTAGTAGGAATCTTGCATCAACTTCTTAGTCGACTACCGACTGTGTCGTCACTAGCCCTTTTGTTGTTTTCCTCTGAAGTGAAATCAAATAACACTTCATCGCTCACCCCTCTTTTTGAGTTGAAGGTTTTGGAATAGGAGGCCAATGAAACCATTTTTGTAATCGGTATAAAGGATTCATCAAAGGTATTGAGGTTTGCCTCGACTAGCAACTTCATGATTAAAGCTCCATAGCCGAGTGTTCCTTTTGGGTAAGGTTTTGGGTTACTCTGGCCATCTGTTGAATGATGACATGAGGTAGGGAGACGGAAGTTCCCTTGTCTAGGCAATATAAGACAAGGAGTTGAGGCCTTGTCATCATGCTCCTACTCACCACTTTGGGTAGGATATTATCAGCCACAATCTTCCCAAGGCCTGCAAGGTTTGGTCTTAGGAGTGTACTTAGGATGCGAGCTTATTTCTTGTTGGTGTATGCCTTCAAAGTGAGGGAGGTGAATAGTTGTTCTTTTGATTTTGATATCTCCACAACGGCCTGGGATTCATGTGGATCTATGATCTTGGTTCCTATGGGGATTGCCATTAGTCGAGAAATAGCTTCGACGTTGATAGAAATTGTCACTCCCTTGACCTGTGTCTCCAAGATAGGGCTACTTCCGTCCTCCTGAAGTCCCACAATACTAATCTTGTCATAAAACAACCTGACCAAGTTGAGAGAGACATAACCCTCAACATTAGTTATGTTTAGCCACCCCAGCTTAGCGAGCTTGTTGTGAAGGAGTGGGCGTAAGTGAATATTCTTCACGTTTATGTTTCTCATTAAAACAACCTTCCGATTGTGAAGGTTCGTTAGTTTTGTGGAAACTTGTTCCCGACTGCTGGAAGTCGTTCCTTCATTAGTGGTCATTTTCTTGGTGAAAGGAAGCTAAAACTTGTAAAATGCATAAAAATGCATTCCTAGAATTTCTAAGATTTATGTTTTTGCCCATTGGAATATATTTTCTACTTTTCTCTTGGTGTTTATGCCAACATTTCTCCTAAGTGATGGCTTTGGGTGGGACGTGGACCTTTTGCTCTGATACCATTAAATGGCATACCTCGCCCGGATGCGCCTAAACTGGCGGGACACTCACAGGCGAGGCCCGAATGCATTATAACAGTTATCAAATGCGCAAGTACACCGTTCAAGTACAAGTCTGTTTTCATTAATTTTAAAATGTATTTTGTACAGAATGTAGGCGGTCTGGAACCGCCAATAACGAGGGAACATCCTCCCAAAAATCTCCCTAACTAATTGATCAAATAAGTAAGGGAGTACAAAATGAGGGCCCAAACACCTCTGCCAAATCCACCCTAGACTCTTGTAAAATGGTTAGCAAAGAGATGATCTATTACCCAATGGGTAAAATAGTTCGTGAATATGACAATTAATAAAGAAGACATCATAATCATACATCAAATATACACAACATAGCATCATAAATAGTGTAACATAGCTTATCAAGTAAGTATACATAACACCGTCTTGTAATGGCTCTATGATCGTATATTGCCTTAAGTTCACGTACAAATGTCCATCTCCAGGTAATCCTAGGTTCACATTGTACATCCATCTCTAGGGGAAACATCAATAATAGTGGGCACAATTGCACCAGAAAATAATTTATAGACTACAAACCACTTACGTCCCCAGGTGGTTCTTATTTTATGTATGATGACTATGCATGTGTGAGTCTAGTCTTTACTTACAATAGACAGGATTTGGCAGCGTCTGGTGATGCTTATTAGGGTTAGCATTACCACGTGCATTGTTAAGATGTCCAGTATCACCTATACAAGCAGACAACTTTCAATGAGACCAACCAGACCAGTCTCTAAGTCGAGAGGTGCGAAAATAATGTCCTGCTTAAATACCAAGTCTTCTAGAACAGCAAGTTGTCTCCCGTTCACTATTTAAAGTTACTGAGGACAATACTAAGTCTGGTTTAGTTAAATTGACCGCTAATCCGGCGTAATAACAGTATAATACGTGGACTCCAAATATTAAGGCATAAGCATGACATGTATAAACACTATACATAATAATGCAGCGTAAGTGAATAATAGACATAATGATAAATGAATGAAAATTTTATGAAAAGTCATAAGACACGCAAACCTATATTTCGTTCCCACCTTCAAATTATACTTCTTTTCAAAACTAATGCTTCCTCCCGAGGAGAACAGCTTCGTACCGCAAAGAGAGTCTCAAAAGACGAGAGATAAAATAAATAAATAAAAAGTGAAGAAAACCAATCCAAAGAGAAAGAGAAAGGGAGTGATTTGTGGTGTGAGAAATGAGGAGGAGATGGGCTCCCTTTTATAGAAAAATCCATGCCCGAATGTTCCCGTTCGGGTTTTTCGCCTGAACGTTCGGGTTTCTACCCAATGCCCTTTTTTGTGTGTAAACGAGGGTATTACACCATTTCCAAAGAGGATCGGTGAAAGATAGGTGTCGTGTTGTCTGCCCCCTATTTTCTTGCATTGATTTTAAGAGGGTAGAGAAGATTCCTTCCGTGTTGATGGCTAGCCTGCCATTTAGAATAATAATTTCATGAACAGGGACATAGTAGCTGCGTTTTCTTCAATTTTTCTGAGTAACTTCATGTGGAGAGGATTAAACTATAATTTTTGCACATAGTTATTTTGAGTTGTGGGTTATGCTTTTATTTCAAAATATTCTGCAACTCTATTTTCATATTTGTGGATTAAGAATTTTGAGGATGACAATTATTTTCTAGGTTTGGTTATTATTGCCGGATTTATCTCTTAATTATATGATATGTTTCTATAATTAGGAGATTTGTATATAATTAGCATTATTCTAGATATTAGCATTCTTTCTATAATTAGGAGATTTGTATATAATTAGCATTATTCTAGATATTAGCATTTTTTCTATAATTAGGAGATTTGTATATATGGCTTAGCATTATTCTAGGGGCTGTAACAGAGAGATATTAGCATTCTTTCTATAATTAGGAGATACGTTTGTAACTAGAATAACATATATATGTTAGACATGTAATCAAGCAATTCTCAATATACAGAAAAATCTTTCTCCAATATTCATTGGTTCCTCTTTGTATCCTTTTCTTCACGGAATTAATGAAAGCTATTGACTGTGTTGATGCTGGCGTTGAAATGTGGTGAGAGTTAATTCCTCCTTTATCTGTTTTCCACTCAATCCCGTGTTATTAAATATTATTGAGAATGTGATGCTCAAAGTTCATTTTTTTTGGATTTTTTTCTTTCATCCATTCAATCACATGGTGGATCTTGATATGACGATGGGTAATATTGGTGGTTTATCTTAATGAAACTTTCCTTCTCTTTCTGAAAAAAAAAAATCGATTGTTCTTGTTTCTATTCTATCAAAAATGGCCGAAATAGTTCCATCCAACACGGAAAGTTCTATTGTTCCGTTATCTTCTTCTTCTTCTTCTTCTTATGTCAATTCGAATCAACGATTATGCTCGGTTCAATTGAATGATTTTAATTATCTTCCTTGGTCGAGGGCAGTGACATTAGCTCTTGGTGGGAGATCACAGATTGATTTTATCGATAGGAGCAATGCCGCTCCGGATGTCAAGACTGCTCAACACAAGGCTTTGTTTGCTAATGATCAGATGGTCCAATCGTGGTTGCTTAATACGATGGAGCCACATATTGCTGAGATTTTCAGTTATTCCGACTCGGCTGCGGATTTATGGAGTGTCGTAAAAGAGTTTTATGGAAATCATAATAATTCTGCACGGGAGTTCTAACTCTAGAAGGATATTGCCTCCTTCCAACAAGAAGGTAAACCTTTTGTTCAGTTTCTTGGTCACATGAAGACCATGTGGAATGAGTTAGCGGTCTATCGACCACATACCACTGACTCGGAAATCTTGTTGAAAAGGGCTGAGAAAGACAAGATTTTCCAGTTGTTAGCAAATCTAACCCCAGATTATGAAGATCTTTGTAGTCGTATTCTCATGAATTCTGAGTTGCCGGCGTTTGCAAGCGTTTGTGCTACTATCCAACGTGAAGAAACACGAAAAAAGGTTATGTCCGTAAAAATTAAATCAGATATATCTGACACCCGAGCCTATATTTCCACTCAATGACTTCCAGATGACAGAGGGAAAAAGGCTAGAAGGAATGAATTGAAGTTTAGCCATTGTAACAACATTGGCCATACTGTGGATAGATGTTGGATTCTTCACCCAGACCTCAAACCCAAGTTTGCAAACAAAGGAGGCTCGAAACGTGGTTCATTCTCTGGATATCAAGCCAACCTTGTATCTGCACCACAATCTGATTGGTTATCTAAGTTTCTTCTAGTCCTATAAATCTTATCAATGAGTTTGCTACTTACATTCAGGCCAAACACGACGTTGTTGACAAGAAAGAGATTGGTAATTCTTCAGCCTTGCTTGGTCAATTTGCAGGATTTCTTGCTGAAAATAAGAACTTGTCTTCTGAAGATGTGATAGGTATATTTAATGTCGTTTCTCTCGCTCTTAATATTAGTAATGTGCATGATTATTGGGTTATAGATTCGGGTGGCACTGATCATGTAACTAATATCTCTAGAAATTTGACTGACTTTGAGTTTTTCTCTCCTTCATCTACCATAACCATAGCCAATGGTAAGAGTGTGAGTGTTGTTGGCCACGGTAAGACTAAGTTATTTTCAAACTCCATTTCATCATCCGTTCTTTATGTGCCTTCATTTCCATTTCAACTACTTTTAATTGGCCGATTAATAGCCAGTCTAAATTGTCGTGTCATATTTTCTCCTAACAAAGTTGTATTTCAGGGTCTAATAACCCAGAGGATGATTGGTGAAGGATTCTTCTATCAAGGACTCTATTATCTTTCCAAGAATGCTTATTTGTCCAAAGAACCCCACGCATATGCTTGTTTGTCTTCTGTTCAAGAGTTGTGGCATCAACGCTTAGCTCATCCTTCGGCACCCATTTTATCTAAACTTTTTCCCGCTTTGAATAAACATTCATTAAATTGTGTAGTATGTCCTTTATCAAAATCTACTCGATTACCTTTTTCTTCTTCAGATTCATGTTCAAATAAAATTTTTTATTTGGTACATTCGGATGTTTGGGGTCCAGTGCTTGAATCATTTGATGGATACAAATATTTTGTAACATTTGTTGACGATTACACTCGTTTTACATGGCTATATCTCTTAAAATCCAAAAGTGAAGTTGCTCATGTATTCCAAGACTTTCATAACTTAGCCATCACTCAATTTTCCTCTAAGATTAAGGTTCTACGATCAGATAATGGTACTGAATTTATGACACATATCATGACACAATACTTGAGCATGCATGGCATTATTCACCATACTAGTTGTGTTGGGACTCCACAACAAAATGGTATAGCGGAGACGAAAAATCGTGATCTACTTGACAAAACTAGAACACTGATGTTGGGCATGAATGTTCCCAAAATTTTTTGGTCACAAGGAGTGTTTACGGCAGCTTATCTAATTAATCGCTTGCCTAGTCGAATTTTGCAGTTTAATTCTCCTATTGAGTTGTTGACAAGAAAAACTCAAAGCTTTTCTCATCTCAGAGTCTTCGAGTGCACCTGCTATGTTCACATTCAGTCTCATCAGCGCGATAAACTGGAACCACGGGCTGTCCAATGTGTATTTTTGGGTTATTCCCCTACACAGAAAGGTTATAAGTGTTATAATCCTGTTACAAAGAAGCTCATGGTTAGTCGAGATGTTCGGTTCAATGAGGCAGTGCCATATTTTAGCAACTCAGATGATATTCTTAGTCAGGGGGAGCATGACTTGTTTCCACTTCCCATTCCAGCTGTTGTACCACCAGTTGTGTCCCAAGCTGTCTCTACCGGGCATTCTAAAGCAGACACTGCTAATGGTGATAACGTGCCTTGCACAGCTCATGCACCCACTACCACCATACCTGTGGGTCATGTCCCAGCGCCAGCAGTGATCATGGGTGATGAGTCACCAGCTCCTACGCCTATTCCTCGTCGTAATCCACCTCGTGAACGACATCCATCTTCAAGGCTTCACGATTACGTGGCTTACTAGGTATGTCATCCCATGCATCATGTTTTGAGTTATCAAAAATTATCACCTACCTATACTACTTATCTCAGTCAGATTTCTAGTGTAACCGAACCAAGAAATTATCAAGAGGCGGTTCAACAGGCAGTCTGGAAGGATGCTATGAATGACGAACTCCAAGCACTAGCTGATAACAATACTTGGAGTGTGGTTTCCCTCCCACGCGATAAAAAGGCAGTTGGTAGTAGGTAGGTGTACAAGACTAAGTTCAAAGTCGATGGCTCAATTGAATGGCATAAGGCCCGACTTGTTGCTCAAGGGTTCACTCAAACATACAGTGTTGATTACAAAGAGACGTTTGCGCCCGTCGCAAAAATGACAACTGTCTGTACCTTGATTTCTGTCGCTATCAATCAAGGCTGGTCACTTTTACAAATGGATGTTAAAAATGCATTTTTGCATGGCGAGCTTGAAGAAGAAGTCTATATGAAGCTTCCGCCGGGGCATCCGCAAGGTACTGATCCAAGGTTAGTGTGTCAATTGCACAAATATATTTACGGCTTGAAGCAATCTCCACGCGCATGGCATGCCAAATTAAGTATGGTTCTTGAAGAACTTGGGCTTAAGAGAAGTAATGCAGATCACTCTTTATTTGTTCACATGCACTCGGGTAAGCGACTGATTGTTTTGATTTGTGTTGATGACTTAATTGTTACCGGTAATGATGATGCTGCTATACGTAAGCTTAAGAGTGTTCTCCAACAAAAGTTTTCCATTAAAGATCTCGGTGTGCTGAAGTACTTCCTGGGCATCGAAATGGCTACTTCCTCCAAAGGCTTGTTCTTGAATCAACACAAGTATGTGACAGATTTATTGCGAGATGTTGATATGTTGGATTGCAAACCTGCACGCACACCATTGGATAGCAAACTGCAGCTTGATAGATCTGGTGCACCTCTAGGTTCTGTTCAAGATTATCAAAGATTGGTTGGCAAACTTATCTATTAACAATCACACGGCCTGATATTAGTTATGCAGTGAGCATTATTAGTCAATTTATGCATTCTCCCACCATGGTTCATATGCATATTGTTCAGAGAATTCTTTGATATCTAAAGAAAACAATTGGTCGAGCATCCTCATGAAAGCTAACGGGCATTCTCAAATTCTTGGCTATACCGATGCGGATTGGGCTGGAAATCAACTTGATCGAAAGTCCACTACGAGTTATTGTATCTTTATCGGTGGGAATTTGGTTTCTTGGAAAAGTAAGAAACAAACAATGGTAGCGCGGTCAAGTGCTGAAGCAGAGTATCGGGCCATGGCTTCCACAACTTCTGAACTCATGTGGCTAAAGGCTCTCCTTACCGATTTGGGTATCTCTAATTCTCAGTCTATAACGCTTTGTTGCGACAATCAAGCGGCTCTGCACATTGCCTCTAATCCTGTTTTTCATGAACGGACTAAACACATTGAGGTTGATTGTCATTACATTCGGCAACATGTTCAGACTCGGGCCATTGTTACTCATTACACTCGTAGCCATGACCAGCTTGCAGAAATCTTCACAAAGGCCTTGTCGTCGGATCATTTTCATCGTATTCTTTCCAAGCTTGGCTCAATTAATCCCCTTGATCCAGCTTGAGGGGGAGTATTGTTGGATTTATCTCCTAATTATATGATATGTTTCTATAAGTAGGAGATTTGTATATATGGCTTAGCATTATTCTAGGGGCTGTAACAGAGAGATATTAGCATTCTTTCTATAATTAGGAGATACGTTTGTAACTAGAATAGCATATATATGTTAGACATATAATCAAGCAATTCTCAATATACAGAAAAATCTTTCTCCAATATTCATTGGTTCCTCTTTGTATCCTTTTCTTCAGTTATTGCATTATAGACGTTATTTGTTTCAATTTTATTAATTCTGAATTTTTTGGGTTAACTAGAGATTTGAAATTTAGTGATTCATGCTTTAAATTTTTTGGTTTTGCGAGTAAATTTTGATTAGTTGAATTGTTTAATTTTATGTTGTTTTATTTTGCAATAAATCTGAATTTTCTGGGTTAGTTTTAGAGTAGTTTATTTTACATCTTTAATTGCATTATATTTTTCCTTAATGGGTTATTTTAGAATCATGTTAGGCTAAATTAATTTTACTAAGGTTATATGTCTTGTTCTAACTAGTTCATGAAATTATTATTCTAAATATATATATAAAAAAAGAGTTTTCATGTATATTTTGATTTAATTAAAAATCTGAATTATTTTTGAAAAGAAATTATTTTATCTATAACTTTTTTTAATTTAATGTAATTTTTAAAATACATTGAATGCTTTAGATTCTCCGTGAAAAAATATTTGGTTTTGAATGTTGATTTTTAGTTTATCAAAATTATTTTTAAATTAATTATTTTTAGTTAGTTTAATCGATTTATCTTCCGATTCAAATGGATTTTTATTCAATTTTAACCGAATAATAATTATTTAAAATTAATTTCATAAATTAATAGAACGAGTCTTATATGTCGTAGTTATTTTTATTATTGAATTTGATTAATTATTCTTCCTTTTGTCATCGTACTATTTATGCCCTTGGGAGTACTATAATTGATTACACTTCCAATTACATTATTGCGTTGCTTAAAGTCAAGGTGAGTGCACGATTAAATCCAAAAAAATAATGAATTGATAAAAGAAATTCAACAGAAAGCGGCTACCCTCAATACTCCCCTTTTCTTCCCTTCCCTGTACTAATATTATCAGCAGTATTAATTGATCTTTCATTCTTAATGGAATCTAAATTTGAAGCTGATAATCATAATGATCAACTTCATGTTTTCTTCTTCCCATTCAAGGCTCATGGCCATATGAAACCCACGATCGAAATAGCTAGACTATTCGCAGCCAATGGCGTCAAGTCTACCATTATCACCACTCCCCTCAACGCCTCCTCCTTCTCCACCACCATCGACCGAGACAGGCGTTCCGGCCGCGACATCAACATTAAAATCATTCGGTTCCCGACAACGGAGGCCGGGTTGCCGGAAGGATGTGAGACTTCCAACTCCGTCATCGGCAAAGAAATGACCGCGAACTTCTTCAAGGCTTTATATATGCTTCAAGAACAGATGGAGCAGCTCCTCCAGGAATACCACCCGGATTGTATTGTAGCAGATTTTTTATTTCCATGGGTTACTGATATTGCAGCCAAGTTCCAGATTCCCAGCATTAGCTTTAATGGAACTGGTTTCTTCTCTCTGTGTGCCTCACAAGTAGTATTAAATAGTTTAGGCACCATTTCTTCCGACCCAGAGAGCTTAGTGGTGTTTGATGACCTTCCGGGCAAAATAGAGATGAAAAGATCACAGATACCCGATGACCTAACGCTGAAGTTCATACGTCCAGCAATAGAATCGGTGTTGAGGAGCTATGGGGTATTGGTGAACAGCTTCTACGAATTGGAGCCTGCATATGTCGAGTACTACAGGAAGGTCGTGGGAATAAAAGCGTGGCACATAGGCCCAGTTTCACTTATGTTCAACAAGAACAACATCGACAAGGCTCGAAGAATATGGCAAGGAGAATCAAATGATAACTATATAGATGGTGATCAGTCCTCTTATAATTGCTTGAATTGGCTGAAAGGAAAGGAGCCCAACACAGTTCTCTATGTTTGTTTTGGAAGTTTGTCCCTTTTCACTAGCGCTCAATTGGTCGAGATTGCGATGGGTCTTGAAGCGTCTAAATTCCCATTTATTTGGGTAATAAAGACATTCAAGAAAGGAGAAGAAGAGCAGCAAAAGTTTCTACCTGAAGGTTTTGAAGAGAGAATAGAGGGAAAAGGTTTGATAATTAAAGATTGGGCACCACAAATGTTGATTCTTGATCATCCGGCCATTGGAGGGTTCATGACTCATTGTGGGTGGAACTCTATACTAGAGGGAGTGAGCTCCGGTGTGCCTTTGATCACATGGCCGCTGTTCGCCGAGCAATTCTACAATGAAAAGCTTGTGACTCAGGTGCTAAGGATCGGAATCCAAGTCGCAGTTGAGAGGTGGAGCTCAGAGAGACTTGTGGATGTATCAGTGAAGAGGGACAGAATAGAGAAGGTGGTGTTTCAGCTCATGGGAAGTGGAGAAGAAGCACAAGAGATGAGAAATAGAGTAAAAGAGCTTGCGAAGAAGGCAAAGAAGGCAGTGGAAGAAGGTGGTTCATCTTATGCTGACTTCACGGCTTTGATCGAGGAGTTGAAGGCCTATAAGCGGGGACGACCATATCTTGTTGCATAGCTCCGTGGCGACGACTATATTATGTTGGATAGCTCAAGTGTTACTGGTTATTCCTTCGTGTTTAGGCTCGCAAAACATGATTACTTTTGATCGGTTATTAGTTTTTTTTTTTTCATAATAAGTTTAAATAATTTTAACACAACTCTACTATGTACGTTGGGAGTCTTCAAATTATATTAATCAAATATATCAAATGTACTCAAAGGACTGTGGCCTTTTTTTTTTTGGCAGGAAATGAAATAGCTTGTTTTTGGTTGTTCAATGAAATAGCTTTGGTCTGAAAATAGGTGCCAAGACTGTTATACTACACTGCAAACATAGCGATAAAGAGGCAACTAGCGTGTAAGGATTGGTGGAGTAGCATTTTGTTGACTTTCTCCAATAAACATGTATTTATTATAATACCAAAACTGTTTTATATCCGTTAGCCCATTTTTTTCAGTTTTAATATTTTAAAGTTGTACGTATATTATATAACATTCTTAAATACATGAATATTTTTCAGTTTTAATATATCAGTTTTAATATTTTAGCCCATTAGCTTTAATGGAACTGGTTTCTTCTCTCTGTGTGCCTCACAAGTAGTAGTAAACAGTTTAAGCACCATTTCTTCCGACCCAGAGAGCTTAGTGGTGCTTGATGACCTTCCGGGCAAAATATGTCAACACATCCTTTTTTTCATATCTTTTTCTATGTATTTTCATAGGTCATATACATTTTTAAAGGAATAAAATCAAAACAAAATCTTTGCTATTTTCAAACTTCCTAAACTAACGCTAATCTATTACGGCTAAACTAACGCTAATTGTCAACAATTATGGCTCACGCCAACACTCCCCCTCAAGTTGATGCATAGAGGTCTCACATGCCCAACTTGTCAAGTGAGTTGTAGAGGTCCTTGCTCGAGACAACTTTTGTAAGGATATTCGCCAATTGATCTTCAGATTTCACAAATGGAAACCTAATTGTTTTTGCTTCAAGATTTTCCTTGATGAAGTGTCGATCTACCTCCACATGTTTAGTACGATAATGTTGAATGAGATTATGGGAAATTGCAATTGCAACTTTATTGTCACACAAAAGATCCATCTCAGAGTTAGGAGCAAACTCAATTTCAGTAAGTAGCTTTCTTAGCCAGAGGAGTTCACAAAGACCTTTAGCCATTCCCCTAAACTCAGCTTCAGCACTTGACAAAGCTACCACTTTTTGCTTCTTGCTTCTTCAGGTTACAAGATTTCCTCCAACAAATGTAAAATATCCCGAGGTGGACTTTCTATCATTGATATTACCTGCCCAATCTGCATCCGTATATCCATAAACCATCAACTGACTGTTATGTTTTGAGAACATAAGCCCCTTGCCTAGAGATGACTTCAAGTATCGAAGTATTCGAATCACTGCTTCCATGTTGCTTTTACTTGGATTATGCATAAACTGACTTACAACACTCACAGCGTATGCAATATATGGACGAGTATGTCTGGACGAGTATGAGAGAGATAAATGAGTTGACCAACTAATCTTTGATATCTACCTTTATCTGTTGGTACTCGGTCTGGGTATTCTCTAAGTTTGTGATTCTGAACAATGGGGGTGTCTGCAGGTCTACACTCCAACATCCCTACTTCGGTTAGCAAGTCTAATATGTATTTCCGTTGAGAAAGAAATATACCTTGCTTAGACCTAGCAACTTCAATTCCCAAGAAATACTTGAGTCCTCCCAGATTCTGCATCTCAAATTCAGTTGCTAATTGCTTTTGAAGTAGAGAGATTTCTTCTTCATCATCTCCTGTAATAATCATGTCATCTACATAGACTATCAGAGTCGTTACCTTACCCAACTGATGTTTCAAGAACAAAGTGTGATCAGAGTTACTTTGTTGGAAGCCATATTTCTTCATTGCCAAGCTAAGCCTTCCAAACCATGCTCGCGGTGATTGCTTCAGTCCGTACAATGCTCGCTGCAATTTACACACCACTCCATTATCTGAAGAAGCTATATAATCTGGAGGGATATCCATATACGCCTCTTCTTGGAGGTCACCGTTGAGAAAAGCATTTTTCACATCAAATTGATGCAAATGCCAATCAAGATTTGCTGCAAGGGACAATAACACTCTAACGGTATTCAACTTGGCTACAGGGGAGAAAGTCTCCTGGTAATCAACCCCATATGTCTGTGTATATCCCTTCGCTACTAGCCTCGCTCTGTACCGCTCAATAGATCCATCTATTTTGTGTTTAATGGAGAACACCCATTTGCATCCCACTGTCTGTTTTCCTTCAGGTAATGGAACAAGAGTCCATGTATCATTTTTTAGTAGTGCCTTCATTTCTTCCTCTATAGCTCGGGTCCATCTTGGATTTGCCAATGCCTCATGAACATTAGTAGGAATCTGACATGTGGAGAGTTCCTGTGCAAAATTCTTAAGAGGTTCAGATAGTTTCTCAGTGGATACATAGTTAGCAATCGGATACCTCGACCTTTTTTCTTCAATATCTGGAGAATATCTATTAGGTGGCTTGCCGCGATTATACCTAGGAGGTAAAACATATCCCACAAAATCATCTATGTCATTGATATGTAAGGGTGTAATAGTGGTACTTACCTCAGGATTATTCTCAGGAGAGGATTCGGCTGGCACTTCAGAGGCAAGGGGATATAGGTGCGGTTTCAGATGTTGCATGCTTTGCATTCAGAAATACCTCAATTTCACAGTTCACATCGCCTGAGTTATCATCCGACCCATCATGCTCATGCGGCTTCTCATTCCAAGTCTGCTCCTCATGCTCATACGGCCCCTCAAGTCTGAACCAATCAAAATCATTTGGTGTCTCATGTTGGGACCAATTCAACCCTTCATTATGTATCTCCCCCTGAAGAGGAGAATGAGGTGCCGTAGATGGAAAAAACATGTCACTTTCCAAAAATTGAACGTCCATAGTCACATAGAGTTTTCAGGTAGTAGGATCGTAGCAACGATACCCTTTTTGATGGATACCATAGCCCAAAAGCACACACTGACGTGCACATGGATCAAGCTTACTACGTTGGTTTTTGTGGAGATACACGTAGGCGACACACCCAAAGATACGAGGAGGAAGCATCAGCGCCATAGGTATTGACACATGATCGGAAAGATATTGAAGGGGTGTTTTAAATGATAAAACCTTGGATAGCATTCGGTTGAAAAGATGGACGGCAGTTGAGACGACATCGGTCCAAAAACGTTTGGGCATATGGGCACCAAGAAGCAGAGCACGGGCAGTCTCCAGAATATGTCTATTCTTCCTCTCGGCAACACCATTCTGTTGGGGTGTTTGTGAGCATGAAGTTTCATGAATTAAACCATGGTGGGAAAAATAAGAATGAAGATCCTTATTAACATATTCGCCACCATTATCAGAGCGGAGAACCTTCAGGGTGGAACCATACTAAGTACCAACCATAGCATGAAATGTTTTAAAAACACCGAGAACTTCATCTTTGTGTTTTAGCAAGTAGAGCCAGGTCATACGGGTACAATCATCCACAAAAATAACAAACCAACGAAAGCCAGACATATTAGCAATGGGTGAGGGCCCCCATACATCAGAGTGAATTAATGCAAAGGGAGTGTCACTTTTATTCATGCTCAATGGATAAGTAGTGCGATGGCTCTTAGCCAAAACCCAAGTATCACACTTCAAGGCAGAAGGCTACACATGCTTAAACAAATCAGGTAAAACATGCTTCAAATACGGAAAAGATGGGTGTCCCAAGCGTCGATACCATAACCACAATGTTGTTTCTTTATTGTCATGCAGATTGTTCATGTTGTTGGCCTGGCCGATGTCATCCACATAATATAATCCCCCCTCTTAGTACCACGTCCAATTATCTCCTTGGTGAGAATATCCTGGATAAGACAAAAGTTTGGATAAATAAGTACAACACAACCAAGGTCTGCAGTAAGCTGACTTATAGACAATAGTTTATGGGATAAAGACGGAACAAGTAAAGTATTGGATAAAGTGAGGGATGGAGATAAAGTCACAGAGCCAACTCCAGTGGCTGGTGAGATAACACCATTGGCATTAGCTATGCTGGTGCGTTGTGGAAGAGAAGTTTGAGAGAAGTCCGAAGCAGCAAAAGTCATATGGTCTGTGGCCCCCGAGTCGAGAAGCCATGCCCCACAATCCGCATTGCTATGGGAGGTAAAAAGAGCAAAACCAGAGATACCTGAGTTTAAGTTGGGAGGAGCATCCGTGGACATTGCAACCGATTGTATAAGAGAGAGATGAGGTTCTGCACTAGCAACAACAGTCGTGCCTGAACGTCCACTAGTGCCGGTGCCATCAGGACGCTTACGGGCTTGAAGATCATGCCACCAATCAGGGTACCCATGCAACTTAATGTAGTTTTCACGTGTGTGTGTGTGTGTTTATGGTTGCCACAATGAGAGCATTTCTTTCCCTCAGTAGAATGTCGGTGCTTGACAGATTTACCATGGCCAGAGGTGCTTAACTAGAGGGCTTTTGACACCAAAACAGCCCCCTGGGGCCCATCGGTGTCATGGGTAGTCATCACTTATTGTCGAATAGCCTCTCGCCTAACATGCGCATAAGCCTGTTCAACCGTAAGAAATGGTTTTATCTGTAAAACATCAGCACGAATATTGTCTAGCCGATCACCAAGACCATCCAGAAAAACATAAACACGGTCTTCTTGGATGATCCGATTTTAGTGTTGAATATCAACAGAACATTCCATAGGATTAGGTCGGCGAAAATCAATTTCACGCCATAGACCCTGCAACGCCGTGTAATATTTTTCTAGCGAGCCCGCAGCTTGTTTCAGTCTACTCACACGACGTCGAAGATCATACACTTGCGATGTATCACTACCATCGAAGAAGGTAGTTGCAATAGTATCCCACATCGCTTTTGCCGTAGGAAAGCGAATAAAATTGTCAATTAAAGACGGATCCATGGAAGTATTTCGCTAACCTTTAACAATAGCATTATCAGTGCGCCACTTGCGAAAGGAAGGATCAGTTGATGGGGGCTGGGGAAAGTCGTCGTTAATGTACCCCAATTTTTCCTTGCCCGAGATATACATCTCAACAACCTGGGACCACAGTGCATAGTTGAAACCGTCCAACTTAATGTCGATCTGAGCAGCGAATGTTTCAGTGGTGATGGTCAGGGCCCGAGCGTTATTCAAAACTTCAGTCATCCTTGTAGTCAATTCAAGGATAGGATCAGAGAGATTGGGCCCGTTGCCAGGAGTATTCTGGTCATCAAAAGCCGCCATGAAAGGAAGGGTAGGGTACAATACTCGGATCTGTGATTTTCCAACCTTTTTTTTTTTTTTTGGAATCTCACCAAAATAACACAAAAAAAAGATTAAATGTAACAATATGTCACTGTTATACAACAATCTTACCCGATAGTGTTCATATCTTCCTATTCTATGTTGGTTTTTGTAGTTCGTTTGTAATATTTGGCAATATTTCAAAAAAAAAAAGGCACTAGAGATTATTTAATCTCTTTGAGGAAGACAAGTAGTAGGGCCATCAAAAAAGAAAAGACAAACGAAATGATGGCTAAAAAGAAAAGAGAAACGAAATGATGGCCATCAAAAAAGAAAAGAGAAACGAAATGATTGCTTTTTGAAGACAAGTAGTAGGGTCATCAAAAAAGAAAAGAGACACGAAATAAGAGAAGGGAAAAAATATGTTTCCTTCAACTGCTTTTCCTTCTCTGAAACTTATTCTCTTCTTCTTGTTGCTCAAGATACATCCTCCACGGCGACCACAGCCTCCTCCGGCTCCAACAAACGGCGTCGAGACGACACTGAAGGCGGCGAGTCCGACTTGCTCGACGCGAAGCGGATCTGGATCCGCTACGACCTCTTGATATCCTCGACGACCTCGGGGATATGGATCTGGATCTGGATCCGTCGGCAATTTTCACACCTTATTCGGTACGGTGTTCATGGCCGACGATCGCTCAAGATCGCGAGACAGATCTGCTTCTGCGATCGCGAGCGACGCTCCATCTTAGCTGACGGACATCGCCGGAATACAGTGGGGTTGTTATTGCTTGCTCCTCCGCAGGTTCGTAACCTTCTCTAATACCATGTCAACACATCCTTTTTTTCATATCTTTTTCTATGTATTTCCATAGGTTATATACATTTTTAAAGGAATAAAATCAAAACAAAATCTTTGCTATTTTCAAACTTCCTAAACTAACGCTAATCTATTACGGCTAAACTAACGTTAATTGTCAACAATTATGGCTCACGCCAACAAAATAGATATGAAAAGATCACAGATGCTCGACGACCTAACGCTGAAGCTTGTACGCCCAGCAATAGAATCGGAGTTGAGGAGTTATGGGGTATTGGTGAATAGCTTCTACGAATTGGAGCCTGCTTATGTCGAGTAATACAGGAAGGTCGTGGGAATAAAAGCGTGGCACATAGGCCCAGTTTCACTTATGTTCAACGAGAACAACGACAAGGCTCGAAGAATATGGCAAGAAGAATCAAATAATAACTATATAGATGATGATCAGTACTCTTATAATTGCTTGAACTGGCTGAAAGGAAAGGAGCCCAACACAGTTCTCTATGTTTGTTTTGGAAGTTTGTCCCTTTTCATTAGTGCGCAATTGGTCGAGATTGCGATGGGTCTTGAAGCGTCTAAATTCCCATTTATTTGGGTAATAAAGACATTCAAGAAAGGAGAAGAAGAGCAACAAAAGTTTCTACCTGAAGGTTTTGAAGAGAGAATAGGGGGAAAAGGTTTGATAGTTAAAGATTGGGCACCACAAATGTTGATTCTTGATCATCCGGCCATTGGAGGGTTCATGACTCAATGTGGGTGGAACTCTATACTAGAGGGAGTGAGCTCCGGTGTGCCTTTGATCACATGACCGCTGTTCGCCGAGCAATTCTACAATGAAAAGCTTGTGACTCAGGTGCTAAGGATCGGAATCCAAGTCGGAGTTGAGAAGTGGAGCTCAGAGAGAATTGTGGATGTATCAGTGAAGAGGGACAGAATAGAGAAAGCGGTGTTTCAGCTCATGGGAAGTGGAGAAGAAGCACAAGAGATGAGAAATAGAGTAAAAGAGCTTGCGAAGAAGGCAAAGAAGGCAGTGGAAGAAGGTGGTTCATCTTATGCTGACTTCACGGCTTTGATCGAGGAGTTGAAGGCCTATAAGCACGAACGACCATATCATGTTGCATAGCTCCGTGGCGATGACCATATTATGGTGGATAGCTCCAGTGTTACTGGTTATTACTTCGTGTTTAGGCTCGCAAAACATGATTACTTTTGATTGGTTATTAGTTTTTTTTTTTTCATAATAAGTTTAAATAATTTTAACACAACTCTACTATGTATGTTGGGAGTCTTCAAATTATATATCAGCGCATGATTAATCAAATATATCAAATGTACTCAAAGGACTGTGGCCTTTTTCTTTTTTTTTTTGGCAGGAAATTTTTGGTTGTTCAATGATATAGCTTCATTTCCTGACTGTGGTCTGAAAATAGATGCCAAAATTGTTATACTGCACTGCAAACATAGCGATAAAGAGGCAACAAGCGTCTAAGGATTGGTGGAGTAGCATTTTGTTGACTTTCTCCAATAAATATGTATTTATTATAATATCAAAAATATTTTATCAAAAAATGAGGTTGAAACTTCTACCTAACATTACTCTCATGTACAACAACTGGCTATCTCAATTAATAATGGTATTAAATATAATCGTATTAAAATTGAAGGATGTTCATTCATCCGTCCATGTACCAACAACTGGCTACCTCAATTAATAATGGTATTAATCCATGTTGGTTCATCCTTCCATCTACCAACAACTGGCTACCTCAACTATGTGGATTGTTGGTTTTGCAGCCAATCGTTAAGCTGAGTGTAGGAATCTCTAACCCAAACCAATAAAAAAAAAAGGTAGTTCTTGCTTAATTTGTCACTTTTACAAATCAATTATTAGCTACAGCAATGCTTAGGATCTGAATGAAAATTGCATTAAGACAAACAATAAGGATATTGATGATGAATGAAGAATGTGCTAATTGTTTAAAGGAAGAAATTTTAGTAAATAATATATGCCAACATACACAGCAAACAATTGGAAATCTTACTTGTCTAAATAATCTGAAAATTATTAAAATTATACGTTGTTATAAAACTAACTAATAAAATTACAAATACAAATTAAATAAATCACAAACTTGATAAAGAAAATTTCATTTCTCATCATTTTCTCTCATTTCTCATTTTTATTTTCTTACAACTTCTTCATGATTCTCTCTCATATTTATAGGGAGAGAATACTTAAATAATACCACAAACCCACATAATTCATGTTGGAGAGTATTTATACAAATAATATACATATAAATACATATACCACTAGATGTATGTATAACTTGAATACATACATTATTTGGACACATACATCACTTGAATATTATGTTTCTTGATACATGTGTATAATACGTATATTTACTATTTGGATATTCAACATATTTACAACATTCCCCATTTGAATATCCATCATTGTAGAATATGCCTCGTTAAAACCTTACTAGAGAAAACTCAGTAGAAAAAGTCTTGTGAAGGAAAAATAGTACAATATTCTATTGGAGCTTAATATTGTTAGGAATGTCTCGTTAAAAACCTTGCCAGAAAAACCTAGTGGGACAAAACCATAGCGAAAAGAAAAAGTGTACAATACACTAAACAATAACTTCTTTTTAATTTTCCCCCTCAAGATGACATGAGAGAATTCAGTTATGTTTCTTTGCCTGGAATATCTTTGAGTTGATGCATCTCAATATTGTATATAATCTTCTTTGTAATTGGCAAAGCTTTGATAAATAAGTTGCTCGATCTTATTTGTGTGTCGTTTGTAGCTCATGTGTGAAAAAGACCTTTTGTGAAATATATCTGGCTTTGTTGACTTCAATATAAGCTTTTCATTATTGTGCAATACATGTTATATTATTTTCTTATAACATTGTAAGAGAGCCTCTGATTTAAGATCATTCATGTGATCCATACACATTTTCCGACTTGCTTCAGGAGTCGCGATACTTTTCTGGATGATTTGAAGGTGTAGCAACTAATGTCTACTTCACAGATCTTCATGATATGGTGGCAATATCACTATAAGTGTAATTGTGCTTGGGATCTAGCATGGTGGAGGTCTGACAAATATTCAGCATTTGCATATTCAACCAGTTTTATCTTTATCTTTCTTGAATAAGATAGACTTGTATCTCTTGCTTTCTTGGAAATAATATAATGCATGCTTAGCACCATTTTAATCTGGTGTAAAGTTATATCCTGCAAGCATATTAACAGAGAAAACAATTTCTGGTTTTGTATATAAGAGCATATATTGCATCTAGGCATGGTACTTTAGGACCAGCTAGCTCTTCATTATTTAATGAAGGGGAATATCATCTTTATTCACTTTTCAATGATCTCACAATATTGGGGAGCCTAATGGATATTCTTGTCCAGATGAATTTCTTCAATAAATTTCTTAATGTATTTGATAAATAGACAAGAATCTTACTTGGAAAATTCTTAATCTGCAGGTCGAGGCAAAACTTCAATTTTCCAAGATCTTTTATCTCAAATTTTCCCTTAATAAATATATTCTAATAAACTCTTCAAAAGTCTTAACATATGCAACAATGAAATGAATAAAGTCCATATGCAAATATGATTGTTAGAATGCTCACTTATACAATTATGAAAATGTATGTACATATTGATCGATATTATTATTAATGCAGTATGTACTTCAGGCCTTTCAGATCCTTCAGGGATTATAACATAATTATTCATGGATTAATATATTTCCTCATGTATATCTAACATGATTTACCTCTTTAGGTATTAAAACTTCTGGTTCAGATAGCTCTCGATTTTTTAACGGGTTTAGTTATATTTGATCTTGCTCTTTTCTACTTTTCAATGTCGACATTCAGATATGGTTTGGGATCCCATAATATCAAAAGCACACTTTAAAATATTATCAGGAGCAATATTATTTATGTAATACCACAAAAATTCACAATCCTACAATCTTACAAAAAATAGCTAATTAAGAAATATCATAAAAGCCAAAGGAAAAAATGGTAGATACACCTAATTGGTAATAATCATCAAAGTCTAAGGGCAAAGTGATAAATTCTCCAAACTTATAAGTACTAGAAAGTTCGAAGGCAAATTGGTAAATTCTACTGGCTTATAATTATCATAAAAGTCTAAGGGCACAATGATCCATTTACCTAGTGGTAAATAAGGAAAACATACGAAGGAAAAATAGTAAATTCACCTTCGAGGGCAAATCAATAAATTTGCATGTAAGGGCAACATGATAAATTTACACATGAGGGCAAATTGGTAAATTTGTCTACTTGTAATTATCGAAAATGATCAAGGGCAAAATGGGAACATAAATTTTTGGGCTCCTATAAATAGGGGTTAGGGGTTAAGTTAAATCTTGTTTCAGTTTCAATTTATGAGAAAAAGAGTTTTAGTAGAAAAGCTCTAGAGAAATTCTAACAGCGGGAAAACCCTAGCAAAATTGAGGTGGGAATGATTGTTTAAGTTTCTATTCTTTATATATTTCTTTAGTTTATGTATTTTTCGTATTCTACTATATTCTGTAAGCATGAGTATTAGGTGTTGATTGGCCCATACTGAGAGCCAAATGCAACCGGTGGGTGATGGTTAGCCCACACGAAATGCAACCAAAAAAGTTATACCTTATGTGAAAACATCCTAAAGAAAATGCTGAAAAATTCATCATTATCATTGTTGAATTGATTGTTTTGCTTGTAATACTGTGATGAATAATTAACTACATGTACTGACATTTTATATAAAGTATGGGAACTTCAAGAAGATCCACTGGGTTTTTAGCTCATCCTTCATATTATATCTTAGGAGAATAATCATAGATGATGCCGATGCAACAATGAAACTGGAAACACGGTCCGAGTTAGTATTGCAAGTTGACACTTCAGTACGCGAGTGATGGATGAAGGTTGCGGGAAGTGATTAAGTCTAGGCAGTTATATGTATACATAAACAATCAAGCCTCTGTACATATATATACATATAAGTTTATATAAGTGTTGTTATATATAATATTATTATATATATGTAGACAGCAACATGACACACTAAATAAAAAAGGTGAGGTCGCGGGGTTAATGGCTCTACCAGCCATATATAAGTTATATGTGGATTTATATACATGCGTGATGACTAATAAGAGTGAAATTTGAGAAATTTAATACATTTGTGCATTCAATTTGTGTAAATATTGGCTTAATTTTGGATTACAACTGCTTACATTTGGATTAAAGAGTACAAGTATGAAAAAAAAAATGAAAAGAATACAAATTGGGGTGTTACAATTTTCATTTCATAGTTTTCAAATATGAATGGATTTAAATATAAACAGATTGAGAATTTATTCTTTATTTCATATCTCTTCAAAAGATTCTCATACATCGTCAAGGTGTGTTTATTTCTAAATCTATATCTCTTCAGCGATACTTGTATACCTTTTATGGTATATTTATTTGTCAATCCATTCTTATTTCAGAATGCTTATATATTTATCAATTATTTGCATATACCTTCTTCTTTTAGAAAGTTGTATACTTTGATTTGATCGGCCAACCACACTTCAAGTGTGTTATTTGTAAATTGTCCTTCAGGGACTAAAGATGAATATATTAGTTAACTGATTTGCAAACTCTTTTGCATATGATTTATCATGTGAATTTATCAGTTACTTTAACTTATCATTTGAACTTCTAGTTCACATTAGCTTATAACTTATATTGTCTGTCAAGCAATTTTACATGTCATTCTTTTGACATTTTTCTTTTCTCCCCCTGATAGTGGGAGGATTGCCTTACACTAGCTTGTATTGCATTCTAGCAATTTTGCGCACCATTCTTCTGGAATTGGCTATTGCTCCCCCTAATGGTGAGAAAATTGCTCTATATTGAGCAAAAAATATTGATGATCAACGTAATTTAGTTTGTATAGTATGTCATTTCGTACAGTAATCATGATCATTTACTTTGTAAAATATACCATAATTGTTATACTTTTAATGACCTGTGACACGTCATTATGTGACCAATATTATATCTGTTGGTGACGAGGTTTTTCAAACATAATATACTCCAATTGCCATATTGGCATAATTTTTGTCATTATTGATGTCATCAATCTTAACGTATTACACGTGCAACCGCACTTGTGTCTCTGTAATTTCTTTATTTAAAGTGAATAGTGAAAGAGTGCATTTCTAAGGTACAATTTGTGAGAAACAAAGTAAGATGGATCCATTAACTAGCGTCAGGGGCGAAAAGGGGACTAATTTTAATATCAATACCGATGTGCCTGCAACCACTACTTTACCAGGTTCTTTAGACCAAGCTAAGAAAGGAAAATCGATTCAGCGACTTCCCAGAGCAAAACGTCCTCGTAGGGGTCCTAAAGTTAGTTCTTCCTCTGCTGCGGTCGAATCTTCTAGTCAGACCGATATAGTCAAATCTTCCAATAAGGAAGATGACATGAAATCTTCGTCTGGTTTCACTGTGCTAAACTATGATGATCATATTATTGGCATTTGTGAAGCTAAGGTGGAAAATTATTTATCCCTATCTCATGAGGAACGCTCGCTTAAAGCTTTGTCCCAACTTTCCAAGGTAATCATCATAGTTTTTACATTTTTCCCTTTTTTTCGATCTAAGGTTTATTTATTTATATATATATTTTTCCATTTCAGAGGACTTTTATATACCATACCCTTTCCTTGGAATTACAAAATTTATCACAGCTTCGGTAGAGGGTTATCTATCTTGAAAAAGAGGTAGAGACCTTGACCGAACAAGCTCATGGTAAGGACAATAAAATATCATTTATGAAATATTTGATGAAGTTTGTAACTAAAATGAATGAGTGATTACAACAAGTGATTGTCATTCTTCAGTAGAAAACTAGTGATTTGCAGAGAGAAATTGCGGAGTTACGGCAGGAAAACTCTGCGCTATAATAAGAAGGTATTGGTCCAGGAGATTCCTTTGACCGTGTGTTGGAGGATAACACAGAGCTCCGTGAGGAGCAAGATCAACTTTTGATCCAACTAGCTTCAAGTTTTGGGGGCAAGTCAGATCACTAGAAGTCAATGTATTCTTATTATTTATCAATAATATATTTATTTATGTTGATATGGATTTACATAGTTGTGATTCACACTTAGTTACGACTATATACAACTGTTACTGGTAAATCAAACTCCCACAGTCCATGCCAACTAGGAAATATTGTCTGGATGCATAGTATACTATGACCTTAATAATTGGGCTACCGATCATGACCCAAAGCACCATTAATGTGTTTGTTTGTTGTTGTGTCCAATGCCACGCATATATCTCACGGATTTTCATAAACGATCTTCCTCCTACACTTAAGATTCGTCGCTCCACCCCATGATTATACAAATTATCTATTGTAGTATTTATTATAGGATCCATAACCATTGGGATCTATTACTCTTCTGGCGAACACATCTTCTGGATGTGATTAGTGGTCACCTTTCGTTCCTCGGGTATCATATTGGTTTTACGTCATTGCCTACATGAACTTCCCTCTTTTGCTTTGAGATGCAAAATGATGAGGGCTAAAGTTGTTTATAAAGTTATTAACTTAATGCCTATTTGTAATTGAATGATTAGAGTTTCTCTAATTGTCGGCAGCTTTCAATTTCATTGGATAGTCATTCCAATAATTGAATTTTCAATATTGTTACGAATATACTTAATATTGTGATCATCTAACTTTATACTAATACTTTTCTAAAAGTATCTCAAGAATTTATGCAATTATATGGTATTTCAACTAGTCATAAAGTAAGCATATAAACAAATGAAACTTAGTCAAATGATGTCATTATTTAAAGCATCATTGAGGTCTCAGATACTTGGCAAATTGTGCCAAAATATAAATATATTGTGCCAAAGAACTTCTAGTTCCTAATCGCAATATCCTTTCAATTGGCCTCATAATTTTATAATAAGCCCAAAATTCAAGTAATAAGCCTTTCTAAATATTTCCAAGCAATATAAACATATTATTTGATTATATGATATCTATCATTTTAGATATCTTTAAAATCAACCAAGATCTTCTGTGTCACACCCCAGTACACAGCACACCGCAGTGTCTAGTACCCCCAGGATGTGATGGGTACCTCATACCGAGCGTACCCCAGCCATTACGATCCATAATATTGTTATACCTCAATACACAGCCCGCACACAGCGTCTAGTATCCCCGAGGTTTTTTGTCCATACTATTCACTCATGAATAGTGCAGGTGTCACACTCTGGGTTGCACAGCGTGCCCCCTACCCAGGTGCGGGCGCACCCCCTCGAGGCGTTCTCAGTGTTTACTAGGAATGCGAAATTAGACTCCTTAAGGGAGGTCTCGAGTTCGATTCCTAAGGAGCCCCTTTACTATTTATGAGGGAATAGTAGGGACAAATAATCGTTTCGATGTAGACCAGCTGCGGTTGGGTTGCTACATGGCGATAGGACAATATTATGTGGTACTATGGCTAGGCATTCGCCCCGAGGGGGTGTGCCCGCACCTGGGTAGGGGGCACGCTGTGCAACCCAAGGTGTGACAAAAAGGCCTTATGTATACATGAGGCCTTTTTGTCACACCCTGGGTTGCACAGCGTGCCCCCTACCCAGTTGCGGGCGCACCACCGCAGTGGAGAACGCCTAGCCATAGTACCACATAATATTGTCATATCGCCATGGTTCAGTGGCTACTAGGAATGCGAAATTAGACTCCTTAAGGGAGGTCTCGAGTTCGATTCCTAGGGAGGTCTCGAGTTCGATTCCTAGGGAGGCCCTTTACTATTCATGAGGGAATAGTAGGGACAAATAATCGTTTCGATGTAGACCAGCTGCGGTTGGGTTACTACATGGCGATATGACAATATTATGTGGTACTATGGCTAGGCGTTCTCCACTGCGGTGGTGCGCCCGCACCTGGGTAGGGGGCACGCTGTGCAACCCAGGGTGTGACAGCAGGGCTCCCCCAGATTCGAACTCACAACCTATAGTTTGAATCTGAACTCTAAGTAGCCACTGAACCTCAGTGGTTACTCAGATTGCGAAATCAAACCTTATGAGGTTGTGAGTTCGAATCTGGGGGAGGCCCTACACTATTCATGAGTGAATAGTGTCAACAAATGATCCCGGGGGTACTAGACACTGCGGTGGGCTGTGTACTGGGATGTGACAATATTATGTGGTATATAATGGCTGGAGTATGCCCTGCGGGGGTACTCATCACATCCCGAGGGTACTAGACACTGCGGTGTGTTGTGTACTGGGGTGTGACATTCTGGATCTGATATATTATAAGGCATTACAAATATGAAAATTTTGTTTCATTAGACAACATAATATTCACTCTTCTGGAGCCATGAATATATTTTTTTAATTTAACCTATTTTTCTTTATTGAGGCATGATAGATTAATCATATGTTTGATATACAACAGGTACATCACAAATTTTTTTCATTCCACACCTAAAGCAAACACATAAATAAACATTTATCTTGTGCTACGATAGGATTACTCCACTTCTAGTGCAACGAAATAGATTTATTTCAAATATATGGTTGTAACTATATTCCAAATTGTAACAATCATGGTTCTCATAATAATTTTAATTATAGTCTTTGTCATATTCATTTTCTCATCCATGATCATGGTCTTTGTTACAGGTCATATTCATGATCATTAAAGTAGCATTCACTTCGGGGAATGACATAAAATTTAAGTGGATGAGTATAGTGATTTTCATCACAAATTTTTTTGAGAAGATTTTAACTGTCTTTGTATTGCTACTTCAAGAGCACATGCAAGATAATTTATCTTCTCAAATATGTCTTCTTCAAATATATAATTTATCTCATTAAATTTTAACATTCCAACATCAGGTCTAATTAGTCATTTGATCATAATGAACTTCGAGTCCGTATGATTGTAATAAAACAACTTCAGGTGCAATTAATTATGATGAACCTTTAAATAAAAGGTTATGAGTTTTTGTCATGAGATGTCCATAAACTTTCAGTTATTTCTTCTTATCCATAGTTCAAAATGTTAAATCTTCAAAAGTAATTAAATAATTGAAATAACTAATAATTCATAAATAATTATTAATTCAACAATAAAAGGAAATGTAAAAGAAAAAAGTTAGTATAATAATGCATCATAATAAAAAAAAAAAGTTAGTGTCACTGTTAGTATTAATGTCAATGTTAGTATAGTAATACATCACAATAAAATAAAATATTAGTAATACATCATAATAAAATAAAATGTTAGTGTTAATCCATTATATTAGCTTAAGGCTAATTTACAAATCCACGAACATGTGGGTCTCGTGGACAAAACTCATGTGATTTCACATGAAAATTTATATACTAATTTATAATGATGTTAGAGTATATAAATTATATGTTACGTTAGATTTTAGAGAAATAAATAAGTAAATGAAAATATAACATAACTTCTGATTATGAAATATATAGCTCTTGGTTAGAAAATTATTTCTTAATATATAGCTTCAAGCTATAAATTCTTCTACATAACTTTAGGTTGCATAAACAAAATATCAATATAGCTTTATGCTATATTGATTTCTCTATATAACTTCAGGCTATGGAATCAAAATCAAAATAAAAAATGCAATGTAACTGAAAATACATTAAACAAATAAACATAATAAAAATTCATAAAATTTTACCTCAATATACCTTTTATGATTGAGCAGAGTCTCAGTGCTGATAACGTGTTATAAAACTAACTAATAGAGTTACAAATACAAATTAAATAAATCACAAACTTGATAACCCTTTCGGATTGACCATCTGTCTGAGGATGATAGGCGGTGCTCATGGTTAATTTGGTTCCCAATTCCCGCTGTAAGCTCTGCCAGAACTGAGATGTGAATAAGGAATCTCTATCTGACACTATCGATTTGGGTACTCCGTGTAGCTTCACAATCTCTTTAACATACAGCTCGCCCAGTTTACTGATTGGATCTGTGGATTTAATAGGTAAGAAGTGTGCCACTTTAGTAAGTCGATCCACAATTACCCAAACCTTATCCTCACCTTTCTGATTTCTAGGAAGAGCTCCAACGAAATCCATTGCTATGTTATCCCATTTCCATTCAGGGATTTTTAAAGGTTGTAACAATCCAGACGGTCTTTTATGTTCGGCCTTAACTTGCTGACATGTAAGGCATTTAGACACATATTTAGCCACATCTCTCTTCATACCTTTCCACCAGTAGTTTTTCTTCAAATTTTGGTACATCTTATCTCCACCAGGATGTAAAGTGTATTTAGTCTAATGTGCCTCATCAAATAAGAGCTTTTTAATTTCCTCCATTTTGGGTACACAAATTCAATCTCTGAACCTTAATAACCCTTCTGAATCGATCTTGAAATTTGCATTTCCATTATTGGTTCTTACACCTGCCACCCATTTTATCAATTTTCTCTTTTGAGCTTGTCCTTCCTTAATTTGATGTAGTAGGTCTAGCTTGCAGCTCATATTCTATAAGAAAATCTGATTTTCACCTTTTTGTACGCCCAAATTATAATCTTCAATCAATTGGTACATCTGGGGTGTTTATGCATCGTTCTTGTAAGATTTTCGACTTAAAGCATCTGCGACTGCGTTGGCCTTCCCTGGGTGATAATGCAGCTGAAAATCATAATCATTCAGCAATTTCATCCATCTCCTTTGCCTCAAATTTAACTCCTTTTGTGTATAGATTTACTTCAAACTCTTATGATCAAAGTATAGATCAAATTTCTCTCCATAAAGATAGTGTCTCCATATCTTCAAGGAGAATACAATAGCAGCCAATTCTAAATCATGAGTCGGGTAATTCTGTTCATGAGTCTTCAGTTGCCTAAAAGCATAAGCAACCACTTTACCTTCATGCATTAGAACAGCTCCAAGACCATTCTTAGAAGCATCAGTGTAAATAACATATCTGACTCCGCATGCAGGAGTGATCAATATTGGGGCTGTGGTCAATCGTCTCTTCAACTCTTGAAATGAATTCTCACATTTCTCATCCCAACTAAATTTGGCATCCTTCCTTGTTAGCTTTGTCATAGGCTTAGCTAGTCCCAAAAAATTTAGAATAAATCTTCTATAGTAACCAGTTAGTCCCAAAAAGCATCTAATTTCTGTCACTGACTTTGGCTTTTCCCAGTTCATTACTGCTTCAACTTTTGTTGGATCTACGGATGTCCTTTCGGATGACACTACATGGCCCAAAATTTTGACTGACTTCATCCAAAATTCACATTTTTCAAATTTGGCATACAATTGATTTCGTCTCAATGTTTCCAAAACTACTGTAAGGTGTTCCTGATGTTCCTCATTGGTCTTTGAATAAACCAAAAATATCATCACCAAATACCACTACAAATTTGTCTAGATGAGGCCTAAGCGTCCTATTCATTAGATCCATAAATGCTGCTGGTGCATTAGTGAGTCCAAATGGCATGACTCTGAATTCAAAGTGTCCATACCTAGTCCTGAATGTGGTCTTAGGTATGTCTGACGCTTTGATTCTAAGTTGGTGATAACCAGACCTTAGGTCGATCTTGGAAAAACAAGTTACTCCCTTCAGTTGATCGAACAAATCATCTATTCTTGGTATGGGGTATTTGTTCTTGACTGTGACTTGATTTAATTTTCTGTAGTCAATACACAGTCTCATCGACCCATCTTTCTTTTTGACAAACAATATTGGTGCTCCCCAGGGTGATTCGCTCGGCTGGATAAATTCCTTCGCACTAAGATCATCAAGTTGAGTCCTTAGTTCTATTAATTCGTCAGGGGCCATTCTGTAGGGAGACATGGCTATGGGGCCTGTTCCAGGGTACAGTTCTATCTTGAACTCTACTTCCCGCTTAGGTGGTAATCCTGGTAATTCCTCGGGGTACTAAACGCTGCGGTGTGCTGTGTACAGGGATGTAACAATATTATGTGGTATATAAAGGCTGGGGTACGCTCGGTCACGACCCCCTGACATAGGCTGACGTCATGACCGGCACAGTATACTATACACTGTACATACTCGTATACAGTATATAGTATAATGTCAGGACCTCCCCATAATATGAACATTTCACATTTTTTTCCTGATATATCACAAATCAAATCCAATATAGATATATCTAATCATTCCATTCATGTATACCAGAATCCAAAAGACAACCATTGCCATTCATAAATCAAACATTCCATCATCCAAATATATATGTATATATTCGCTAAATATCTTAACAATCCAAAATAACTATTGCTATCTTATTCTCCCAAACTAACCCCTAGATGGTAATCCATATATAAGATGTGTGATAATTATATATATCAAAATATATAAAACATGTAACTACTTCTTACAAAGCATACGTACATCAATAATGTCAGTTCTAATCACGTCCTGATCACTCTCAAATTTTTCCTTTTCTTTTTTCTTTTGTATCTGAAATAGTGAGGGAAATGGGGTGAGCAAACAACAGCTCAGTGAATATAGTTCTTGATATGACAATCTCATGCATTTTAGGAAATATGGCATATCAAATCGTTCAAATTAAAATATTTCAAAAGCACATATGCAACATTTTTCAAAATAATATACATGCACACAATATATAATTGATGCTCATTCATAAAAAAATTCCCATCTCCCTCCTTCAAGGCAAAAGAGCGGGTCTAACCCTTGTATTGCCGTACAAGGTAGCCACAGCCTCTCATTACCCAATTCACAGTCATTTCAAGGATCGCAACCCTTGTTAGGACAGGCCTACTGACAATGAGGTTTCGCAAAACCTCATCCGGGTCTAATTCCTAACGAAATGACATCATTACAAACTCTAATTGCTAAAATCAGTTTGCATGATCCATAAAACTCAATGCATTATATATAAATATAACATGCATACAATCAAACATTTTATATGTGTACAATGCCATACAAGAACCAAATCAAGAAAACTATACTCACTGTGGTTACACGAGGTTTCTAAGCCAATATACCCTCTAGAATCCAGCAACAATAATGTGCGTCATAGTTGCTTTCTCAAGAGCATCTATCTCTCAAGTCAAACACTGCAATTTGGTAATTCAAATCATAAATCATCATGAGAATTACCATTTAAACTCACCAAAACACCATAACTAATACTCAAATTTCCTAGCTAGTTCAGCAGCTAAGATAGGGTTATTTCACCATGAAAATGTCACATTTAAACTAGATTTCAACACCAACGTACTCATATAGGCATATGAAAACATATGTCAAATTTATTAAAAATCTAGGACATTCCTAAAATTATTCTGTTCACATCGACACGTGTCACATCAATCATTCTATCATTCTACTACCTTCAACAGGTATTTTATTGAGGTTCGACACGTTCGCGGAGGCATCCAAAGCCAATTTTACTCACAAAAATCATATCCTTAACTACTAAAAAAATCAAAGCATATCCAAAAATCATGTTCTTAACATCGAAACGTCCGGAATTCAGTTCTCTACGATTCTATGATCTCAAACCGGAGTTTCATTGGATTCTAATTACATTTTATTCACTGGATATGATTACAGTACTATTTACGTCACTATTCACTATTCATTAAAAACATGATAATTTTTACTAAAATTGTCAAACGGTCTCCAAAAATCATGAAATTAGCATCGATGGACTCGCAATAGTTCCTTCTACCATTCTATAGCTTTAAACTAGAGTTTCATCGGGTTTTAATATGATTTGAAAGGTTTCAAAGATCAAAGCTAAGGGTTCCAAAGGAATCCAATATCAAATCTAACTTCTAATAGCAATAAAAACTACAAACGAACAAATAAATTCAATCTAACCATATATTTAAGGTTCCTACAGCCTAGTAAGTGTTTTCCAACCTTCCTAGCGGATTTTCATTCACGTTGGGTCAAAACCCCAATTTTTAGAAACGCCATAAAACGGCTCCCACAGCAAAAATTACTCTGAAAGGAATGTTACATCTATCTTAGATATCAATTTTACGAAGAAATAGAGTGAAAAATAGTTACCGTGGGTCCCGATTCGGCGAAAATCCCGCGTTCCCCTTTTTTTTTCTTCTTTCTCGCGTTCTCTGTTTCTTCCTTCTCCTTTTCTTTTTTTTTATCTTTTACGTGAGAGAGAGAGGTGAGAGAATGAGATAAAAGAATGAGAATCACATTTGAGAGGGAGATGAGGAATTGAGATAAATAAGAAGGAGAAATATATAATATTTCTATTATCTTATACCTTATACTAATATCAAGGTATATTATCTTATACAAATATCATTTCAAGGTCATTTAATCATCTTATACTCTAATGATAATAAGACATTTAATAATACAATCTACTTAATTTAGGTATGTTTATACACATATACGTTTAACTCCTACGTTCGTATACGCGTACGTATATATATTTCTCAACGTAGGTGTATAATTAAAAGTACGGGGTGTTACACACTCGGTATGAGGTACCCATCACATCCCGAGGGTACTTGTAATGGGGTGTGACAAAAAGGCCTTATGCTAGTACCCCCGGGATGTGATGGGTACCTCATACCGAGCGTACCCCAGCCTTTATACACCACATAATATTGTCACATCCCAGTACACAGCACACCGCAGCGTCTAGTACCCCCGGGATCATTTGTCCACACTATTGAATAGTGTGGACAAATGATCCCGCTGCGGTGTGCTGTGTACTGGGATGTGACAATATTATGTGGTATATAAAGGCTGGGGTATGCTCGGTGGGGTGTGACACTAACCACCAAGTACTCTTCTAAATTCCTCAAGGTCTTTAGAGGCTCAGCTTCTGCTAAGGTTTGAATTCCTCTTTTTGATTCACAGATTCGAGAAGTGCAGACATGATATTCCTCGGGATTTTGTTTCTATCCCCATAGATTTTCAACAACTCTCCCGAAGGTAACCGCAAAGTAATCTTCTTTCGAAGGCAATCGATCTGGGTTTGGTACTCAGATAATCAATTCATACCCAAGATTACATCATAATCATTAACGGGTAAGAGTATCAATTCAGTTGAAATCAGCTTATCATTAATTCTAAGGTCACAACTACATTTTTCAGTTGTTGGGACGTTTACTCCTACTGGTGTTGAAATCTTCATAACGACAGATAAAGGTACAGTGGAAAGTTGTAGTTTCCTGGCTAAGTTTTCAGAAATAAAAGACCTTGATGCTCCAGAATCAAACAAGATTTTAAATGTAACATGAAATAAAATGAAAGTACCTTCCACTACTTCGTTTGCACCAACTTCTAGTTCGGGATTTCCTTCTGTCATTGCAAATACTCGGCCTTGATTTTGGTTTTGGATTTGGTTCTGATTATAACTTGGACGATTGGCTTGATTTCGTCCTTTCCCATTGTTGTTGTTCTTCCAGTTGCCCAAACTAAAAATTTTTCGAACCCCTTGCATAGTGCAGTTTCGTGCCAAATGACCCGGTCGGTGGCATTTGAAGCAAAGTCTCGTATCTACTACTTGATTTTTATTTTGTTGGGGTGCACGAATATTGTTTTGTTACATCTGTTGTCCACCATTATGCCTAGACCATCCTGATCCGTTGTTGTGATTCTGCCCCCTGTTCCACTGGTTCCCATTGTTGAACTTGTTTCTGTTCCAATTATTACCATTGCTGCCGAAGTTATTCAGATTCTGCATCTTGTTGTGATTACTCTGGTAATCAAAATTCTGTCCTTGAGGCCTTTTGTTTCTGTTCCATATTGTTTCTTGCAGGTTTAGTTCTCTTTCTACTAACAAAGCTCGTACAACCACCTCTTTATAAGTCTTCAGATTCATCTGAACAACCACCTTTCTAATTTTCATTCTGAGACCCTCTGCAAATCTACTAGCTTTCATCTATTCATTGACTACCAGTTCATGAGCAAATCTGGAAAGTTCGATAAACTTAGCCTCATATTCTACCACTGTCATGTTCCTCTGTGTCAGCTTCACAAATTCAGATTGTAGTTCTTTTTTGTTCGCCTTGGGGAAGAATTTATCATAAAATATCCCTTCAAAAGTTATCCGTCTATCTTAACCCATAATCATTATATAGATAGTAAAATTTGCAAAACTATAGTTTATATTCTTCCAACCAACGTACTGGTTAAGATAAACGAATACATTTTTTTTTCTTCATGCTAAACATAATTCCACTATTCAAATTTCTTTAGTGAATTATGAGGGTACTTGCCCTTGTCCATCCATCATGGGCACAATATTTTAAATACATTCATCAAATAGAATTTCAGTCCAAGGCATTCACACGTGAAATAAATCACAGGGTCTTTACTAACCGTAATAATGTTCATTGAATTTCGATTGTCAATACAATCCGTTCAAATAATAAACTTTTAAAAATCAAATAAAAATATTCAGTCCTATCACCACAATACTAATTAATTAACTCACCCCTACTACTCTGAACTATGTCACGAACTCGCAATTTTATTCTCCTAAGCACCTGCATATGAAAAATAGGGGTGAGCTTAAAAGCCCAGTGGGTCATCTAAACAATTCACAATATTTTATTATGATACATACACAAGAACATTATAAACAAGTTTCACACATTAATCGTTGCAACATTAGATTGTTTGAGTCAAGAATTTCATAACGTTCTAAATCATGTACATTTAGAAAATCAAACTCAGGGTGGTACTACCCAAAAATTAGAACTCGTTGGCGATATTCATCATGAATAACTGCCCCGTAATAATCAATGGCGATATTCCTTAGAATAACTGTCTCATATATGTGATTCTTATCTTAATTATGTTCTTTAGTGATGTCACGCCATACGTACGGTATAAGTACGATATTAAATGCATTCATAAAACATATTTAAACTCCACTACACATGATATCATGTTACAAAGTCAATTATAATAGTATTCACGCATGAACTTTACTATACCAATATTCCAAGTCATACGTTTCATTATCAGGCATTATAATTTATAAATGAATTCAATTACCACATGAATTGCATGCATCCAATTATCATTTGATCAGAATAAAAATCATGTTGACACACATATCATCATGGCTAACAATCACAACATGGTATATATAAAATCATGTACAATAGGCATGCATAAGCAATCCAATAATACTATAGACCTAATTAATTTAATATTCCTATCTGTATATCAAAATAAAATATTATGAAGGCCTAGAATCATCCCCACCTGAATCGCTAAATTCCAAATCACTTAAATTCTTCGTCACGTCTAGTGCTCAACCTGTACACGTATATTACGTTCGTTAATATAAATACTCATAAGAACGATTATGAGTGTAGAAATATATACATATATATGGTGGTGGGATGTTTAAACAAGTATGTATATATATATAAGATAACATATTATAATGCCTTGTGATATGATATAATAATGTGTATGGTATAACATGGTATAATACAATATGTGATATATATATATATATATGGTGTGGTGATGTGTGAAGCGTTTTGAAAAAAAATTGTGATATACAATATAATCTATAATAGGTGTGTGCTATGGGAAGGTTTTTTTAAAAAAAAAAATGAAAATGGAATAGGGAAATAAAGAAGAAGGGAGACGTTGATGGTGGTGGTGGCGATGTGCCGCGAGGACGGAGCGAGCAGAGAGAAAGAGGGCTTCGAGCAAGAGAGAGGAGACCTGGCGATTGGGTTTGAGGGGTTTGGTGTTTCCGACGACAGAAGCAGAGAGAAGCGAGAGGGGGTTTTGGGCGATTCGCGCAGCTGGGTTTCGAGAGAGAGGTTCAGAGCGAGAGCGAGAGATCGAGAGCAAGAGAGCGAGAGTGAGAGATCGAGCACGAGAGAGCGAGAGTGAGAGATCGGAGAGTGGCGAGAGCAGGGGAAGAAGGCGGAGAAGAGAAGAGAGAGAGAGCGGCGAGTAGCGGAGAAGAGAAGAGAGAGAGAGCGACGAGTGGCGGAGAAGAGAAGAGAGAGAGGGCGGCGAGAACAGCGGCGAGATGACGAGGAAGAGGAGAGAGAGAGGGCGGCGAGAGCAGCGGCGAGATGACGGAGAAGAGAAGAAAGAGAGGGCGGCGAGATCAGGGGAATGGCGGAGAAGAGAAGAGAGAGGGCGGCGAGAGCAGGGGAATGGCGGAGAGTTGCAGCGGCGAGACGGGGGTTTCGGGCATTGGGGTTTTGAGCAGAGAGTTGAGAGAGAGACCTGGCGAGAGCGAGAGAGCAGAGGAGAAGAAGAACTGAAGTCGCAGCGGCGATGAGCAGCAACGGTGATGAGCTGCGGTGATGAGTAGCAGCGACTACAGACGGGTTGCAGTGTGCGCTGGTGAAGAAAATATGAGAGAAGAGATTTCGAGAGATAGAAAAGGGTTTGTGCGATTGGGGTTTTGAGAGAGAGAAGCGCGATTGTAGGGCGAGATTTCCGGCGAGATTTCTGGGATTACGTTTGAAATTGAAAAGTTGATTTTTTTGATTTTTTTTTTTTTTCAGGGATTACAATTATCTTCATTCATTGTCAATGGGGTCAAGAGATGATCATCATCGACTTCATGCTTTCTTTTTACCATTCATGGCTCATGGCCACATGATACCTATGATTGGCATTGCAAGACTATTTGCTGCCCGTGGCATAAGTCTACCATCACCACGATCCCCTCAATGCCTTCCTCTTGATCCCTAGCATGGTCAATCAAGAGAAGAGTTTTACGCACACCAACATCCAAATAGTTCAATTCCCATCAACTTAGGCTAGTTTACCAAGAAGGATCTGAAAGTACCCTCAAACCTCCTCATTACTGCCATAGATTGAACTCAAACCTCATATTATATTTAGGCTATACAAATGCTCCAAAAACCTATGGAGCAGTTCCTTCAAGGATTCCACTTGAAATGCACTGTTGCAGACATTTTCTTTCCTTGGGCTACTTATATTGCAGCCAAGCTCGGATTCTTAGGCTCTTCTTTTACGGAACTGACTTCTTTCCTCTCTCCGCCACACATTAGTAGGTGCTACTAGCATTTCATCCAACACAGAAAACTTAGTGGTGCTTGATCTTCCACGAAAAATAGCGATGAAAAGGTCACAGTTACCCAACGACTAAAACTAGAGGTGACTAAAGGGCTGTGGGGGGTATTAGGGAACAGCTTCTACAAGTTGGAGACAGCATATGCCGAGCACTACAGGAAGGTTGTGGCATTGAAAGCACGGAACATAGGCCCTATTTAAGTTATATGCAACAGAAACACCATAAACAGCGCTGGAATAGGGCAAGAAGTCAACATAGACGAGTCCTATTGCTTGAATTGGCTAAATACAAAGAATCCAAACCAGTTCCTCTACATTTGTTTTGCTAGTCTGTTCCAGCTCACTGGTGCTCAAAAGCGCAACAGATAGCTATGGCTTTTAAGAACATTCAAGGATAGATGAGGAGAAGGAGGAGGAGGAGAAGGAGAAAGAAGGATGTCTGCTTGACGGTTTTGAAGAGAGACGGAGGGAAAAGGTTTCAGCATTAAAGATTGGCGCCAAAATTGCTGATACTTGATCACCCAGCCATTGTGAAGGGTTTATGAACTCTTTACTAGGAGTAAGTGAGGGCATGCCTTTGATCACGTGGCCACTGATCTGTTAGCAATCCTACAATGGGAAGCTTGTGACTCGTGTTAAGGTTTGGAATCCAAGTTGGAGTTGAGACGTGGTATTTAGCATGAGTAGTGGATATATTTGCAAAGGACAGAATAGAGAAGGCATTGAATCAGTTCATGAGCTCATGGGCAGTGGAGAAGAAGCACTAGTGATAAAAGCGAGCGAGGAAGCTTGGGCAGATGGCTAAGAAGGTAGTAGAAGGCGGCGTTCATCTTTTGCCGACTTCACGGCTTTGATTTAGGAATATTTGAGGGCCTCTTAAGCGATGGCAACCATCTTATGCTCCATAGCAAGAGAGTTTGGGTTGGGTTTGGATTTGGCTCGAACCCAACCCAACCGTTACACCCCTGGTCCCGGCATTCATCTGTGCCAATTACAAGATGATTAATGGTTGAGGACATGTAAGTACTAGTAGTACTGTTATGGATTTTTTTTTTTTTGTTGAGAAGATATGATGTAAAGAGAGGGTGTTTGGTATGGGATAATGGGAATGAAAATCTTAAAGATTCTCGTTTCACTATTTGGAGTAAAAAATAAGTGATTCCCAAAAAAAATAAGATTCTCAAAAAATCTCACCACTCAAAAGAAAAAATCTTCCTTATTTCACCTATCTTAATATTTTTAAATAATATAATAACTTTTTATTAAAAATAATATTTTAATAAAATATATTAATTTTATTAACTTCGTAATAATAATAATAATTTTTATATTTTTATGAAATATTAATTTTTTTCATCACAACTAATTTTATTATTTTTAATAAAAACCAATTTTACTATTTTTTTAATTAAAATAAAGTTTATATATACTATTATAATAAAAATACTTCAACCTCCTTCACCATGTCGTCACTTTTGTTATTTTTCCAAAAATGCCCTTCTTTACCTTATTACTTATTCTTTTAAAAAATTTCTAAAATTTTAAAATTGAGGTAAATTGGATATTTCCGACCTTCCCATCCGTATTTCTATGAGATTTGAAAATAAATAAATAAATAAAATTATACCAAACGGTGAGCACGATCCCATTTCCCAACTTCTCATACTTTTTTCCCATGAGTGAGGTTGGTTATTACAATTACTCAACTATTTTTCCGCAGTAAGGGAGATAAATGTGCACCGTTCAAAGACTTTGATCATTCATTTAATAAAAAACTAATTTTACTATTTTAATAAAAATTAACTTTATTATTTTGATAAAAATTACTTTATTATTTGTAAATTATTTTTTAATATGTTTAATAATAAATTTTCATTATTTATTATATTGATAAAATTAGTTTTATTATTTTTAATAAAATTAATATTCTATAATAAAAATTATTTTATTATTTAAAATTTAAATGTGCTACCAAACACAATAATATGATATTCCAAGAAAAATTATGTAAAATTCTCATGTATAACCAAAGACAGTAATATAACATTTTGATCAATCACTTTCTCAGGAATCTAATTTTCATTCCCATTTAAAAATTACCGCGTACCAAACGCACCTTTAGTAGTTAGTTTGTTTAACCAGTTCCATCATCATCAAACCACGCTCTCTCAAGGATGTATCGAGCTCGTTCTTAGCCTATTAATCCCCCTCATCCTCTAAGGTGAGGTGGTGACGAGTTTAGTATTTTTTTTTTTAGTCATTCAGGTAGTGGCAAGAGTTGAACTTAAATTTTTTTAGATCTCAAAGTCATCTTTTTACCAACTGTACCAACTTCATATTAGTAATAATATCATTGTGTGTGGTGGTTCACGTAGTTCCAAGTGTTTAGCGATTCGAACTAAATTCCATTTCGACAGATATTTCAGGGTTGTAGCCTGTCTTACAGATTGACAATATGAATATTCTATGTTTAGGATGAAGGGAATGAGCTCTTTGCCCAAGATGAATTGTGATTCTCTTTTCTCTTGGGTTCTACCATATTACCACAGGCCAAATGGTTTAACACATTCTCAACCAAAAACCAGTAATTTTAACTTCTTGTCTAATAAAAATTCAACCAAAATTCCAGTCACAATGTGATCATCCTTGAAGCTAATGAAATTTGCGATCACATTTTAACCTCAATGGAAAACAGACTATCATATTTTACACCTCCAGATCTCCACCATGATTTGGTATCTAGCAGCAATCATTCATGCAACATAATGAAGAATGAGAATTCGAGAGCCATTGCCACAAATGATTATGGTATCCATGTGAACCAAATATTTGGCCCTTTCATTTTGGGTTTGTGGGGAAAAGGGTGGGGGTTCTGTTTATATCTGAATAGTAAAACCTTGAAGGGCTCTGGTTTTCTTGCTCACCAAAGACATGTCCTTTATGATGAGTTTGCTCCCAGACCATGCATTGATGTCGTAAAGAATGTATCTTGGATTACAGCTTTCACCATTGTCTATTACCACAAGAGCAAGTTCTCATACAAAGCAGCACAGTATAGAATATTCTGAACATTTTTCACATATGTAATGAAATTTCCAACATGGAATCATTGTCAAACAAACCAAGGAAAAGATTAGTAACGAAAAGAGAGTTTCAACAGAATGGATACAATCAAAGTTTCTTCAATATTTAGTCAATAGATCTTGACCACCTACCACATATGACCATCGCTTTTGTCAGGCAAATAAATAGAAGAGCAGGATTTGCATTTACATTAGAGGAGGATATTGCTTAGCCTGCTGCCTGACCCTTCTCTTATACTCCACAGGTTCCTACACATGTAATAATTACATTATTAAGCAACAGTAGTTCCAATATTATTGAAAACCAAGAATGTAAATGAGACATTGGGAAGAATTACCCAGCTCAAGGTTATAGCATACCTGAATGAAGAGATGATATCCATCAGTCTGAGCCGGATCTGCTGGGTTTGGCTGGTCCAGCAAATCCTGTATGCCAACAAGAATCTGCTTAACTGTAATAGCAGGTCTCCAACCCTATTATATGAAAAGGAGAAGTTCCAATTGTCAGTTTTTCTGGGTTTCTTTTTCCTAATAAGGGAAAATTAATTGCAAGCTTTCCTAAGAATTTAAAAACCATTTTAGGCACTTACACTGTCCTCATTGAGGATAGAAAGGCATACTGTTCCAGAAGGGTAAACATTGGGATGGAAAAAACCTGGAGGGAACTTGCATTTAGGTGGTTTGCTTGGGTAATCTTCACTGAAGTGCATTGTCAGAGGGAAATATCCACCTTCCCAATCAGTCTGCAATAATAGATAAATTAAATTATTGGAGCCACTTAAAAGATACACCTAAATTTTTTTTTCCCATTTAAGAAGAGCTCACTTTAAAAGCATGACAATAGTAACATTAATGATTAGCCGGTAAGGGCCGAAGATCTTACATAAAAGTGCAACGAGAATGCCAATATAACACAAATAAAAAACAAATCGCTCTTCCCATTTCCCATATACAATTGGGTAAAAATTTTACTTTCAGTTTATCTGAAAGCATGAACCTCATCAAACCTTGGAATGCATAAGAATCTCAAGGTAGGAAAATTCTTCAAGTTAGGCCTAAAAAATAATAGCATTAACAAAAGCATTAAGCTACTAAAATCTATGTTATCGAAAACTCTGACTTCAGGAACTTCAGTTTTTAAATTATGGATGAATTACGTCTATTGTAAAATTGTACTAGTGTGAAGTAACTGAAAATATTATTTATTGTAACAATGAACACAACTTGATAAGAGGAGAAATCAACCAAAAGCATAATTAAGTAATCATGCGTCCTGCTCCCAAGAGATCTTCCATATCTTTTGGACTCCAGTCTAGGGGAAAAAATAAAATGCAAATAAATAAAAACATCATTTATCATAACAACAACACAGCTTAATAAGAGGAGAAATCAACCAAAAGCATAATTAAGTAATCATGTGTCCTGCTCTCAAGAGATCTTTCATATCTTTTGGATTCCAGCCTAGGAGAAAAATAAAATGCAAATAAAGGCTTACCAAATTAGCATAGCAAAAAATTTAAACATAGGAAAGAAAGGTAAATGAAAGTACCTATCACATACGGTCTCGCTATGATCAGGTCAAAGGCAAATTTAAACATAGGAAAGAAAAGGTAAATAAAAGTACCTATCACATATGGTCTCGCTATGATCAGGTCAAAGGCCACCACAAAATCTATACTCACAGTAGCTTCAGTAGCTTATCTCCAAATCCATATCCTCCATAAACTATTTCATATAGTCATACTTTACCCTCTATTTTCTCAAAATTGTATTTTAGTTTGTTGGTCTACTCCTATATGGGACACAAATGCACTAAGTTAATTATAGTATCTTTAGTATATCACCTATCTTGAGTATCCTCACATACCCTTAAACACAGTTGGTTCCAAGCTCAAATAAAGGAAGAGAATTTCATTAAGCAGCTAACAACAAATGTAAAACATTTGTCAAGTCAACAATGACATGAATCTACTAAATTGGACTGTGTGAAGGACTAGGACCTCCCCAATAATAATTTACATGTTGACTAAGCCTTTGATATAGCAGAGTGGAAAAAGCAAATCCATGTACCTAACTCCATGTACTTGGAAAAAGGCTTAATTAAGTGAGTTGAGTTAAGTTTTATTATCTGTTTTATAAATATAATTCTATATTTTCTTGCTAATATTAAAAAACAGGTATTATATTATGTACCAAACGTTCATTCAGCCAAGGTTCAAAAAATAAAAAAATCTCCAAAATTCGGCGAAGTTTTTCAATTTTTTAAACCACTAAAGTGGGAAGTAGAAGTGAAATAAAAAAATGCAAAAATTTGATAAAATTTGACAAATTCAATAAAAGCTTGATTTTTCAATTAGAAAAGGTAAAAAATGGACACAAAATTTAAGGGTTGATTTTAATGTTGAATCGACAAAATTTAATGAAATTCAACATTAAAGTAAACATGTGTTGTTTCATCAATAAAAAAAAAAAAAGAATTACCAAGAGTTATACACTATTTTTAACTTTATCAACCAGCATAACAATGTATATAGAAAAAAAAATCTTACAAGCTAAAAGATACGTAATTTTAAGAAAAAAAGAAGAAAAAAAGCAAGAAAAACAAAAGTAAAGAAAGAAAGAAAGTTAAAATGAGACAAAAACTTAAAATACATTAAAAAAATTTCCAAAGCCATCTTCTTTAGTTAAAATCTCATATTACAAGATAAAAAAGCAATGCATTTGAATAATAAACTAGTAAATTGTGTACACTGGAATGCCAAACTAGCAAATTATATGGTCTAGAAGCAAGCCACCACAAATTGAAAATCAAAACATACAAAGGGATCAAGACCAAAAGCCACCATTTCAAATTTATCAACCCACTTACCAAGATTGATTTTGTTAGGTCATTTATGAATATTTTTTTGTATTCAAAGTGTCTATTTATATTATTTTTTAGCTTATATTACAATAAATCTAGATATTTTAGCATTTGTTAAAAAGTTCTCTAAACTTCTCTAATTTAAAGAATTTTTACGAAAATTCTCCTTGTCGAATTAAAATTCTCCAAATTAATTTCGATTTTCAAGTGACCAGAGGGCAGGGCAAAGTCAAAGTTTTTATCCTTGCATCCAACTAACCAACCTTAAAGTTTGACATATCAATATTACATATACCAATCCATGTTTAATGTTATGTCTAATATCATGAGACGCTCTTTTAAATTTTAAATAACAACTTGAAGGGCTAAAATAAATAAATAAATAAAATAAAATAAAAAATAAATACTAAGTAGTTATTGATCCTCTCTTCCTTTTCTTGCTCCCTCTACAACTAAAAAAAATGTCTAAGACTCTATACTCGGTTCGATACTTTGCAGAAACATAACCACCTAAGTGTATATAATTTACTATTTGGTTCAGCCAGTCTTGATTGAGATACTCTATCAATACCTAATGAGGTTAAGTTATTCTAATTTTGGGTCAAAACCTACCTAGCCCACCTATGCATGCATGCTCCTATTCTTAGCCTATTATCATGAAGTAACTTTTTACCTACACCTATCCAAAATAGTGGAAAGACCCTTTCTTATGTATCACTGCATTCAGGCCACACATTGATACGGTGCCCCTTACTCATTTCTTAAAACAACCAATAACAGATGCAACTTGTCACTTAACAAGGACATCCCAACCCTTTGTCTAGTTTAATTAAGTAGATGCAGGTTCATAGCAAATCAAACAAAGTTTACACTGATTGTTAACTACCTAACGCAACCCTTCTCCTCCATCCATGCTTATAAAGGTTAAATAGCTTTCCCCAAATTAACAAAAAATAATTCTTGGAGGGTCAGTTGGGCCACTGACAAGAAACCCCTTTCTTTGTAATTCTAATGCGTTATTTGCACCAACTCATCAAAGAAAATATGATCCACCATTCAAGAAGTAAGAACCATAAATATGTTAAATATATTTTTTCTCCAAAAGTCAAAAATCCGCACTCGAAGAGTTGGTGCACAAAGAAAAAGTAACATGAACCTTGTTAGCTGAAAAATGCCAACAATGTCAATAAGTAAATATTTTAATTCTTTTACAAATGAAAAAAAGGATACAAAAAGGCCAAAAATCTTAAAGTCAAAGGGTTTGTAAAGGGGGAGGGTTGCATTGGTAGTTGACAACCGGCGTAAAACTTTGTCAAATCAATTGTAACATGAATCTACTTAATTAAATTATACGAAGAATTAGAAGATCCTTAGGATGGGTTGAGGGACTCGCACCGCGAGTTCGAGCCCCATCCTCGGCATATCTTGCTTGGGAGAGGTCGCCCAATGCCCCTGCAGTACCTCAAGAGCAGACTAGTGCCATCCCGAAGGGTGTGGGGATACAGCATGGGAAACCAAAAAAAAAGAAAATCCTTAAATGTTGACTTAGTCCTTGACAGAGATAAGCAGAAGAAGCGAATTCATGTAGTGAACCTCATATAATTGAAAAAAAGATTTGTTGAGCAGAGTTTAAATAAAATAAAATAAAATAACTCAACATTGGCCACAACTCATAGTTGCAATCCAACAACCCGTATCTCACATTTGCATATATGCAAGCCTTCGAGAGCTCCAATTTTTTCGCGAACATCAGGGTAATGTAAGTAAAACAATGAGTGGAAAAGCAGGGAGGAACGTAATGAACGGAGGTCCATATGATACATTGAGGATCAAACAAATAACAAATTTCATAATATACAGAGTTAAAACAAACAATAAACCTTCAAATTGAAATTAATCTTCAAAGGGTAGCTTACTGTGGCTGTTCATTACATAAATATAAATTCTATCAATACGATACATTATTAGAAAACATTTAACAACTCAAAGATGCTTATAGAAATAATTAAATTGAGATTTATCTCTTTTCCTTCCATCAATGGCACCTAGGTTCCCTTCTAAGTAGATATCCCACCAAACTATGAGAGAAGGTAACTTAAATCTTCCCAAATGTTTAAGGTATTATTTTTATTATTTGGGGGAGGGGGGGGTCCAAATTCCTAATGTTATTTGCAACTAAGTAATTTAGATTTTAAACCCGACACAATTCATAATTTATGCAACATTAGTCCACAAGATCCTTTATGGAAATAAAAAGAATGTTCTTTGGCATAAATTCCTTCCAAGGTAGCCATTCACACTTTTGAAGGAGTTTTTTTTTATTTATAAATGAGAGGTCAAGTCATGAAATTGAAATCGGATTGGTGTTTCCAGTACAAAGTAGAAAAATCCCAGGTGGTGGTGATCAGTACAATTCCACATTTAATACTATTAGTCCTCCACTGAAGGAAAGGTGGACTAATAGTTGAAGAACCCTTAGTTGGAACTTGGAAGCCCCTACACAATATAGCATAGATCACAAGAATTGTATAACCAATTTGAGCAAGAAGCAGTGTTTTCAAGGCGTCGCCTAGGCATTTTAGGGAGAAAACGCCTAGGCGCCGTGCTACACAGGCAGTGGGGGTTTGTACAAATATTTAAGCCCATCTTTTCCATTTGCTCCAACCAAGAAACGTCGTCGAAATCTCTGACGACCGTCGATGACGCTCTGCTGATAGATATTTGAGTTTTGTACTTTTGAACCTTTTGGATAAAGTGTATTATGACATGAACTAATGTTTTGTGGACATGATTTAAATTAATATAAAGTGTTTTTATCATTTTATGAAAATTTAACATTTATTATAGAATATAGTTAGATATATATAATTTTATATATGAACTGCGAGGGACCTGTAAATAATTAATTAATTATCTAAGGATCTATAAATAAATATTTTTCTTATCGCCTAGACATCACCTTGACGCCTTAAAAACACTGGCAAGAACTCTCCAAACATAAAATCCATATACCCCACCATGCAAGCCTTGTCTCATTCATTATTGTGATTTTGTTAGATCCAACACAGCAACAACTCCATTTCTTTTGGGAAAAATCATGAAATCCGAAACGACCATGAGAACAGTTCAATGCATCCCACATCATTCCCAACAACCCCTCCTTTAAAAATCATAGTAACCCAATCCATTCACAGCACCCAGTGAACAAAGAGGAAAACATGTGACAAAAGGCAATGCTGAAACAAGTAGAATTTTTTATCGAGTAAACTATGCTCTAAGATAAGTTTAATCCTGAAAGGCACGTCGATGATTTGATTCTGTGGACAATCATTTACAATTCATTCATGAGAGAAAAGAGGGGGTGGGGTAGAGAAATTCTGCACAGCCCTCTAGGACATTAGCATCAGAAACCAACCCATTTACCATTGCAATAAATCAATCAAACAAACAAGACATTCATCGCTTCTTTGTTTCCCTTCATCTCAAATGGAAAGCACTTTTAATATGAATAATAATCTTAGCAATTTAGCAAAATTAACAATAATGCAAGAGTTTATGTTTGACATATTAGGGCTACAGTTTCAAACATGAAAGCTCTTCTACTCACAACCAGCCCTAGCTCTGCCAAAAAAACCTAATTTAAGTACAAAAGTCAGAACACTTTCTCACAGCAACCATATCGAAAAATCAACATAAAGACAAAAAAAAAAAAAAAGAAACTTAAGACCTACCCCAGCTTTACCAGGGATTGTGCACTGCCACACCATCAAATTAACCGAACCATCGGGAGCAGTTTCCGGCTTAGCAACAAAACCCTAGAGAACCAAAACCAGAAATTAGAATCAAACCGCAGAACTACTTCAATGTCACAATACAAAATTTACCAAAATAAAAATCATGAAATTAAATTTACAGAGATTGATACGGACGTGGGGATGATTCTTGCGCCATGCCTTACGCTCTTCAGCAAGACGTCCGCGCGCGATGCCTCCCGACATATTGATATTTTTGCTGCTCTCTGCTCTCTAGAGCTCTTCTCTTGTTTCCTGAAACCGGAGAAAGAAAGAGCGCCTCACCACTTTCCTTGCGCTTTCCAGTTTAATTTCTCTTTTATAGTATTTATTGACTCAGACTGACCGGGTATATCACGAATACGCAACTATTAGAGATGAAGATTTTGTACACGTGGCGTTTAATTGTCTTTGGGACATCGAGTGCTCGAAGAGGTTTGGATGCATTGGGTAAGTGTTTCTTTCTTAAAAAAATAGTAAAAAGCTGGTTGACGGAAGAAGTCAAGGCATTAGCGTAATTTTCACGCGCCTACCATCTACTTGTGTACTCTCCCACGTGCCGCTGCGCTTTTTTGTTTAGGAACGGATAGGATCGAATCAGTGAGGTGGGGTTTCCATTTTTTTTTTTTTTTTTTTTTGTTCTTCTAGAATGGTTCGACAAATGTGAATTCAGGTGTTTTAAAAAAGTTACGAGGATTACTTGTACCGTTTTGAATAAATTGTGATAAATGTGGGTTCGGTGCTCTCGCCTCTCGTCATACTTTCTTCGAGGATGCAATCTAGATGTATGACTTCATACACAGAAGAGTTTTAATTTAAGAAAAAATATATGTTGGTATCACTGCTTAATCTTTATTATTTTGCTGAAATTCAATTGTTAATTTTTTGAAATGTGAATGGCCCGAATGTGTCTGGATCTGGAGTACGTAATGGGTCGGAATGTGTATTTATGCACACTAGTTTGTTGCATTTATTTCTTAAAATTTTAAGGTTTTTATTATAATAAATGTCAAATTTTGTTCATTTATTAAAATTCTAAGTTTTTAATTAAAACAAATATTAAATTAAATACTAATTAAAGTTATTGTTTTCAATTATGAATAGGAAAATGTGAATGTGTATGATAAAAATAAAGACATCACAATATAGTGTTTCGGCTAAGCTCAGTGGAAACTCAAGTTTGTAGTTCAACCAGGCTTGATCGTAACTCACTAGGATAATCCAAAAGAAAGGTGTTTAACTAGACTGTTATAAGTAGTATAAATATATATGAAATTGTCCGTAACCAGCCCTATGAACTATAACTCAAAATATCAGCTGCATATCCAGCAAGAAATACTTGAAATATGTCATCTCAGCTAATAGCCAAACCACCCAACATATACATCATCTTAGGACAAAAGACTTACTTTATGTGATACTAACAAGCATTTGCTTCCCCTTTTATCAACCAAAGTAGGGGTAGGGAGGGCTCTTGATATTCCTCTGCTAACTAATCTAAGCATTCTGTGCCTATGATGACCAGTGTGAAGTGTTACACATAAACCATTACATGGATTAAAGAAGCATTTACACCAAATGAAAACACGAGCACTGGAATGATGTACCTATTGCGATTGGATTCAACAGCACCAATACGCTATGTGCTCTTCTTTGCGATGGACGCTCACAAGGCCCCCACATTGTAAGCAGATGAAACTGCTTCCATCAGAGAAGGCATCCAACATTATTTGCTTTCGCCCAGTTTTCGCAAGTATTGAAGTTTCTTGTATGTCAGGTATCGGAGCCACAGGTTGCCCCATTGCTTCAAATGGCAATGATTCAGATCTTGGTGGCTGTGCTTCAGCAATGGCACATTCAGCAAACAAGGAAGCCAGCTCATCAGCAGCAGCATTTGCTTGCAATTTATTTCTGTAAAGTTCGCGAGCACGGTCCAATGTTCGAACTACTGCCTCATCTCCACCAGCAGATTTTGTAGCCATCACTACCTATTTTCCAAACAATATGATTAGTGTTTGTATGTCACAAAGAGAATGGTCTCAATTCTTATTTACTCATTCCTTCAGAAGTTTCCTAATAGCTACCTTGTTTGTCAAGTGATCTAAGATTGCAACTATAACATAGCTTTCTTCAATGAGACTTAAATGAGGTGTTACCAACTCCAGGAATATTTCTACTTCCCTTTAATAATAAAATTGCTAATCAAACTGGTCCTCTAGAAGCCTGACGAAGCTGCTAGTCTGAATGTTGTTTTAAAAGTCCGTGATGGCAGCAGTCAGCCCAATTAAAAATAAATAAAAATTAAAATTAAAAAAATCTAGATATTTTTAAATTCACAACCGCCTCTAAGCGTGACACTTAATGAGAACAAGCAACTATCAAAACAGAAGATATGCCCCCAAAAAAAACGAAACAAAGAAGATATGTCTTTTATAGAAAAGGATATTGATCACCAGGTAACATCAGTCTAGATATAGGCTCAGATAGCCTGACCTGTGTAATAGATTCATCGTGTTCATCAGATTAGAATAACCAGGAGTTCATGAGTTCCAGTGTTTCACAGTAATTGGTGTCAAGATAGGGAAGAGAAGCAACAAGAAATAGAAGTTGTCCATCAAAATGCTGGAACATATTACTAAACAATACAATAAACCTGCTATGTGAAATAAGATGCTAATTCAAAAGATGGAGAACAAGAACTTAGACTACCGAAAGCTCAAGTTCTTAAAAGAAGCAGGACCACTTCAAGGAAGTTAATTCAACTAGGAGAAGTTCCACATACATCCCAATTCAATTTAGATAAGAAATGTATTAATTGTTAAATGCAAGAAAAAATTTACATGCCAGCCAATAGAACAAACATAAATGACTCCCTCACAGTTCATTATTAGAGAAAATATATTCAGAATCATAATGGGCGAACATCTCAAAATTGCCTGAAAATAAATATTCATAAGGGGGCTAGAAGTGCTTCAGCTTGGAGAGAGATTCTGTTAATTTAAATCCTCAACCTAAAATCTGAAAGAAATCAGACAAAGGTTCTGTATGTGTAAAGCTGCAGACCAACTACATCTACACCAGTGATTTCATGTACAAATTAAATGTAACCAAGGTAAACTAAGACAAATAATAAATATGTTAAGAGAACAGCCATCATGTACAGAACCTAATGCCATTTGTTATTCATTTAAAGTCTTTAAATTGCTTTCTCAAATCATGAATTCTTGATTATTGATCATTTCTATGAAATTTTAATAGATAAAAGAATAAAAAGAAGACAACAATGTTTTGGATAACGTCTATATGCTATAGCCTTCAAATGATGAATAGCTGAATTCGAAGAAACATTACCTCTGGTTACAAAACCATACAGAATCAGGAAATCTAACAGAGTGATCAAGCTACAAGCAATATGGATAATAGGGCGTCAGCACATATCAAACAAACTACATGGCTGAGGCATGCTTTTCCATAACATTTATGAGGTTCCCACGCCAAATTCTACATGCAAAAAATCTTTTGATTCAGATAAACCACTCAAGTCTAGCCAAACCATTGATTGATTTGTCGACCAAAAACAATGATAATTTTGATTTTTACCATTAATTGTGTCTGCTGTAATCATAGGCACAAAAGCTGGAAAGCCCTGTTGACCAAGGATGAGAAGGATAACCAAGGTCAAGATGCAAGGAAGAAATTGACTTGATGAAAATCCCCAGTTGGGCCAACATTTGGATGGCAATGCATGAAGGCAAGATGTAGAAATGTTAAGCAAACCCAAAAGCTTTCAAAGTCATTAACGAACTTAAAGATTTGTCCAAAGCCTTTACACACATTTAGGATGGAGGCTCATCAAGCTATGTGATTAGCCTCATTACATTGAAATTCATCCAAAGAAAAGCTTATTACCCAACACTTGGTCACCAATGTGTAATGAAGAATATAGAAATAATAAAATAAATAAATAATATTTTATTAATAAAAGAAATTTATATTACTAGGAGAATAGTTACTTATTTTTAGTAGGATTACACTTATTTTATTTGAGTAAGATTTTAGTTTCTAAATTGTAGTAGGATACAAATTAGATATTTTAGATTTCTATACATAATAAGTCTGTAATTGGAATTGATAGATTGATTGAATGAAAAATTATTGATTATTTGATTTCTTCCTTTTCTTCTTCTCCCTCTTCTTCCTCCCTTTCTTCTATTTCTCTTCTAATTTCTTCTACTTCATTTTTTATTTTTTTTTCGGAGAAGCTAGTAGTTAGTAGTTAGTTGTATAACCAGCTTCATCATCATCCGTCACCATACCACAATCTCAGAGAGGTATCAGGCTCATTCCTGACCCATTAATCCCCTCACCTCCTAGGGTGGCAAGAGTTGAACCTGAAACCTTTGGGTTCCAAAGCCACCTCTTTACCAACTGCACCAACTCCTTGTTGGCCTAATTTCTTCTACTTCTCATCTCAGTGTTGCATCAATGTGGGTTTTGGAATAATCTAGACTAGATATGACATTATGGTCCTAATGGCATTTTGTCAAAATGTGCCCGACCAAATGATTGGAGCCTGCCTTTGTTTTTACTCTGGTACTTGGAAACTAGACTACATATGTTTCTAAATTTAGGCTTTTTTTAAAAGCACAAAACTAATACCAAATTATCAAATCTTAAAGGAACTCAATCTTAATAGAAGATAAAAGTTATAGATAAAATAAATACCACTGCCCAATTTTTCTATTTTTTTCTTTTCATCAATTATTATTCTCTTTTTCTCCCCACCTTCTTGTGTTCTCTCCATCTCTTCTTTTGATGCCATCCCATTATTCCCCGAGTTTTGTCTCCCATATCCCCCATTCAATGCATTATTTCTTTTCTTTTTTTTTCATCAGCCATTAGTCTCTTTCTCCCCCCTTTCTGTGTTTTCTTCATTGCTTCTTTCTATACTATCCTATTATCCCCCAAGTTTTGTCTTCCATATCCCCCATGCAATGCGTTATTTTGCCTTTCTTCCATTGGTTTTCAACATGTATAAAATATCATAGGGTCAAAAGCCTAAACTCAGTTTTTATATGGTTTAAGAGTTCCAAGACTCTCAATTAGCTAATGACCCACCCAAAGATGACTTAGGAGGTTCAAAAGACTGTTTGATCTTTAAAAATGATATCCAATCTATGTCAAATAAGTTGTATTTACTAATGATGATAGGCAGCAATATCAAGTCTTTTGGATTGAAAATTGTATTTCTCCACTATTTTTAAGAATTCAAAAAATACATTAGGTAGCTTAAAATGCGTAAAATCAGCAAAGGTTGATTTCAGATTTAGGAAATCAAGCAGTTAGCTGTAGGCTTTGTGGATATATCGTTAAGATAGTTAAAATCCTCAGTGATATGACAAGCTACACTATCCATTTGACAAATATAATCCTAAATTTCTAATCAAAATTACTTTATCCAACTCCCATATTTGTGAAAGTAGCTAAAAGGAGCTCCCATGTTATGCGAACAAAAAGAACGGATTGGTTTTGAAAGAGAAAGTGACAGTTTACACTCTCCGATCGCTCAAGTTCGTTTGAAGGCCACGATCTCATCATTCTCTAACTTCAACAGGTTCATAGATTCATCCCTTGAGTTTGTTGTGCTCAGTCCTTCATTTTTATTTGAAAAATTGGTTGGTAGTTAATAACTTGGTACCCCCACCAAAAAACTATATAAAGTGTCAGATCTCCATATGCTCTATGTTTCTTATCCTAAAGATCTGTACAAGGATACAGCATCATTTGCAAAATAGAGGTGCAAAATCACCATCAACTCATTCCTCCTACCAGCTCGGAAACCCTTTTTCCTAATCATCAATCCCAATGCTTCTGCTATCATGATATATATAGATGGGTACAAAATGTATCCACCCTGTCAAAAACCTTCAAAACTCCTAAAGAAACCGTGTAATCTATAGAAAAATCTGGCCTTCAACCCAACTTTTCCCAAAAGCAGTAAGCAAGAAAGATCAATGTCATTGTAACCCTGTTCCCAATTGATCTTCCAAATAACCCCTGAATCATTAAATATCTCTTCTCATTCTCATTAACCATCAAAACTTTATTAAAAGACAAAAAAAAAGGTCTCCCTAGAATAAAAGCACCTCATTGCTTGTTAAAACGAGTGCTCGAGACGCTTACCTAAGTAACCTTACAAATAAATAACAGCAGGAGATGATCTTGTATGCATTGCTAGTAAAGGTTCTTGCTTTGTTATAAAAAGCATATTTGGGATAGCTTTCCCTAACCTAAAAGAAAGACCACTTAAAATAATCAAACGAGGAAATGTATTTATGATTTGTGCCACCAAGATGCAAAGTTCAAACGAAGTATCGAATTCAAACATGTAGATTAAGATGTAGGCAATTCCTCCATACACACAATTATTACAAACATAAAAGAAAGAGAGTAAGCATGCCTCTCCTACGCACCCAAGGAAAACACCCCAAATAATAAGAATCAATTTCTAGACTCATGGGTACATTAACACAAACACAAATTCCTGCGCCAAGCTAGATATTCTTTATTACCGGATAATCATGCATTTGTGCCACCGACACACCAAGTTCAAACAAAGTATCGAATTCAAACATGTAGGTTAAGACGGCAATTCCTTCATACACACAATTACAAACACAAAAGAAAGAAAGAAAAAGAAAGAAAGAAAGAAGAAGAAAATAATCAAAAAGAAGATTAAATCAAGATATGAAGAACGAAAAAAAAAAAAGACTGGAGCGGTGAATTGTGATTACCGCTTGGAGAGCATGAGAAGGCTTTCCTTCATTGATGAGTTGCCGAGCAAATCTCAACAAGCTTTTCGCGCTATCGTTTTCGCTGTGGTTCGTCTGCTCTCTCATCGTCTCAGCCTCCGTCTCCATTTCCACATCAGTAGCGTTCGATGTGTTCATTTTCGTCTCCGGCGTTTCTTTCCGCCCTGGTTTTGGCTCCCAAGTCGTAACGTTTCGGTCGCCGCTCACTCTGATTTATCGCCTGGTCCGTGAACTACTGAACCGAGACTGCGGGCCGTGCGGCACTATTTCAGCCTTTCAGCGTTTCGGCTTGCGCTTAGATGCTTCTAGCTGATTCGTCACTCTTTCGTCTCAAATTCTTCGTTAACGACAGACTTCAGATGTCGCTTCTATCGGCTAGGGATCATATTTATATGGACTGGTCGGGTCCCCTGCTTTCCGAACCATTTTACCAATTTATTAGAAGGCAACCAGAGAAATTAAGGACTGACCACGATTAAATAACACTAGGAGTTAACACTCCCATTTCAGAAATTTAAAAAAATAAAAAAATAAACAGCAGCAACAACAACTACTATCGTACCAACTTATAGCATAGGCAAATTAGCTTCAACAATTAGTATCGTTCGCCGGTGTTGGTGTAAAATTTAACTAACATCAAAAAGTAATGAGGTGGAGGGAACATGTTAAGCTGGAACCTGTCTAGGTGGTGACTCGCCTGCCCTAGACCTCATACCCAAAAGGAAAAAAAAAAAGAATAAGTTATCGTAAGGAACATTAGTGTGTTGTCAGTCAAAAACTCTCCGATACCTAAGTCAGTTCGAAGCTCCGTAAAGTGTTAATTACACTGACTTGGTAATTAATTGTTCACTACATTAATGAGAGGTCAAGGGTCTTCGGCCTAGTTAACGTGTCGTCATAATTTTAGTGTAGAATCTCAAATTTGTCACAGTGAATCTCGTGTTATCCTTATCTGTGTCAAATAGTAACTTAGTTGGAGCTATTTATGTCGAGCTGACGTTAAGTCATTGCAATCAAGTCAATTATGTCATTTTGGCAGAATAATACTTGCATAGTGTCAGGTCAGTACCTTCTTCTTTCGAGCTGGCATCATCAGGTGATCAATCTAGATAATGTGGTGGATAACGTGTCATCCAGTTCGGTATGCCTAGAAATGGGTTCGGCAGTGGGTATTGCCATCAACACACCTATGTAAGGTGTTAAGCTTGAGCCCCTATTGTTGAAGTCCATAAATTAGACTCATATTAAAACTACATGCTTTTCTAAGATTCATTAGAAACGAGTATTAGCAATTGGCCTTCTAAAGAAAAAACAAAAATTAAAAAGAACATGGCGGAATCGCCGTCAAGGCACCCTTTTATGAAAAAAAAAGTCATTGCTCTTGTTGTAGACATTCAAACACTATGGCTAGCTAGAGGATGAATCCAGATAAGCACCTTATACTATGATAAAACCTGCTTTGTCGATGGTGTGGCCATTTGCTACATATCAACCCTTGGGTTTGAACCGTTTGGTCCATTAGGTGACACATTAGGTTGGATGACGTGTGGATCTAATGGGACCTCTAATGCATCTGATCCAAACCTAATTTATTGAGAACCCATGACTTATTAATTTGGCCATAATTCATAACTTTTCTCGTTCTTTTGTTTTGTTTTATTTTCTTTTGTTTGATGGTTCAAGACAACTTGAATGGAGCACAAAAATCAAGAATCCACCAATATAGATATAAGACATAAAGAACAAGTGGACCATTTAGAAAAGTAAACTTCTAACGACATGCTTGCAACAAAGGGTTCAATACATAACCAACTAGTTGGCTTAGTAGAAGTTAGTTGAGTCACAAAGTCATTTTTGTATAAAAGACGCCCTCATTAAGAAAGGTCTACCATTTCGTTCTCATCTTAAATGGAGACTAGTCTCATACTTGAAAGGTGTGAAAATACCTAGTACGAAACTCACCAAAAAAAAAAAAAGAACTACATTGCACAAAACATTTGTTTTCCAACCTATAGAGATTTGATATTTGCCTACCAACATAGTAGGAATGTTGACCACCATACCACGTAGCCATTTGCTACCCCGACTTCTTTTGGTCACATTAAAATGGTTTGATAAACTGGTAATTAATAGCTGCAAAATTTTAGCGGTTCCTATCTTTGTGATCGGGCAAATGCAATTCTACCATAACTTCCTTATAAACTATGTAGGTTACTTCATTGCAAAAGAATAATTTACTTAGAGCTTCTATGTGAGTTAAGCATCCATTTATCAATTCCATCCATGAAGCCATTAGTCCTAACCTAGCTCTAGTCGCAACCCTTTGATTATCACACTTGAATTTCCTGCTGAAAGATACATATTCACTACCCTTTCTTAAGTAGACACCTAACTAGCTAGCAAGCACTCACCCAAGCTATCTTTCAATTAGCTCTGCTCTTACTTAGTCACTTCTTGATCTCTAATAGAAACAATATATAATAAAAACCAAAATCCAATACCTCGTGTAGCTCCCCAAGCCCATCAAAATATGAATCATATTCATGTTATTCATTTCTACAATCAAATCCACCACTTTTATTACGTACATAATAAATTAGTAACAATGCTGATTATGTAGAAACTATAGGAATTTTTCAAAAATTTTCCATCATTTTGCATCTCAATTATGCTCTGCCCCAAAGGTGTACAAGCAGTAGTGCATTGCTACTAAAACAAATAATTAGGAGCAAAAGACTCTTGATGAATCTTCCTGTGTCATCACAATCTCTTTAATTTCTTGAATCATCTTCAACACTTGCCACATGCTCGGCCTCTGCTCCGGTGAAGTCCGGCAACATTCACTCACAATCTCAACAAGCATTCCCATCCACTTGTCTTCCACACCTTCCTCTTCCCTTACAACCCTGACCCAATTCAGAAGCTCCGTTGCCGGCATCAACAATGGCAGTTGTGACGGTAGTTTCCCAGTAAGGAGCTCCAGCACAAGAACCCCAAAAGCATAGACATCAGACTTGGTGGAGCAAAAGCTGCTTTCTTGGCCGTTCTTCTTAATCTCAGGTGCCTTATAATAACCAGCAGAAGCCATATTATTATCTTCAGAATCACAGCTCCTAGCAAATACCGTGAGACAGTAATCCGTTAGAAGGGCTTCAAAATCAGCACCCAGAAGAACATTAGAAGCTTTGAGATTTCCGTGCACTAGTCTCACTGTTTGGTGAATGTACGCAAGCCCATTTGCCACATCTTCCGCTATCTTCAAACATGACGTCCAATGAAGAGGCTTTGCTCTTGCTGATCTTTCACCTGTGAATTTCAATTTATCAAGTTCTTATGGTTAGAAACCACCTGATCTAAAACCTATAGCTATCAGGTAGAGCCCCCTCTATATCAAGTGAAAATAGATATAAACACTTCCTTGGGTGCATGATGGCATATGGACTAGATTTATATTAGGGAGGAAAACTGTGATTGATAAATGAGACAAACAACCAAGAAATTTTGAAAACGCGAAACCTTTTGAACGAAACTGCTTTGATATCATGTCAGAATTACTGTTTGGCTTAAAAGCTATAGTTGTTAAGTAACGGCCCAAGATAGATAGATAGAAGAGAATTAGGATACGAAGAAGAAGAAGAAGACACATATATAAAATACCGTGAATGAGGGAGAAGACGCTTCCATTGGACTGATAATCATAAATCAGAATCCTTTCTTCTCGATCCAGAGCTTGAAAATAAGCTCTCAAAGGCACCAAATTAGCATGCCGAAGGGTGCTCACTGACACTATATGCCGCTCGAACATTGCCCGACTCGAAACACAAGTCTTATTACCATCAAGCCGCTTCACAGTCACAGTAATTTTGTTATCCAACACGGCCTTGTAAGTACTACCAATAGAACCTCTTCCAAGCAGCTCCGCCGAACCTCTCATCAACTGCTCCAGCGAATAAACCTGAGCCTCCCCTGCACAGAACACCAAGGTCCCACTTTTCGCCGTGTCCGGTGGTGTTGCTCTTGGTTTAATGTTGCCACCTTTATCTTTTTCATCAGGAACTGAAATTTTCACAGGAGCAGAAGTAGCAGTAGCAGTAGTAGTAGCAGCAGATGAGTAGTCAGAAGCTGCTTTTCTGGGCATTAAGGAGGCTTTTTCCTGCAACTTTCTTCTCTTCTTTATCGACATCACAACAGTTAAGAGAGACCCAATAAGAACCAAACTTACAACCGAAAACCCTGTAATTAACGCAGTTTTTGGGTGCCTTTTAGGATTTGACGGTGGAAGTTGAGCCACTTGTAACTGCTGGTTAAGCCCATTCTTCCCGGCCGGCGACGGAGGCGTCGCCGGCGTCGCCGATGCCGGCTCCCACGGTTTAAAAAAGGGTAAACTAGAACCACACTCTTTCTGAAGGATCTCTCCACAGAGCCCAGGATTCAAAGAAAAAGAAGACTCACCAAACCGCGACAGAGCCGGGGTCACCGGAACTGCGCCGGTGAGAAAATTACAGGACACGTTGAAGACAAACAGGAAAGACTGGTTCAGCGGCGGAACCGGTCCAGTGAACCTATTCGACTCGAGCCGGATGTACAAAGCGTCGTGTAAACCGGCCAACCCGGGCGGAATCGGACCGAAGAATCGGTTGTGGGAGAGATCGAGAGTTCTGAGGCGGCGAAGAGAAAGGATCGACGGCGGGAAGGTGCCGGAGAGGGAGTTGTGGTCCAGAAAGAGGGCTTTGAGGTTGACGAGGCCGGAGATGTCGGGGACGGGTCCGGCAAGCGAGTTGTTGCGAAGGCTGAGGACTCGGAGCTGGTCGAGTTGACTCAGTGTGTTCGGCGCGAAGACGCCTCCTAAATCGAAGCCGTCGAGGACGAGTCGGACGACTTTGGCTCGGGCGCACTTGACGCCTGGCCAGTGGCAGAAGCCGAAGCGTTGGTGGGTGGAGAAGAATGGTAGGTTGTGGTTTGTGTCGGCTTTGGATTGGAATGATATGAGACTCAGAGCGTCTGAAGAAGAAGAAGAAGAAGAAAAAGAAGATAATGAAAGGTCGAAGAAGAAGAAGAAGAAGAAGAAGAAGGAGGAGGAGTGAAGAAGGGTATTGGTTTTAGTTTGAATTGGCATTGTGGTTAGAGAATTTGGTGGAGAAGGAATGATTTATGATTTTGATTTGATTATTATTATTATTATTATCATTACTCTTATGAGATTGGGATTTTGGTTTAATGATTTAAGGGTAGGGTCATGGGAATGCTGATGCATGATGCATCATTCGAAATCTTGAAAAAATCCGTCTGAGTTTGGATAAATAATGAATTATTCAGAGACGTCAAGAGGAATGTGAACGATGGCCAAGCTAAAACTAAACTAAAAAAAGCAGTTTTAGGTGGGGAAAAGAAGTAGCAGTAGATTCATAATCAATGCTACGAGATTCGAATGTATTTTCCCTAAGTCACATAATTGAGTTTTACAAAGAATATTTTCTAAGTTTCATGATGATTCAAAAAATTGTAACTTCACACAAGTTCTCCAACGGAAGCCCTGCCTCTTTTTGCAAAGTTCAGTAACTCTAAAATAGCAAAATAATTATTATTAAAACTTTGTAACACACATTTATTCAGTAATTACGAATATATAATTGTACAAGGTACATTTTCACAGTAAAATAACATTTTTCTTAGTAAAAGATCCAAAATTCTAATTAGCAAGAACAGAGATCAAGAGAAGCGGCGCGGCTGCCACGTACATTACTATTTACTCCCTTGAACCGTCCTTAACTCCGTGATTAAAGAAACATTGTCAAAAAGGAGAGCTCGAATATCGAAAGCATCGTGATCGTGTGGACTTGGTTGCTGATTTCTTCAAAAAAATTCAATGTTAAATATTCTCGTAGAGAGCTAGTGCCTGCTGCACCAACGTCCCCACCACAGAACATTAGAGGAGAGGGGTAGCAATGTAGTATGCATTTGGGTGGGTGTTTGGGGATCACGTGGTAACAGGCAGCAAATGGACGTGACGGTCAATTAGTATATAAGGTTCACGACAAACTGAAACGCTGATTTAGGATGAGGGAATGATCAGTGGCTGTAATGTTGGTATGTGTATGTCTTATTCGTAGAAGAAGAATGGCGACCAGTTTCCACACCAATTATATAGATATATGTGACCTTTTCTTAACCCATTTGTCAATTGAAGCTTTTATCCATAAAACAAAATCGTAAGAAGCCCGTGACAACTTTTTCAAACAGCTTGTGCGGTTAAAGTTTATATGATTATTATTTTGTTAAAAGTTACATGGCCTTAAAAGTTATAATTAAAAATTAAGGCTCCGATATTATGTTAAAAATCAATCAATCTAAAAATTATATCTATTAGATAATAGTTCAACAATGTATATCAAGCTATCATTAATAAAAAATACGGTCTGGTGGTGCTAACGTTATATTTTCTCACAAAAAAAGAAAAAAAAAAGTAGAGGCTAAGTAGAGAATCAAACATTAATGTTAACATATTTTAAGGAAAAGAAACCAAGACCTAGTTTGGCTATGAGCTATCCAAAGTTAAAATTACATCAAATATACTTCATATAATTTATATTATTTATAAAGTCAATATTTTTTATTGACGGTGCGTTGCTTTTATCATAACTCCAATAATATTCTTTTTTTATCTATTAGAAATTATAAGTTTCAACCAATATTATAACAGTTAAGGATATTTTTGAATTAATAAACCTAATCAATCCACTTTTTCAATTTCTACATTTTTCTCTATTTTGTTATATATAACGGACGAGACTTAATCATTTACATATATTTAAAATTAAAATAAAATAAATATAAATTATAAAATATAATTATCAATTACAAACAATGCAAGGTAAGTATAATATAAAAACTTATTAATTTGCACACTAGTTGGTTGCTTCACTTTGTAACAAGAACCGGTCCATAGGCCATTTTGCAGCTAGCCAGCCTGGCCTGCAAATATATGGGCCATGGGCCATGGGCCATGGGCCTGTGAGTTGATTTAATTATCTGATATTGGCTAATATAATACAGGACTCCTCCATTGAGCAGATTTTGGGACATTCCTCCTGCAGAGCCTGTCCTGGCACACTTCTTACTAGAAACCTTTGGAAAATAAGAGATAAATATATAATTGTTAAAGCCGGTGCATGCAACCAATAAAAAAAAATGAAAAAAATGAAAAAACCTCAGTTCATCACCCAAATGCAAAGAACTCCATTTTTTTTTTTTTTTTTGAAAACCAAATTCAAAGAACTGATCATAAAAGGATAGGAGTATATATATACTTGGAAATGTATTCGGCTGCTTAAATTAAGGTAGCTATGTTGAAATTGTGAGAACTAAAATATTAGTTTACAAGGGAAATTAACAAATTTATATATATATATATATATATATATAAAATATAAGTTTAAATCTCACGTTTATTAGTATCAAGCCCAAAAGATAATATCAATCCTAATTAAGGTTTATATGCCCAAACAAGTAATATCAAAGCCAATAATTCAAATAAAATGCACATATATTAAGATAGAACACGTACAAACTATCATTCATAACTGATCCTTGAGATGTTGGGATTATAAGTTGCCGCTCCCATGAATGTATGACAGAGTTAGCCAGTTGAGTTGCTTTCCCACGAACATTTCGATCACTCCTCCAATAAGATCAAAGGTTCGATGCCCAAAGCCAAGGATGGATCATGGATGGATGAGTTTTTAGTGGTGACTGCATGGGGTGAGGTGGTAACAAGGGAGCCTCTTTTAAGGCACAGAAAAACAAAAGAGTGAAGAAGGAATTGCAGGACTGCAAGCGTGCATAGCACCCAAAAAGGGGCTGCCTCACTACCATCCCACTCTCACAGTCACAGAACATCAACACAACACAAAAAAAAAAAAAAAAAAAAAAAGAAAGCTAGTGATGAAATATGTTCCTCTCCCTCTGCTACATAATAGCTAGTTGCCCCAATACAACATTCATATATACATGCACTTATATACAAACAATTAATTGCTTTATGTGTTCATATTGTTGCTACTACTGCGTCCACTTGCCCATCTTCTTTGGAATCCAATAACAACACCACACATATGTTTTTTGTATATGCTCATCAATGTGGAAGTAGTGCGTGCGTGGCTAGCTTTGGCCGACCCACCACTAACATATGTTAAAGAAAGAATTAAATCTGCCCACAAATTAATTCTTTTTTAGTGGCCAATGACCATGAGATGCTACCAAACTTATAGTACGTTTAGCCTTCATTCCACGCCAACAATAAATACCCTTTTTACGTACACTTTATACGAGACAAAAGACCTAAAAATGGCTTTTTCTAATGGTAATTAGGTAAAGATTTTTGCTAATGAAAATATTAGAATGTTCTTTTTTCTTTTCTTTTTTTTTAAGAGAAGTGGTGGGATTTAGACCCATGAACGATCGACCTTATAGGTTTTATATATATGGCACATGTATCACACAATTAAAACATAAGTTAAGCATCAAATTTATAGAAATTTTGCTTTGATTCTACTTTGATGTTGATCATATATATATATATATATATATAATATGATTTCTTTAATTGAAATGACAGTTAATTTGTACTAGATAGTAAAATAATAATTTCCTCTTATGAACAGTGATAGTGTAAGGAGAAATGCATGTGTAAAATTTGAAACGTCATTCATAAAAGTTTCTTCATTAATTAATTGTCAGGCTTTTACTGGACTTTTATTCACATGGGTGTAACACTATATGTAGAGTAATATTGTATGTATGTTGGGTAGTAACATCATTTTCTGACATTGACACCCAATCTCATTTTAATTTTTTAAGAATGCGTATATATTTTAAGGATGTTATGTAATTTACGTGTATACTCAAAATGTCTAACAGAGCTAGTTGCCTACATTAAAAAATGACGATAACACCCAACATATATAATACATTTTTCATAAAAAATTGTAATGTAAGCTGTAGCTCGTTGGTACAACACATGCCTAGATTTATATTTAATTACTTGTATTCCAGACAATTAATGAAGAAAAAAACACACAACCCAATTTATTGCAAGGTAATAAAAGTTTTAACAATGACCTAGGTATGTTTGAACGATTTCTTCATTTATATATCCCTACCATTTATAATGTCAAAGCTTTTTAACTCACGGTATACCATTTTTTTACAGATATTTGTAAATTACCCATTATTTTTTAAAAGTTTTACTATTTATTAAATGTAAATATTGGAAGTAGTATGATAATATACCACTAATAGTTTTACTATTTATTAAATTACTCAAAAATATCCTTTTTCTTAATACAAATATTTGACACATTTACAAGATATTAAATTGAAAAAGAGTATTTTTGAAACTTTAGCAATAACTCCCTCTTAAATTAGTTATTTTTAAAACTCTTCAATATTCTCTTTCTAAATTATAAAATTTGTAGTTATTTTTTACTGTCACTTTACGATTTTTCTTAAATTAAATTATAGGATATAAATTAAATTAATAAATTTATTAACTTTGTCAATGTAAAAATTTTTTTTTTTTTTATTGTTGGTCCTTAGTTCAATAATAATAATAATAATAAAGATTATAATTTAATTAATGCTCTTTAATTCAACGTGGCCCATGAACTAAGAATATATGATTTAAAGTTTTTTATTTTTGCTCAATCAAAAATAATAATAATAATAATAATAATAATAATAATGTTTAAACGAACGGGGAACATGGGTTGTTTTAATTTGCTGGATAAAAAGAAAACTTAAAATTAATTAGATAAAATAAAAAGGTAATTGGTTGGCTCATTGTTGAAAGGCATATTCCTTGTTCTTCTGATCCTCTTTTATATTTTCCTATCTTTTTCAATAATTAATCTATTTTACCTTATTTTCATGAAAATGTTATAATCAAAGATATGACAATGACGATGATGAACATAACTATTGACAGAGTGGAAATAAAAGAACACCACTTACCCATCTAAATATGACAAATATATTTCTCCATCATCCATTGTGTCATGATCTCGAAATTAAAATATGACAATTCTATTTTATCTTATTTTCATGAAAATGTATAATCAAGGATATCTGCAATGATCAAACCTCCTATTCTATTATTATTATTATCATAACAATGATGTTGATGATGATCATAACTATTGACAGAGTGGTCATAAAAGAACAGAACTTACCCAACAAAATATGACAAATATATTTCTCCACCATCCTGTGTGTCACGATCCCGAAATTAATTAAAATATGCAATGCTTAATCCAACCACTTTCAATACCCTTATTCTCTTATTTTGATGAAATTTGTATACTTAATTATATCTTTCTTATGTCATACACAAAATATGAGGTGTGGTTGAGGGACTCAATACAAGTTCGAGGTCGTTCTCGTTTATTTCTATTAAAAGAGGTACCCTTGTCCCTACAAATTCTCGAATTCGAAAAGATTAGTCTCGTCCTAAAAAAGAAGATGACACCTGCAGAATGTTAAAAAATTAGTACTAAAAAAAACCCTGAAATATTAGTCATCTAAATAATATGTTAAAAGTTATTAATTATATATTTACAAGTTAAAAGTAAGTGAGGCACTGTTGTTATTTATAAGTGAAAGAGACAAAATCTTTCATTTCCCAGTACTTAGTATATAACTGACATTTACTTTTTTATTAGTAAATATTTCTACTTAACGTTTTACTATTTATAAATTTTAATATTTTTAATTAGATATATTGTGATTGGAACCTTATGCACTTAGTACGCTTTTGTTTTAATAAATATTGTTAAGTGGGTGCCTTAATAAAAATAGAAGCGGAATCATGACAGTTGGTTCATATAATTTTTATTAGAGTCATTTATGTCTCTTGTTATTATACTCATATTTTTAGTCCTACTGAAAAATTTTAACTTTATCTGACCTTATATTTAAAATTATATATATATATACACGCTAAAGTTGCACAAGGTGGAAATCAAGCTAATTATTCATAGCCTCAAAAGAATGGCCAAACCCTAATAAGTTGGTTTGCCATTATCTCATAATAATTGGACCTGATAAACATTCCGATTAATACTAATCTTAATTTCCTTAATATGTGTAGCTTTGTTTCATGTGCGTGCTGACTCTAAGGCATTTATTGTAGAGATCGATGTAACATGACCAAAATACAACATGGCTGCACATTTTCCGCATTCTGATTCCACTTCCACTAACTTTTCTTTCTAATTGACACGCTGTCTACCATTAATTTAATCCCAATCAAATAATAAGTATACATATCCACCACACGAAAGCATCACGTTATTAATTCTAATTAAGAGAAATCATGAGAATCTTTCTTTTATTAACAGATAAAAGCATTCGTGCACCCGTATTCTGCGTGGGTATTTAATACAGGGGCGTGTGTTATGAGAATGAGAACCAATGAATATGGATATTTATTTTAAAAAAATATTAATCAAATTTGAAAATATTATAATTGTATTTAGATGAATTTCAAATAAAACGATATTTTATTGAAAGACTTTTACACTTTTGTGGTTCAATTTAAGTAAAATTTAAATGAATTAGTCTTACCATAAAATAAAAGATGACATCACTTAAGTGTCGCTCTACTGTAGATAAAAAAGAAAATAGCATATCTTATCCTTCTCAAAAGAACCCACTAAGAAATTATCTGTCAAAAGAAAAATATTATTAATAACCTTCATATATCATAATGCAACTTTAGAATTCTAAGCCCATTATGGAATCCTATTTAGGTACACTCAGATACGCTGCCAGCATCAAAGATTTGAAGCAACCATCTATAGCGTTGGGACACGTTTTATTGTTGGGACTTAACTATACACGTACAGTATTTAGGAAGGGGTTGTACCAACATTTTGATGGGCCCCGTCGAAGTTGAGCGATTGATTTGATTTCGCAACAGAATATTAATGTCAGTGGCCAATTATATATATAAATATAAATATAATATATATAAATATATAAATATAATATTATATATATATATATATATGTGTGTGTGTGTGTTTAATTCTGTCCACAAAATACGAATCGGAGATTCATAAATGTTCAATGTGAAACTCGAGGCACCGACGGAGTGTTGTTATATAAGTAGCATATATATTGAGTTTAATTAATGCAATTTCTCTTAAATCAAAGGGTTTATTTTAATGAACTTGAAAAACCTGGGAAAGATATGTATAATCATCATCATCATGTAACATCTTCTAAAAATAATTTGCATAATTGACAATAAATTACAGCCACATATTTAATTAGTTCGATTTAGCATTAATTATTAGTTTTATATTTTTTAAGTTACATAAATGATAATCTAACTGTAAAAAATTATAATTATAATATAATTATATATTAATGTTCATTAGATGTATATGGTTTATATATCTTAAGAGGTAATAAATAATTTAATAAAATAATTTTTATTATTAATTAGTGAATTTTATAATTTATATTTATTTTATTTTAATTTTAAAGTTGTGTAAGAATGAAGTCTCGTCGATTATATGTGTCGGTTAAAACAATATAAAAAAAATAAGAAGGTGAAAGCTGAAAAGTTGGATTAGTTAGATTTAATTATTCCAAAAATACTCCTTAAATGTTTATAATATGCGTTGAAAATCAAAATTCTTAATAGATAACAAAAGAGTATTATTAAAATTATGATAAAAACAACACACTAACAAATTACACTGAGAAGTTTTTGATTTATAAACAGTATAAATATAAAAAGACATGTTAGAATTCTCAATGTGAGACACTGTACTTAAGCTTTTCTTCTAAAAAAAATGTCTAAATATTTAATTTGCACTTTGCTTGTGTTAACAAAAAGTTCTTTGTTACTATGGTTTTCCCCATGGGAATAGCAAGAAGCTTATTTGCAACAGTACTAAATCTATAGATAATAATTTACCTCTAATTGATCTTGATTTGCTAATCAATTTCCATTGATGTTGTTTCAGCTCCTTTCTCACAAAAGTAAACTACTTGATGAATAACAAACACTACTTTAGAGTTTTAATCCTTATAAAGGTATTAGCAGCTTGCTGTCAATGACCCTTTTGACTTCAAAAATCAAGCATTGATCATGTCTAATATTATATATTGGAGCAATTATATTGCATTTGATGGCGAATATACCAATCATACTTAAATATTAAAGATATATAGCATGCTTCATCACAGGTTATGTAATCATACTTCAATATTTTAAAAGGAAGTTATCATGATGCGCCTATAGAAACTAAAGCAGATTGTTAGTAATTATAAGCATTGTACAACTATATGGTTTTATTTAGTTAACTAAGTAGCTTTGTTAGTTAACTATAGTTAGGTAATTTTGTTGGTTATTATTCTGTAAAAGGAGCATAGACATATATGTGTGTGTATCAGAAAACAGAGAATGGTAATGAGAATATGATTTTTCTCTGTTAAGTTGCTCTCTGTTACATATTTGATCTTTGATCTCTCCAAGGGTGTTCTTGTTCAAGCATAGATTGCATGTACTTTTTGAACAATTTTAAACATGAAGGCTACAGAACAAACAAAAATAAAAATGGGAAATATTAATTTTTCGTATACTATGCAAAGAGGCACCCTCTCAAAAAAATTCTCATTCAGGCTCGTATCTTGAAATGACGATAAGAAAACAAATCTCGAAACCTCTACTAAGTAAAGACTTCAACCACTCCATCACACCAGACTTCGGTATATATAAATGATATACAGAAGGTTTTTTCTTTAGTCATATTATTTATATCATTTTAAAAAAATTATTTAAAGGAACAGTAGCCAGTAGGACTATCAATTTTACCTACCAACCAAGAGCGTATCCAGAAATTTTATTTTGAATGGGCTAAAAAAAAAATTAGAAAAAACTTAATGGTATTAGTACAATTTATTGATTAAGATATATAAAAATTTATAACTATATGTGTAACTATACATATATATTCATTGAATTATATATTATACATTTTAAGATATGTAAATTATTGATATCTAAATAATAGACGTGTGTAGTTATTTTAAATCAAATTATATATTATAATAAAAATTAGTTCAATTAAATTTTTTAAAAATTATTTGACAACCTTATCTTTTAAGCTGTAAATCGATGCATGAGCGACAAGTTTAGAAGATTATATTTTTTTTATATTTATATGTAAATTTTTTTTATTTGATTGTGATTATAATTTATTAAATATTAATTTTTGATAAATTAGTATTTATATTTTATTTACTCAGATTATTTTAATTTCTTATATAATTTGATAAACTAATATTTAATATATTTTATCTTTAAATTTAAAAACAATTATTTAAAAATATGAAAAGAGACAGCCAAATAGGAGGGGGGTAGCTCCGCCCCTGCCACCAACCTACCACAGGTAATAGCGAAATGCTATTAGGTCATAAAAAGTAAAAGCAAATTTGACAGATAAGTCAAGACAGCTTATCATTATATGTATGTTTTACATGCAGTAGTTATTAAAAAAAGTAGTTTTTCATTTTCTATACTAATAATTAAAATTGTTGATTCTTATGGACATATATAAAATAAAAAAGAACCATTTTTATTTTTTAGAAATTAAGTACTATGCTAAAAGCATTTTTAATTTGATTAAATAAATTGATATATAGCTAGCATGTAATTTTTGAGTTCAGACTTAATCACTTGCCTGTTACTAGAAATGCAAAGAGCATTATCTATTTATCATCATTGTGGAACTATTAATTTGTAACCAATTATATGTTCTTACCATCGGCATCCCTTATCCAAAGACAAGTGATCTTTTTGTCACTTACCATTACATGTGGCCTGCAGATCTGACCACCAACATTGTTTACGTGTAACTTTTTATCTGATAAATATACATCAGCATCTGTAGAATGCACATGCCACAAACCAGACATCAAAGTTCAACGTACTGGTCAGACTTTTCAGAGAGATGATTCTTCTTTTCCTTCTTTCCAATGGCCATAATGTTATATACCATCATCAGGATTTCCTTTTCAGGTCTATTATACACTTAGTTAATGGGTTTTTGACTTGAATATGTTAATTAATTAAATGATGACCCTCACATCAAAATTTAAAAAATAATGACCCACATGCTCAATTTTTAATAGTGATTTGTCCTCGTGTTGATGCAATTTTTATTTTTATTTTTTGGTCCCGTTGAAATCATTTTCTTATAAGACGTCTTTAGTACGTTATCTAAAAAAAATTATACTACAGTTAATTCACAATGTTTTCTCTCTGTCTATCACTTAGAGTGAGTTCCAATATTCTCTCAAGGACTCTCAAAACCGATGGAATACAAATTTCATGAGGCGACAAATTTTTGACCCCCAATTAAAAGTTTTAGTTCAAAAAAACTAAAAACACTTAAAAAATACATTTGAGTCAACCGCGACTAATCCATCGGGTTTTTTTCCGACCAACACTTGGAGAGAGTCTCAATATCATCCTAGGAATCCCGCTCTAATGCATCGGTGAATTTTTAACCCACAACCGAAAGTTTTAGTTAAAATGAGCGAAATCGACTTAAAAAACGCGTTTGACTTAACTGCAGCCAATGCATTGGGTCTTTTTCCCAACCAATATTTAGAACGAGTCCTAATATCCTCCTAGGAACCCTTAGAACTATTGAAACTCAGCTCCAATGCCCCAGTAAATCTTTGACCTCCCAACCGAAAGTTTTAGTTAAAATGAATTAAATCAACTTAGAAAATACTTTTAAAGCAACCACAACCAATCCATCGAGTTTTTTTCCCAATCAACACTTGTAGAGAATCTCAATAACCTCTCAGGAACTCTCGAAACTGACGAAACACAAATTCCATGCTCCAGTGAATTTTTTACCCCCCAACCAAAAGTTTTAATTAAAATAAACTAATTCGCTCCAAGTGTTGGGTGGAAAAAAAAATCCAGTGAATTGACTGTAGTTGCCTTGAAAATGTTTTCTAAGTCGATTTAGGTCATTTTAACTAAAACTTCCAATTTGGAGATGAAAATATCACCAGGGCATGGGATTTGTGTTCCGTCAGTTCCTGAGAGGATATTGAAATTCGTTACATGTGTTGGTCGAAAAAAAACCCCCGATGGATTGGCCGTGGTTGCTTTGAAAGTATTTTTTAAGTTAATTTAATTCATTTTAACTAAAACTTTCGGCTGAGGGGTCAAAAATTCACTGGGGCATTAGAGTTGGTTTCACCTGTTCCGGGGGTTACTGGAAGAATATTGAGACTCGTTCCAAATGTTGGTCAGAAAAAAAAACCTAATAGATTAACTACGGTTGACTCAAACGCATTTTTTAAATATTTTTAGTTTATTTGAACTAAAACTTATGATTGGAGAGTCAAAAATTCACCAGAGTATGAGATTTGTGTTCTGTCAATTTCGAGAGTCTTTGAAGGATATTGAAACTTGCTCTAAGTAGCGGCCAGAGAAAAATTTGATTTGAACTGAAGGCGTCGTCTTAGAAACGCTTTCAACGTGATAAAAAAGAATAAAAAATTTGCATCCGCTCTCACGTAAAAAAAAATCATTATTGAAAGTTGGATATACATATCATTACTTTTAAAATTTTAATATTAATATCATAATTTTAATTAATTAAGATAATCAACTCAAAAACCCCTTACTTAATATTATTTCCTAATGTAACTATTTCATAGTACCCTGAAGAATGCCGATCAATACGCAGCAGCTGTTGCTAATTTAACGACCTCTCAACCCCTACTTATTATTTTAGGTGTACCGGGCATTATTAGTCTTGATTAAAAATCTTTGAAATTCAAAACCAAAAAGATACCCAAAATCCCGTGCTTGTTTTTACACGTTTGGGATAGCTGGTCGAGTAAAGAGCGTACAAGCCCCACAATTATGCTTCTTTTGAATGCAAAGTTGGTCTAACATTAATCCTCCCTGCTTTTGAGGAGATCGTTACTCAATTTTAATTAATCTCTTAAAAAATAAAAAATAAAAGCACTCTTCTTATCACTTTTGTTCGTTCAAATTTTATTTAATAAATTACTTTTTTTTGGTAATTTTTATTATGACAAGATCATAACACAAGAAATTTGCCTTTAACAAAATGTTTATCAATTTAAAGACAAAAATTTACCTCAATACTTAAACCCCAAACATAATGGTAAAAAAATCTTGGTCCAACCATCCTATTAAACCAATGACTGATTTTAAGTGTTAGTGTTGGTGGTGGTGTTGTTAGAGTGATTTCCCTTCCCCTTAAGAAGAGATTACTCCTTAAAAATAAAAATAAAAGGCAGAAAGACGCGTGTGAAAACGAATTGCTATCAAATTAAGTAACAGCGACTTCTCGCTCGTATATTGTTAGTCCATCACTACCTTCCCATCTCCATCTAATCAAACTTTGCTCCCTCCACAACTCCATTCACATCCTATCATTTCCCCTTAATTCTTCTTCCTCGAGATTCCAACCGTCTTAACCCTTTTAAAAAATCCCCTTCTTCCACACGGGACATACATAGAAGAAGAAGAAGAAGAAGATCTGAGGGCGGTCGGTCTAAGCAAGCAAGCCATGAAGATTACTAATGGCACCAACACCACCACAACTGCAAACACCACCACCACCAAGCTCATCCTCCTCCACCCATCATCATCACTCCACAAACAAGCCGCGTCCCACCGCTTATGGCTTCTCGCCTTCGTCTCCTTCTTCACCTTCGCCGTTCTCCTCACTCTCATCAACACCAGAGAAGCCCTCACAACCACCACCACCGCCACCACCATCACCGCCGCCACCACCACTACCAAACCCTCCAACTCCGGCCACAACCACCAACTACCCACACCCATCGTTGACGCACTCCTCCACTACGCGTCCTACTCGAACATCTCCGGCCACATGACCGATTCCGAACTGAAATCCATAGCCCACGTCCTCCAACGCTGCTCTCCGCCTTGCAACTTCCTGGTCTTCGGCCTCTCCCCAGAAACCCTCCTCTGGAAAGCTCTGAACAACAAGGGCAGAACCGTGTTCGTTGACGAGAACGAGTACTACATCGCGCACTTCGAGGAACGCCATCCGGGCATCGAAGCGTACGATGTACAGTACACTACCAAAGTCAGCGAAATGCGCGAACTCATCAAGTCCGCAAAAGAGCAGGTTCGGAACGAGTGTAGACCCGTGCAGAACCTGTTGTTCTCGGAATGTAAACTGGGGATTAATGATTTACCGAATCATTTGTACGAGGTGGACTGGGATGTGATTCTGGTTGATGGGCCTCGTGGTTATTATCAGGCGGCTCCGGGAAGAATGTCGGCGATATTCACTGCCGGAGTTTTTGCGAGGAGCAAGAAGGGTGGTGGTGGAGCGAAGACGCATGTGTTTGTGCATGATTTTAATAGAGAAGTTGAGAGAGTTTGTAGTCAGGAGTTTTTGTGTAAGGAGAACATGGTGGAATCGAAGGACTTGCTTGCTCATTTTGTTATTGAGAGGTCAAGTTCAGGTAAGGGGTCGTCTGAGTTCTGCCGGAATCGTACGTCTTCTTCGTCGTCGGCGACAGCTTGAGTAATGTATGTATGTATACTAGTTTTTTAAATTTCTGTTTCTTTTGTGATAAAGATTTTTAATTACAAAGTTGTATACATATCATATTATTATATGGTGGTGGTGATGAGTCTAAATTTGGGTTTTCTCTGTAAGTGTAATTTTGAAGTTGTCAGTTTCAATTAGTTATAAAAAAAAAAAAAATCAAAGATTCAAACACTTGGTGTGCATAAAATAGAAGAAAGAACCCCTGATTTTTGCGTCGGTGAGAGAACTCATAACAGAGAGCCGAGAGGTTTTCTACTTTTTTGTTTTTTGAAATTTTGTTTTGGTGGGCAGAGGACTTTAATTGGATCACGTGAGGAAGGCGTTAGTTTGGGGGTTTTGGAGTTTAATAAGGAGTGAAACACGTGGCGATTATACGTGAAGGCGTAGAGCTGTTGTGTTTAGGGGAAATGTCTGTGTCGAACCGTCGGTGAATGCGATGTGATAACTATGTTCTGGTTGACAAACGAGGCCTTTTACCATAATTTTTTTGAAGTTATATTTATCTAATTGAATAATTAATTAATAACCAATTAAATAACTATATTTCAAGTACATTTTATAGAGAAAATGCTTTTTATTTTTATTTTTTTTTCTCAAGAAAATTTCCCTTGGAAATAAGGAAAGAAAAAAAGAATTCTCTGCTCCGGGGTGGTAGTTTCTAATTTGGGTTTTTCCAGCAGTTTTAGCCACGTTAGTGTATATATGAGTTTTGAGGTTTAAGAATCTTGTATGGATATGGTGTTGGGAAGAAATTAGGGAAAGAAGGAGATCCCAAGGGGATATCATTGTGAGGATTCTTCATATTAAGAATTGATTATATTCTTATTTTTCAAGTTTCTAAAAATGAATGATTTTTAGGTTTTTTTTTTTTTTTTTTTTCATTTATGTAAGGTTGTAAAGGGAGGAAAAATTCATGCAATTTAAATAAGATGCACTTTTACTAAAGCAGCTACTTTCATAACTTACAGGTAGTTCATGGTGTTTTAGGCAATTGAATTGTTGGGCTTGTTTGATGCTGTAACAGAATTTATTTTATTTTATTTTTACTTTTTATAAGCATAATTTGAGTTTGACCCATTTGTTTATTTTTTTTTTGTTAATCGTCAATAATCTCAATAATCACATATCTATCGCAATTTATAGACAATTTCTCCGTTCTGTATTTGTAATTTTAGTCTTTAATTAAAAAAATATATTTTGAATACTAAAATAACTACGTATTATTAACTATTTTTTGTAAGCATTTTTTTCATAAGCACTGTTATAAAAGCTATAAGCAAAAGCAATACCAAACAAGTTATCAAAAACTGTAAATCTTTTTTTTTTTGTTTTTTGCCACTACACTATAAATCCTTGATAAATGACAATGTGTCAAACTCGCATCCCGCATATACTTCTTGGAACGTTACAATTGAGATCATTTTTCCTCAACAATTCTATGGGGTTGGTCTTCATTTCCTCTTTTGTTGTTTAAATTTCAAGAAATTCATATATAGTAATATTTTTTTAAGAAAATGTTATTGTACACTTTCAATATACATGACATGAATAGTAAATATTGAAATGTAAAATACATACATATCTAATGGTCAAATAAATCATAACACTGTAATTACACTTTCTTATCACTAGAACAATATTTTCTTTTTCTTCTCTCATTTTTAAAATGGAAAAGCCCCGGATTATAGTATGTTTGCTATAGCTTTGGCAAAAAACACTTTCTCAATTATTCTTAAAAGATATTTTTTTTAAAAGTTGATCTCAAACAGTTTTTTTAAACTATAATTTAGTACAAAAATTGATGTTCTTAAACAACTCAAACACTGCTTTTAATGTAAAATTAATTTGTAACTGGCTTTTAATGTAAAATTAATTTGTAACTGCTAAACTAAGGGGGCCTACATAAATTTGAAAAAATTTATACAAAGGGTTGTTGCTTGTTGCCAGTGTTCTACCCTCTTGTAGCATTGTTGTTGTCGGGTTTTATCCGTTTTTGTATGAGTTTTTATATTCTACCCTCTTGTAGCATTATTGTTATCGGGTTTTATCCGTTTTTGTATGAGTTTTTATATTCACTGTTGTGTCTGCGTTAGCTTTCAATATGTTGTTTTATATGTACCTTTTAAAATTTTTATCTAATAAAAATAAAATGAAAACTTTGAAAAAAAAAAAGAAAAAAAAGAAACAAACACCTAAGCTAATTTAGCTACAGTATCTTGATACTCAGTACATGTCGTCGTCCGGTCGTTCCTAAGGTCGTCGATTTGTCCCTCCAACACCGTAATTTATGTAGCAATACTACACTTTTACCAATAATTTACGCCACAGATAATGCTGGTTGAGGGATGTGACCCAAGTCAATGATGTTAACTTATAAACTGATTTTGAAAACACAAGAAAGAGAATCTATTTGCTTTTGGAGGATTGTTATCAAAGACGAGAAGAACAAAAATCATGACAAGGATGGATGCTTAATTAGAAGGCAAAAATAGAAAATATAGCAAAATTTGTGTAAACTATCTTTGAAAAAGATTAATGAAAAACATGTCTCTACTTGAAGTTTGGTCAAATAATTTAGAATTATTTCTTTGATGCTCAACATATTTCAAGGCAAATTTAACATACATTGCCTGTAAATATAAAATGGCTATTTTTTTTTTTTAAAAAGGAATTTATGGATTAGATTAAAATAATAGATTAGAACAAAATATATAGAGTCGGTGGGGACACCTAAAACAGAGGATATGAACTCTAAGTTTGGCCTTACATTAAATCACGTAGTTCGCCAAACAACAGCCCCCACCTTAGCATATATCGCCATTGAATACATGCATTCCATCAGACCTTTTGAGTGTTTTCCATTATTTTTTTTTTGCATTGGGGTAATAAAATTATGATATTTGTGGGCATAGGTTTGTTGAATTAGGTATATGCAGGCTCACTCTGACAGACCAAACTAAAGTATTGAAATGATCATTATCACCAAATTAAGATTAAAACAAATAACGTAGTTGGTATGAGTCTAAAGTAGTTAGAATCTGGCTCAAAACACTACCTAAGCGTTGAACCCATAAAAAGGAGGCACAGGATGAAGTAAGTAGTAAAAGAGGGAGGTTGGGGTATGATAAGTGATTTATCGGCTCAAATGATGCCCTAATGTTTTTTATTCTTGCTTTTTTTACACGCTTCAAATATACACTAATTCACTCAATAGTATAGTAATCATGTCAAGCTCAAACGAGCGCTTGCTCGAGTAGTTGACACCCCTCCCAACTCTCTAATTCAACCGTGCTTCTGGTACAAGTTCTTTCTTTTTACCTTTTTTCTTTTTTTTTTCTTCTTCGGTCTTTGACTCCTAATATCCCGGCTGCAAAGGCAATATTATTCTGAAGTCCAAAACGGTACACGACTTTAAGCAGTCCCTCTCCAAAATGAATGCTTAAGTGTGGACAAGAACTCAAACTCGAAACTGAAACCTCATCCCACAACTACAGCCTAAACCTCGCTCCGCAACCAACGAGACTATCCAACTTCGGATACAAGTTCTTTCTTTTCATTAGAGAGGCCTTCGACCCCAAATATCACTAAACTCATCACAGAAAACTACCATATGGTAAAACCAAAAAAAGAAAATTAGTAAAAATTAAAGTCAATCTAGTGTATTAGAAGTTACTTGTAGCTCCAAGGCTCATAATTAAGTTGTTTAAAATTCTTTGGACAAAGCAAAGAATTGCTTCAAAAAATTGCAATAAACAGGGTCAGAATACGATAACTTCATAATTACCAGCTTCACACAGATTCTTAAACTCCGTTATTGTGTCAAAGCATACACCACAACAGATGCTTTAAGATCCCGGTCCACCTTAAAGTGCGCATGGAAAAATCTTTTCATCTGCCAATAGCCCCCACCAACACCGAGGTTCAGATCATGAGAATAAAATAAGAAATTGAACAATTTGAATAGCTTACCTCCGTAAAAGAATGAAGGTTCAGAAATTCCTTTAATTTTCTTTCTTCGGAATCAAATAGTACTATATGGCTTGGTACAGACCAATCCTTCACCATATCGGACATAAATCCAACTGGGTCCATTATGAATCGATCCGACTCGTCTGGTCCCTTGTCACTGAAAATTAAATGAACCAACAGCAATATCATAAATATTTCAGACGCATCTACCAAACATAATAAACAGCCAAGAAGGAAAAAAAAAAATTAACAAAAAAAAGAGGAAGAAAGAAAGAAAGATCAAATCAGGCAAAATAATGAACTCTGACCTTGGAGAGCAGTCTAAGAAGCGCATGGGCAAGTTGTGATGTAGGGTGGAGTAGTAAGGGGTGGCATGACAGGGCATCAAGAAAATGATGCTCCTGACTTTATCATCATGGGCTTCTTTGGATAAAAAGTACATAACATCTTCACTCCCTGTCTGTCTGGCAAGCTTACACATAAGAATCTAAAAAAGAAATAATTCCTAATAATTGCATTTAGCTTCTACTTGAGATGCTATCATCTTTTCTCAATATTTTTGAATTTTCAGAGAGGTAAATAAATAGGAATCATGCATGATTTTTAACATTTTACCGAGCAGAACTGGTAGATAAAAAACAAAGGCCATCATGTACATGGCAAGTCTATGAAAAATTTCCATACCTGATGGACCAAACTCATGTAAAGGGCCATAGGAAGATTGGTCACAAGCAGAAAAGTAACTGCCAACTGCATTCTTGTACATTTTTTGCGATGTTTTGAAGGTTGTTCCCTATTATTATCTGAACCAGCCATTTCCAGAGTGGCCAATGCATATCCAGAGAACATCAAAGCTATAGGTAGCACAGGTAAGACAAACCTGTTTCTAATCTGATTAGTGGGAGAGCAAAATATCATAAAACATATGTACACAGCATTTCCAGCCAAAAACAGTAGTCAAAGTTAAACAAGCATAAACTGGTTCTTGTGCGGAAGTACCTGAATTCTTTGTGACCAAGGACACTATAAAGCCCTATAGCCCATGCCATCAAACCAAAAAGCTTCCACTGTTTAGACTGAAATATACCCACTATACAAAAGGGTATGAAAGTGAAGAGCATGGCAGAAAATCCCTGAGTTATGTACCAGTGCCATTTATGGGTACCATAATAGTCTCCCCCAGAAGAAAGAAAATTAAATCTAAGAAAATTAAGAGGCACGAGTATCCCATATCCATACATCCACCAATCCAATAAACAGGAGAGCGCAAGCACCCCAACCCTGGCATTATGAGAGAATAAAAGGGGAGGAAAATATTAGTGAGACTGCAAGAACAGTAGAGAGGTCAACCATAATGAACTGCTTATAAGGCTGCGATGAAAACAAAAAATCCACAATTGTCTCTCTAGAGCTACACCAAAGTATCACAATTTACTAAAAGAGTTCCATAAAATGATGTTTTTGATGATTCAAGTTGTCATAAAACAAACTGAAATATCAATAACTAAAACTACTACTCTTAGGAAAGATTTTCCAAAAGCACAAATGGCCCTTAGCTTATAATCCATATACAAACCATCTGATTTGCCTTTCCAAGTTTTTTTAACTATTACATTTTTTTTATAACAGTAATAACAATAAATGAACATATACTCATACTATAGCTTCTAGGTTAAATTAGCAAACTTGCTTAACCAAGCAAAAATAATGAAATGATACAACCAGTCAGAGTTTGACACTGCAATTCAGAATTTTGGCTGGATTGGCAAACAAGGTTAAGCATAAAAAACACAAACTTCTTGTTGCCTAGAAAAGGTTCAGAAATGTTTTTTTTGTAAAACCAACCAAAGCCTCATTGATAGGGGCAAAAAAACACCTTATATAAGGTTCAAATGCATCAAGCAGATTATAACAAAAGACAGCAAAAACTAGTTCAACAGAGCCTACCCAATAGGAGCTACCTCAAGAAAAATGAATTTCACTCGATCATGTGTCTGGAGCAACTCCAGAAAGCCAATGTACAACCAAGTGATAGCACTTGTTGGTCTGATAGCACATGCTAACGCCGCAATAGCCAAACCTAGCTTTCTTGATGTCAGATGAAATTGTTTGGAACACTCTCTTAAGGAAGGAAAATAGTATAAGCCCATTATAGTCAGCACCGTCTCCAGGCAATTTGATAAGGTTCGTGTGAAACAGAAAAACATAAACCAGTTTGTCAATTGACAAAAGAGCTGCAAGAGAGTTAAGTACTCAATATAGCCAAAAATTGTCATAAAACGTTGATTTTCTTATAACACATTGGAGATAAAATCAGAAATAAACATATTCAAAATATGGTAGGCATAGCCCCAATTAGAGCTAAACTGAGAGAGTCCTGATTAAGATGGTTTGAACGTGTACAACAAAAACCATTAGACGCGCCAGTTAAGAAGAGTGGCTTGTTAATTATTGATGGTAATAACAGAGAAAAAGGAAGACCTAAAATAATATGAATAAAGATACTTAAGAAAGATATAACTACTTGCATATATCTACTGATTTAGCCCTCAATAAAGCTGAGGCGGAGGAAGCAAATTCATATAGTCAATCCAATATAATTGGGAAAAGTCTTGGTTGGGTTGAGCTGAATGCATTAGCAAAAAGGATACCGTCCATCGAGCAACTCGCTCATCAAAGATGCAGTAAGAGAGTTTATACAGATAGAGATCACCAATTGAGGAAAATATTGACTGCAGAAGCCTTGGAGCCTTCATCTGAAAATGATAAAAAATAAAAATAAAAAGTAAAAAATGTCATACTTGATTCAGTGGTAAACACAGTGTATCTTGGAAAATACCCAATATGTAACTGAACAAAGACGAAGAGATTAACATCTTTAAAACAGATGATAATACATGAAATCATTGGCAAAAACATTTATAGATATTGCCCATCCAGTAATGTAAGGTTTATCTAGTCTACAAGCAACATAACAAGATAGAATCACTGATTTCGATCCCCCAGCCTCAAAAGGTCACTATAACTTCAAAATCCCATAAAAAGTTAAGATGATACAATCAGGATAAGAGGCGGGGCATTTCAAGAAAGTAAACTCTGCATGTGTGTGCATAAGAGTCATAGACTAGTAAAGTAGAATATTTTAACTAGACAGAAAAGATGCAACAGAGCAAGGTTGAGATGACTTAAACATCATCATCAAGCACCAACACCATGCTTATTTCAACCAAAAAAAAAAAACTCAAGCCCTTTGTCCAACTACTTGGGGTTCATTAGACAAATCATAAAGAAAGCTCCTTTCTCGTTACATTAATGCTATTTCTGACAACACTAATATATATTAATCAATCTATTACTAATCAATCTAAAAATTTATAACATTAGATTTCATTTTGGAAAAATCGATAAATACGTAAACATATAAATATCCCACTGAAAAGGTTTCTTGATGCACAAAGAAGCATTTTACAAACAAAAAATTGAATGTATAAAAAGACAGGCCAAGGAGGCCTGGAAATGAAAGAAGGAAAAAAGATATATGAAAGAAAATAAAGCCCAGTATCCTTCATAAGAATTTTGGCGATCAACCTTGAGAATATTAAAAGAAAAGTCGGAGCAGTCCTCAATATCCCCACTTAATAGGCTAAAAATCCTTCCACCTTTATGATGGATTGATTTTTCTGCTTCTTCTTCTTCCCATTGAACACCCGTGCATTCCTCTTTGACCATATGGCGAAGAGTGGTATATGGTAGAACATTCTCCAAAATGGCCTTCCCCATATTAGACAAATGCATGAACTAAAACTGGGCTCTAACATGATTCCATGAAAACCCAATGTAACTACATTTGCTTTCTTTTTCTAGGAAAGCGCTCCACATAAGAGAAGCATTTGGATAGTGAATTCAAATGATTCAAACAAGGATTAAAGGTTGATCATCACTGTCCATAATACTAAAGTGACCCCATGGTGCAAATGTTTCCATAGCCAGCCCACCAACCAAAGACAAACTTTCATTTGAACTTAGGTTTTGCAAATGGATTTGAAAAAGGAAAAGCTCAGGGTTAGCTTGGTCATAAAATGTGTACCAACCAAAGGAGGGACTTGTAAGAAGATGAAAAAAGAATAAACCCATCTTTTTGTGCACCCATCTTGTTCACTTTTCCATAATTGGAGATACATAGGAGAAACTAATCATGCGCACAAAAGAAAGCAGCCAATTCTTATTCCCAAGGATAAAGTTTAACTTAGATCTTAATCAAAATACTCAATCCATATAACAGATCTTCAATTGACACTATTGAAAACACATATATTCTTTGTAATCCTCATTATATATATTAATGAGGTCCAAAAAAAGTATATATATATTCAAGGTTGGCCAAGGACGCAAGCATCCTCCCAAGTGTGAAGTTTTTGATAGTTGTAAGGGAGTGATTTTTAATTTATTTCCAACTTCGTAATATTTCACTCCCCAAGTATGAGTGATTAATCATGGAGGTGGTTTGTAATAACTCACATCAGTGTTTTCAACGCGCCAAGGCGATGTCTAGATGATTTGTCCAATCTAGGGTAAGGCGTAGCCTAGATGAAGCCTAGACGTGGCCTAGGCAATAAAAATATTTATTTATAGGTCCCTGGATAATTAATTAATTATTCACAGGTCCATAGACAATTCATATACAGAATTATATATATCTAACTATATTCTATAATGAATCTTAAATTTTCATAAAATGATAAAATACACTTCATATTAATTAAAATCATGCCCATAAATTGTTGGGCAACAAATATCTGTCGTCAAAGGGTAGTCGAAGGGTCGTAGAGGGTGCCGGAAATTTCGACAGTGTTTCTTGATCGAAGCAAATGGAAAGAATGAGCTTAGGGAGAGAGGGGCTTGAGGGTTTATTGTAGAAAGGGGGGGTTTATGTTTTTAAAGTTTTTTTTTTTTTTAAATTAGAGAGATCCCCCTAAACTTTTTAAATATTTGCACAAACCCCCACCATCTGCCTAACACTACGCCTAGGTGACGCCTTGAAAACATTGACTCACACTTGTACAAGAAGACTTTAATCTAAGACCCCATTGAAAATTTACTTGTAATGAGAGAGAGATCATAATTAAGCATAGGAGAATTTGGAGCTTCAAAATCACCAATTTAAATGAGTCACCATCCCACATGCTTGCATGCCACTCAACATCATCCCACACCATCATTTGAGTGATTTTTGAGAATCCCAAGAAGCGTCTATTGTGAATGGAATATGAAGGAATCCAAAAGTTGACAAGGACATGTGAACACATCGTCATCATTCATAATCATCTTGTGATGGATCCTAAGAACAACTTTAAAAAAAAAACACCAATGTTGACAAAAACATTACATGTAACTTTCCAAGAGACCAACATGCCCTATTTTCCTCTTTTAGCTTTAGTCTTATCTCTTTCTTCTTCTAACCATCTTTTAGGAAAGTCTCTCTTGCATACTAATTTCTCTTTCGTTCTCATTGGCTACTCTCCCCCAAGTTTTTTTCCTAGTTACAAAACCATATCACCTTTAATTCAAATTTTCTTTCATCTTACACTAAAAGAATAACTAGATTATAAGTCATCGTTTCGGAACACCCTTTGAACCACGTAATGACCTTCTAGTGGTCCATTGAACGACTTGGTCCCCCTATACAAACCTTTCAAATTACAACATGAAGGAACGTCTCATTCATGAGGTTCAACTCCAATGAGTATTTGCTAGTGAACCCATTTTCATGGGGAACTACTATTTTCATTAAAAGCTATCATTATCAGTATTTTATGTTGTAACTCAAATTCTCAATTACTATGGTTGGCAAAAGTGTTCTAATTAACTCTTTAGCTAAAAGTTATGGGAAGGGCCTCTCATTTTTTTAGCAAATGGCTTACACTTCCATGGTATTTGAGGGCATGAAAGACCAAAAAAGTAAAAAGTCAATGAAAAATGAAAGAGAAAAATAGAAGGGATAGATAATGTCCTCAAGTTGAGATTTGAGAGGCTTATATACAAGGACTAAGCGATTAGATTGACTGATAGGAGGTCATTAATTGGTTAAAGGTGATGTGAAAGAATGGTTCATGCTCTAGTTACCCTTTTAGTGTAACTCAACTCAACTAAACCTTTTCTTAACCACATGAGATCAGCTACATAAACCTGCTTCCTCCACTCCGCTCTATCAATGACTAAATTGATATTTAAATTACAAGTAGGTATATCTTTTTTAACTATTTTGGGCAATGCAATTTTAGGTAATGCGCAAGAGAGACTTCTTGAGAAGATCATTACGAAAAGAAAGAGAATTAAAGGAGTTAAGACTAAAGGTTAAACAAGAAAACGGAGCATTTGGGATTCTTAGAAAAGCTAGATATTATGTCCCCATCAAATTGGCTCTCTCAAAAAATTCAACTCCTCCCTTAGATTGATCTCAAGATCTGCCACAAGATAATGGTACATGTGACCCATGTTACCATGTGGCCTTATTAGTTCTCTATCTTCTATCACAACCTTGGAATACTCCTTTTAGTTCTCAAAATTCCACTTAGATGATGGATTTGGATACTTAAAGTAGCAAGCAAGCCAAGGGGTGGTGACTCATCCAAATTGGTGATCTTGAGGGTCCAAGCTCATTTATATATAATAGAAGTAAAATGTCGTACAACATTTAATGTGTTTTTGTAACATCTCGTAAATGTTGTACAACATTTAAAACTCCTCCCATTAAAGCAATAAGTTAATGGTTATCTGAAGTTGGGGACGACGTTTCAAACACCACTTAAAGGATAGACGACTATTCATTTACCCTGTTCAACACAGATGGACAACCATTCATTTAACTTTTTCACAACGCTTTACTTTCCAAGTTTTAGTCATTCATTTCCTGCTTACTCATGGTTCTTATGTTGGTTGTTCTACAAATTACTTTTAGATGAATTAGTATTTGATTAAATCTTGAGACTTTAGCAATATATGCACCCTGATGCAGTACCGCGAGGAGAAAAGGAAGAAATAGAACGAAATAGACGAGAAGAAGAAATAGAGATAGAAGAAGAAGAAGAGAACAAGAAGTGGGAGATATCAATAATTGTTGTAAAATAAATCGATAACTATTACAAATAAACAAATATAAAGAAGACATACTTGAGAAAGAAATAGAGAAATGGGAAGATATTTTAGAAAGAAGTCTCACAGTATTCATTTTTGCAACTGGAGCAAATGTCTCTTGATAGTCCACACCATATGTCTGAGTATATCCTTTGGCTACCAATCTTGCCTTGTAGCACTCTAGGGACCCATCTGCTTTGTATTTTACTGTATAAACCCATTTGCATCCAATAGGTTTCTTTCCTGGTGGCAAGTCTACCAACTCTCATGCTGTATTTTTCTCCAGGGCTTCCATTTCCACATTCATAGCTTGTTTCCAATTTGTATTAGATAAAGCCTCGGATAATGACGTAGGAGTTTGAATATTATTCAGGCTGGTAAGGAAACTCTTATGGGGTGGTGAGAACTTCTCAAAGGATACAACATGAGATAGTGGATACAAGGGATGTTTAGTGCATTCCCTTGTTCCCTTTCTAATGGCATATTGGGAGAATTGGTCATGTGATCAGTAGCACCAGAATCTAAAACCCAAGAGTTAGCAAAAGATTTATCCGAGACGTTAAATCCAATAGAAATAGGAAAATTACCTGAATGGGCCAATGAACAGGTACCTGAGGGTTTGTCAAGAGTGCCAAGCAAAGATTTTAATCTTTCAATATCGTCTTGGCTGAATCCGTCTGGCACCGGGGAGGCTGCAACTGTTGGCTCAGTAGACAGATGTGCTTGTCCACTGGTTTTCTGCTGTCCTCCGTTGTAACCCCATTCTTTACTGGAAGTTGAAGGCTTGCCATGAAGTTTCCAACACTTCTCCCTGGTATGTCTAGTCTTCTGACAATAAGTACACCTTAGATTGTCCCTATTGTCTCGATTTGGGACCTTTGATGATTCAGCGCGCGGAGTGTGTGTCCTCTGATCATTTCCCCGATTGGCGACCATAGCTGAGCCTTCCAACTTCTGAGGAGTGAGCATAACACTTCTTCTGCTTTCTTCCGTCCGGATAGCGGAGATAGTCTCATTCAGAGTAAGTAACTTTTTGCTGAGAGTTTGAACTCTTACTTGATCAAACTCTGCATTGAGTCCAGCCAAGAAGTCATAGACTCGATCCTTCTCAATATAGTTCTTTAAAATTACAGCATCTACAAGGCATTTAGTCTCAATACACCTATAATGGTCAAGTTCCTGCAAGAGATTTTTCAATACATTGGCATATTCAATGACCGTCATGTTGCCTTGTTTTGTTGTTCCAACTTTCACTTTGATTTCATACACTTGGGCTCCATCATGGGCTTTAGAGTATGTCTGATGAACGACATCCCAAATGTCTTTGGCGGTAGTTAGAAACATGCATGCATCACTAATATTTGGCACCATTGAATTCCATAACCATGCCATTATAGAAGCATCTTCGTTATCCCATGCTATAAACTTAGGATCTCCAGGTGTAGGTCCAGTACCCAAAAGATGATTTAATTTTCCTTTACCCTTCAGAAAAGTATGTACCAGCTGAGACCACTTCAAATAATTTTTTCCATCAAGTCTGTAGGCTGCCTGAATGTTTGGTAGTTCTCCTTTCTCCGTTTTGTCAACTACTTCATCAGTCTGCACAATTTCTGAAGTGATCGACATTCTATTCTTTTTTTTTTTTTTTTTTAAGTTTACAGGAAAAAGAAGAAGAAAGAAGAAGAGATGCCTTACAGTATGCAGAAGAGATGTATAACGTTGATGTTGCTGCTGCAAATCGCGATCTAACGAAGAAGAGAAAGAAAGAAGAAAGAGAGAAAAGAGAGAAGACGAAGACTGAGAAAGACGAAGGATGAAGAAGATGACTTTTGATAACGGTGATCGAACAGAAGACTAAGAAAGTTTCAACAGTGGAGAGGTCAAACAGTGAGTTCAACGAAGATCAACGAAGAAAGGGATTTCGCAAGGGATTTGGAGGCGCAATTTTGCAGCACAGAGAGTGAGAGGGATTTGGTCTTCTTCGCGCTGCGACAACGACGAAGATGAAGAAGATGAAGATGGCGACAAGATTTTGGGTTTTGTGGGTTTTGTTTTCTTCGCGCGATTTGGCAACACACAGAGAGAGGGATTTGGTCTTCTTCGCGCTGCGACAGCGACGAAGATGAAGATGGCGACAGGATTTTGGGTTTGTGGGTTTTGCTTTCTTCGCGCGTTTTTGCAGAACTAGCATAAAACAGGAACGAGAGAGAGAAAGAGGATGGGTGCAGCTTATCGCGGCAATAATCAGGTACGAAGACGTTGAAGCAGCAGCGGCGATCGAAAACAGGTCTGAGTCGTCAATCAACGAAGAAGACGATGAACAGTAACAGAGGCTCAGTCGCTTTGATCTTCAGAGAACGAACTTGTGCGATTGAAGAAGACGATCTGTAACGATTCGTTTTCGCCGAAGGCGAAGCTGCTCCGGGCGCTTCCAATGGCTAGATTACGATTTGTAGAAGACAAATCGATCCAGTTGCAGCGGCAGCAGCAGTAGTAGCACAGACAACAACCACGGCGTCGTGGTTTCCACGCTAGCGATGAAGGCAGCGACAGGGATGAATGTTCCGGCAGCGACGACAATGAAGGCCACTCAAGAGGATTTCGGCGATAAAGGTCGAAACAGATTTCCTAGTAATAAAAACCTAGGTCTCTGATACCATGTTAAGAAAATAAAATAAAATAAGGATATTTATTCTTGTGTAATGTCTTAATGGAGGGACTCCATATATATAGACATACAGGGCTATGTACTTATAGCTATAATTACAATTTTAGTAACTACTATATTCCTTAAAGGAAATAAATCCTTAAAGGAAATAAATCTGTACAGGAAATAAATCTGTACAGGAAACAAATCTCAACACAAATAAACAAATATAAAGAAGAAATACTTGAGAAAAAAATAGAGAAATGGGAAGATATTTTATTCTCATGATATTCTAAACTTATATAAGTCTTTTGTACCTCTAGTGGAATCTAAGCACCTCCTTATATAGGCTCATGGTCATAATAGAGGATTAAATTACATTAACAATATCAATAAATCCAATGGTTACAAAGATTAATTTCATTGGTTATTACAAAATTAAATCCAACCCTAATATAGAGGTTACAAAATCCTTATAATGAATTGAAGGTTATGATGATATTCAAATACATTTATAACAATAAATATTTTTTCATTCAATCAATCTATCAATTCTCATTACAAACCTATTATTTATAGAAATCTAAAATAACTAATTTGTACCCTACTACAATTTAGGAACTAAAATCTTACTAAAATAAAACAATTAGAATTCTACTAAAATAAACAACTAAAATCCTAATTAAATAAAATAACTAAAATCCGACTAAATCAAGTAACTATTTTCCTAATAATAATAATAATAATAATAAATATTTATTTATTATTTCTATTTTTATCTTGCATTATTCTCCTCCTCTCAGAGAACTCGACTTCGACGAGTTGAACTATGCCAAAGGATAGGAAAATGGTCTTTCCAAGCGAGCCAGTACTGTTGAAAATGTTCAGCAACAGAAGTCATTTGAACATGCGTAAGAATTTCTTTAAATGAAATTACAACAACATATAAGCCATAAAATTCATACTTGTACTTTAGACAACTGCATCATTTGTCTTGCTTTGCAAAAATCTCTGCCAAATTAAAATATGGTTTTCACACATCCATAGCATGTTCAACAACCACTTCTTGAATAAAATTAATGTTCCATGAAGATTTCTCCAATATTAACTTGTTGTGGTCACTAATATTCAAAAAGGTAGTTTCTTCTTCAATGATATCTTCAGAATCAAGAACTAAACTTTGGTCAACGACGGTGAGTGGTTCTTGATTCTTACTAGGAGGTTGAGGTTCTTGATCGTAAACAAAACCTTGGCTACCTTTATCAAGTGGAGCGATATTTGCACTAGTTTCTTTTGTTGGTTGTACTCTTGACAATAGTCTCCTGGCACAGTGCTTTTGCTATTTCAGCCCGAATTGCAACTAGCATGTCTTCTTTCCATCATTTTATGGACATTTGAAGAGACCGGACTTCAACCTTTATAATATCAACGTCGGTTCGAAAGCGTTTTTGAGAATCAAACATAGAAAAGGTAATTGTCATGGTGAAGATGAAAGGTAGAGGAATATGATCAAAAAGGTCTGATACCAAACTGATGCAGTACCACAAGGAGAAAAAGAATAAATTAAAAGAGAAATAGACAAGAAGAAGAAATAGAGATAGAAGAAGAAGAGAACAAGAGGAGGGAGAAATCAATAATCAATATTTTTTCATTCAATCAATCTATCAATTCTCATTACAAACCTATTATTTGTAGAAATCTAAAATAAGTAATTTGTATCCTACTACAATGTAGAAACTAAAATCTTACTAAAAAAAAACAATTAGACTTCTACTAAAATAAACAACTAAAATCCTAATTAAATAAAATAACTAAAATCTGACTAAATTAAGTAACTATTTTCCTAATAGTAATAATAATAATAAATATTTATTTATTATTTTTATTTTTATCTTGCATTACACCCCCTGTATAATTTGAAACTTTTGAGATATTAAAATAGTCTAAATGTCATTGGGGCTCTAGATTATGAGTGGTTACTCCTTAACAACGACCTCTTTATTTCCTTAATTCGAACATGTAATTTAATTGTGAAATACCAAATTTACGTTTTTGGGGTCTTAGTTTGATTTGGGTCTTCAATTTCTTCACATCATAACTAACGTGATTAGCGTTATAAGTGGATGCTCCTTACAATGATCTTCTTTATTTTCTTATAATAGACAATCCAATTGTGAACTACCAAATTCCACTTTTATGTTTGAGACTTTAAATTCCATGATGAATTGGTTTCTTATATTGTTTATTTTATTATTTGTCAAATGACTTTTATGTTTGAGACTTTATGTATAGTTGTGTGTACACATTTGAGTTTGCAGGAATTGGTGGTACTGGAACACCAAGTACATTTCATGGATTATTCAAAATGATATAAATCTTTCAAATTTTGACATAGTTTTGAAAATAAGTGGTTTGATTCCATTCTAAGGTTTTCGTACTCTGGTCATGCAAGAGTCTTTTTCACTTTCTTAACACAAAGCATTTAAATTTGCAAATGGATTTGCAAATGGATTTTCACTTTCTAATTATATATTCAAATTGCAAATCTAAATCTATTTCAAATGTTTTACAAAATTATTACACATTTTCTAATTAATAATAACAATAGAAATTGTTAATTAAAAAAAATCTATAAAATTCTTTTTTTGGTTACATTCTATAGAACTCTTTAGTTTATCTTATAACATGCCCATGCATCGCACGGGCCTATAAGCTAGTTATATGTGAAATTATAGTGGGGTCTTAAATTGAAGTCTTCTCATAAAAATGTGAGTGATTTATGACTGCCTCTATGATCAATTGCTAACACTTGATGAGCTAAATCTTACAAACATGGAAATAAATTACAAAGCACTCCCTCACCAACTCCTACCTCTCTAACATTTTGCAAACACTTCAATCAACTCATGCTATATAACACTTCTCCAAAATTTTCTTCAATTTCACTGTAGCATGGAAAATATAATCAAAAAGTATAAATTGTTACCAAATAATCAATGTGGTCAAGGTGTCATGATGATGCCTAGGTGATTGGTCCCACCTAGGTAAGGTGATGCCTAGGTATTGTAAGTAATGTTTCTTTTTTACTTTCAAAGTAAATAATTAATTAGTTTTATACATACAAACCATGTATATACAAATACAAACATATTCTGCAAAATAAAACTCAAATCTTGTGTATAAAAAGATAAGTTATATTTTACATTCTAAAAAATTTGAAAACCAGTAAATCATAGTAAAATATAAGACAAATAAACATACAGTGGAACTGTAATGATTTAAAGAGCCATGCCAGACAAAAAAGACAAATATTTACAACAAACATGAAAAAAAAAAAAAAAAACAAGGAAAGGAAAAGAAAAAGATAGCCAGCATAAAATGTAGAAAAAAGAAACACAAACATCACATATTTACATTGACTTCCTTAAACTTTGATAAAATAATAATAATACGTCAGAGCATTACTGCCTATCTTAAGTATGGCCTAGGCAATTTAGTTACAAATGGCCTAAATGATGGACTAACCATTGACTAAGACCTTGGCAACACTGCAAACAATTTAAGTCTACATAAATTGTTTTCCTAGAAGTAAGAGGAAACAACCCATCCACTCGTCTAGATAAAAACACAATTCTCATTCATTATAGATAAACTCTTTTAGAAATCCTGGCAGCATCTTGTGCATGGAAAGTACTAAGTGAGTTTTGCCATAAGCATCAGTAAATGACATGTCCAATGCACTTTGCAACCTATGTAAACATTCTATAGTTGCACAATTAATCTAAATAAGCAATCTCAACCAATAAGTGGCAAGAAGACCTGACACTCTAGGAATAAGGTCTAAATGTAACTCAACAAATAATGAAATAATTTATTAAGTAACATGGTAATCACACCACACTATTGGATTAGATTTCAAATCTAAAAAAAACAGAAGCAATAGTGGCAGGCATAGAAAGTTTTGTTAGAAAAATCTCTCTTCATCATTTCTAACACTAAAAATTGTTTAAGAATCTATAAACAGCGAGGGAAACAAAATCCTCATGAATGTAAAATGCTTCAATGTATTGATCTAAAGAAGGAAAATATGGGGAGAAAGGAAATAAGTATTGTTACCATGAAATAGGGAGTGTCGAGATGAAAGAAGGCCATAATTTTATAGAGGAGAACAAACACCATAGGATGCAAGTAACTACGAATACCCTTCGACCATTCCCAAGTTAAGTGACCATATCTGCTTTTTCAGTTGACAAAAAAGAATAGGTTTAAGAAATACTAATGAACCAAAATAAACATAGATTACGTGAAGACAAAAGGATAAGTAAAAAAGAGCTTAATCTCAAATGAAGTGCCCATATTGAATAAAATCAAATGATATTCATAATCAAAACAGCAAAGAAACAGAAAATAATAAAAAAGAGCTCAAGTAATTCCACTAAAGCATACCCAAAAACAATGCGATGTGCAACTTCTAGGACCTGCCAATGTTCATCTGGATTGAAGTAAGTGTGAAGTTGCATCGAATTCACCATTCGAAAGATCAAGCATAGAGCAAAAACTCTCTTTGGCGAGGAAAATATATCATATCTGGAAACCTTCGGTTTCAAGTGTTCTTTGTTTTCAGAAAAATCTAGATTTCCTTCAGGATACTCGGTTCTCGGAATGACAGAGTTAGTTCTTTGCCTCATTGTTGCCTCTTCGTGAAAGAATATCACAATTCACATCACATGCAGCAGTTTGAACTAAATACAAAAGCATCCAAGTGGTCAGGGAAAACTTAGGTAGAGTAACAAGATCAATTGCTCTATTTACCTATTTAATATATAGAAAACGCATATCTCATCAGAAGTTCTAACAATATCTTGTAGCAGTTTATATGTTCTAGCCAGGCCAATGAGATAGAGTACCAAAATAATATTTCTAGCATAACAAGTCATAACCAAGAACTCATGAGGCGTAAGTGAGGCAAGGGAGTACAGGGTGTAAACCTCACTTTTAGAAGAAAAAAAAAATGCACAAAAGATGTTTAATAACTCTAAAAATTACAAATTTCATTAAGAAATGAAAGAACATGTAGATTAGAAAAAAAATTGTAGTCATTTGTTTGCCCTCTTCCCATGTTCATAATGATGAAGCAAAGGGTTCCCCTTTTTTCTCTTCTTCAAGCTTTACAACTAGTCATTTGTCATATGAACTTCATGTCTAAACAACCAAGGGATCTATCTCAATCATCTCGTTTTCAACTTTAAATGTCTACCCTTCAACCTTTTATAATTCATAATGCATAAAAACCACCAATTCATTCTGAGTCAACCGAGGTCATTCCTCCTCTTGTTACGGACCTATCTTAAGTTAAGAGGAGTTAATGACCAGTGTGATGCTACAATCATATTATAAATCAAGCTACAATAAATCTAAAGCAACAACTTAAATTTAAAAGCTAAGTTGTTCAATTACTTAGTAAAACGTGATCCAAATTCAATTCACATGCAAAAGAAGCATAAGTGAGGCTAACTATACTCATAAAGAAAATCGTGTCGAAGTGTGTCATAACCAAAAATGCACACCACCAAAAAAAAACTTTAATTATAAGAATACTCATAATTAGAGACTCAATCCCAATTTACTTTGCATTAAGTTTGATTTGTCTATTTGTAGGAATCCAGTGTAATGTTTTCCATTACCCAAAAGCCAAACCTAAATGTAAATGACTTAGATGGTGACCTTGAAAGGGCATCTTGTAGGCAGTTTGAGAGAAAAAGCATAGATATTAGTGTCAGTGTAAGTTGTGCGGATTTATCTCCAACCAATATTATCTTTGTGATAGGGAACTTGTGAAATACGCATATATGTGATCAAACTAACACCAAAGCCAAATTCCACCAATGCTAACCCTATTACAGTCACTTAAAACAGACGTCAACATTCCTCTAGTCCCGGGGATCACCATGAATAGATGTATAAATAGAAACAAAACAAAAGATGAAAACACATATAAAACAAATCAAAATGAGCAAAACAATCTAATCAACAAACAAAATCAAAACTCCAAAACAAAACATGAAAAATGTTGAAATGGCAATGTCTTTCAATCCGCGAAACAACAAGATTTGTAACAACAAGAAATAAGTATGAAAACCCCTCGTGCAATGGTTGAAAACCAAATAAATTGAACCAAAGATTGAAGAGATGGAAACCCTAGGAATGAAAAATAGGGATGAGAAATGAAATTGATCAGGCGGAATCTAAATGTTTGCGCGAATGGATATAGACTGTAATGGCGATAATCAACTTGCCTCGAGGTTTGCTCGATTAAGAATTGAAACAATTGAAGAAATTTCGAGTGTTTAGTAAGATCGCTCAACGATGCCGGTGGAAAAAGTAGTAACCAACAGTACTAGCTGCCCGTGGAAGGGAATGGCAATGCCGTGTGAAAACACTCTCTCGTAAGTTTCTAACCAAATGTTATAAAAACTATGCACTCTAGCAAATGGATTTCTATAGTAGCATCGACGGGGCCAAAGTACTTGTATCAAAGGATTTCAACCAACTTTTTTTTTCATTCTATTTCTTTTAATCTTTCGATTCAAACACTTGGAAAAGACAATATTATTATTATTTTTTAGGTGTTTCATTCGAAGATTAAGACATCACAATAAATCATGTTTTTTTTTATTGTTAAACTTTATTTTTGTTTGTAATTTTTTAGTTGATTGTGATTATTTTGTGATACAGTAGTTTTTAATAAATTAATATTTGTTTAATAATTTAATTTAATTTAATTTATAGATTTTAGTGAATTTAGTTTGCATGACAAATTTAATCTAGTCATAAAGATATAAATGTATAAAAATGAAAAAAAGAAGTAAAATAAAGAAATAAAATGAAAAAAAAAGTTGGTTGAAATACTTTAATACAAGTACGTTGGCCCCGTCGATGCTACTATAGAAATTCATTTGCTAGAGTGCATAGTTTTTATAACATTTGGTTAGAAACTTACGAGAGAGTGTTTTCGCGCAGCATTGCCATTCCCTTCCACGGGCAGCTAGTACTGTTGGTTACTACTTTTTCCACCAGCATCGTTGAGCGATCTTACTAAACACTTGTTGCTACAAATCTTGTTGTTTCGCGGATTGAAAGATGTTGCCATTTCAACATTTTCATGTTCTGTTTTGGAGTTTTGATTTTGTTTGTCGATTAGATTGTCTGGCTCATTTCGATTTGTTTTATATGTGTTTCCATCTTTTATTTTGTTTTTGTTTATACATCTATTCATGGTGATCCCCGGGACTAGAGGAATGTTGACGTATGTTTTAAGTGGCTGTAATAAGGTTAGCATTGGTGGAATTTGGCTTTGGTGTTAGTTTGATCACATATATGCGTATTTCACAAGTTCCCTATCACAAAGATAATATTTGTTGGAGATAAATCCGCGCAACTAACACTGACACTAATATCTATGCTTTTTCTCTCAGTATTTTCCATGTAAGCCTCTCAACCTCCTGACACTAATATCTATGCTTTTTTCTCTTAGATTGCCTACAAGATGCCCTTTCAAGGTCACCATCTAAGTCGTTTACATTTAGGTTTGGTTTTTGGGTAATGGAAAACATTACACTGGATTCCTACAAATAGACAAATCAAACTTAATGCAAAGTAAATTGAGATTGAGTCTCTAATTATGAGTATTCTTATAATTAAAGTTTTTTTTTTTTTTGTGGTGTGCATTTTTGGTTATGACACAATTCGACGCGATTTTCTATATGAGTATAGTTAGCCTCACTTATGCTTCTTTTGCATGTGAATTGAATTTGGATCGCATTTTACTAAGTAATTGAACAACTTAGCTTTTAAATTTAAGTTGTTGCTTTAGATTTATTGTAGCTTGATTTATAATATGATTGTAGCATCACACTAGTCACAAACTCCTCTTAACTTAAGATAGAGGTCCGTCACACTAGTTCAAGCCCGTCCTTTTGGCAAATTCTTCAACTACAATATTCCATCCCCTTTTACTTAAACTTGCAGTAGGTCTCTCACCAATCTTAACTTGTTCAATACAAATATCTATAAATATTTTCTTAATCGGATCTGTCCACTCGGCCCTATTTGATCTTTTCTTGTCCTCTTCATTACATGTGAAAAATTTATTTTCATTTGACTTATGTAGATCACTCATAATTTCTTATTTAATGGAAAAAAAACTGTTACAAACAACAAAAACACATCATTGTAAAAAAAAAAAAAAAAACATATAATTGAACTTTATAGAATCAAACACAAGACATTATGACCTGCAAGGTATAGAATAAAAAAAAAAAAACAGCAAACAGAGAAAAGAAAAAGAATAGGTAAATATGAAACTGTCACGTTTAAAGTATTTCAAGATCCTATTCATTATGCAGCGAACACCTTTCAAGACCAAGCATATTCACTGCATTTTACCTGTCACATCACCTATTTCAGCTAACATGTATACCTTCCTAATTAGCATAGCCAGCCATTGCCTAAATTTCTCGTATCTCAAATCTATTTTGTATGTAGACATACCTCAATCAAGAGAGCTAAAACAAGGTAATGTTTATCCCCTTTAGTAGGTTTTTTTTTTTTTTTTTAGGAACTCTTCAGTAGTAGTTACATTTGCTTAAATATGGTAGAAGACAATAAGTGGATTCTTAAGACAAAAAAATGTTTTTTTCAGCTCTTGCTTCTTCTTTTTTTTTTTTTTTTTTGGCACATTATACTAAACCATTAGAAAACCGTTACAATAATAACAAAAAAAAAATTAGGCAACCAAAGAAAGAATAGGGAACAACTCCACAAACAATACAAAACAGGGAAAGAAAACCTCAAAGAGAAAAACAACCAAGAAGAAAAACACAAAAGGACAAACAAAGTAAACAACACTAGCACACATTGCAATCACCACCAAAGGCTAAACCAGAAAGCAAACAAAACTAACTACATGAAGGTGCAACATGGAGCAGGAAACCAAAGACTCTTCCACATGGACAGGAACAACCACAAGGCAGGAGCAAAAAAGAAGACTGAACATCAAAGTCCATGGTTAATTGTAATGGCCAATTGTTAGAGTCTTATTATTATTTGATTTTGGAGGGAGGATTATGAGTTGGTCTGCCCTTATGTGGTTTGCAGCATATCCAGTTTAGATGGATTGAGCATCAGAGTCCATGGTCTTCTAAATTAAACAAATGTAATATGATTTCACCCTTTTTTGTTCTCTTTTCTTATCAGAAAATTACATTAAACAAATCTAATACGATAGAAATTAAAGCAAAACCTATCTGTAGTTCGCATTATAAACCCTAAAATAACAATAATTTTGAAGAGCCAAAAAAAAAGTTGAAAAATGAGATATTTACCAATGTTGACGAAACACGCGCAACCCTTGTTTTCCTTCTTCTTCCTCTTTAGTTCTAGGTTGCTGATGAGGGAAGAGCAAAGAAAGAAGGTGCAAGACGATTCGTAGAGAATGAAGAGAATAGAGAAGAGCCGTGAAGAAGTTGCCGTGGAGGGTAGAGAAGAAGAGCCGGGGAGAAGTTGCAGCGAAGAGAGCTGTGGAGGTTTTCACGGTGAAGAAGAGTTGCGAGTCGCGGTTAAGAAACTGTGAGCATAAGACTGTAGAGAAATTTGGTAAAGTTTTGAGAACGGTAATTAACAAATATTCTAATATTATCAACCTACCATATTTACATAATAAATTATTTTTTTATTGTTAAGCTTTTTGTAATTTTGTAGGTTAGCATTTTTTCTGATAACCCTAAATATTCGGCAGGTGCTTAGCGACAATGCAAGGTAGTACACCGACTAATCCTTTTGAGCCCTAGATCAAACCCAAAGAGTCGCCTAACTGGGTTTACCAACCAGTGGCTAGGGACCTAGCTTTGATTGAATTCATAATGTTTTTTTTTTGTACTAGGGACCCATCCTGAACCAATCGACTAAGTTGTACTTGGTTATAATTTTTTAATTGATTATAATTATTTATTGGATAGTAATCTTTGATAAAATAATATTTTAATCTAATGTAAAAATTAAAAATAAAAAGAGATAAAAAAGAAGAAGTAAAAGATAGAATAATAATAAAAAAAAGAACAATAAAAGAAACAAAAAAACACAACATCTCTCGACTTACAAGTAAACAAGTGCACGGTTAGGTGCGGAGTGAAAAAGTTAGAGTGCCTTCAATTTAACAAAGAGGAAATATCTCACCATTCGTATTCGTTGTATTAGTATAAGTATGGTTTTCGAGACAAGTTTTGAATTGTAAAAATATTTTTATTTACAAATAAATAAATAACAATAAAAAAAAGGTGCAAGATCCCTGTGCCACGAGGTGATCGTGTAGTGCAGGGTCTGACGATATATGTTTGAATCCTATGAGAGAGATGTAAGTCAATTCTAGACTGACCCTACCAAATCGAACACAACTTGATGGTTGAATTAATCTAGGTATTTGAGTTGGGTAAGATTCAATAATTTCAACTCGATCAGTTAGGATTGGGTTATGAGTTGACAACTTTGAAACTCAATCCAACTTAATCCGAACCAACTTTAACATTAACCCTTAAATTCATTATCTCCTAAAGCCATTATTTTGTAAAACTAACGACATTTGTAACATCTCAAACCCAAATAATAACCTTTTTTGACGTTCTACATAGAAATTGTCAGCCCTTTTACTTTATTTCTTTTTCTTCTTTGATTCATTTTTTCTTTTTTGATTTTTTTTTTCTTCTTTGTTTGTATTTCTCCTTCTTCTTCGATTTTTCTTTTTTTTTTTTCTTTTTTCTTTTTTTTTATTCTAAAGTTCAAGCCATTTTATTGAAAAAAAAAAAATTCTAGTTTTTTTAAGTCAAAAAAATTAGATTGGATTGGGTTAAAGAGTTTGTTTGATTTGAGTTAAGTTTTATTTTTTCCAACCCGTTACACCTATAGTGCTCTATGCCCACCTTCTTCTAGAAGCCTAGATCCTATGTGCTTCTTGTGGACGCATATTTTTAAGATGTCTTATCTTGCTACCTTATAAAAAATGTAGATAATGACATACTCAAATTTTGGGATTTGGACGTTTGGAAATCTAAAGGGAAGTTTGTGAACTCTATTTAGTTTCTACCATTCGTAGTAAGATTTAAGCTTTAATAGAATAAACTAATATTTTTTACTTATTTTTGTAGAATCTATACTCTCCTTCAATCTGAGGTAGAAAAAATATTTAACTAGTTTTTTTTTTTTAATTATCCTCTATTACAACTAAAGTTAACAAATACCACCTAAATAAACCAACAGAAGGTTGATTCGTTGGTTCAAGGAACGAACTACGAGCTAAGGTTGAAGAACTCATCACAAGTTCAAGCCCGCCTAATTATGAGAGGTGTTATTGTCCCTGTAAATTTTTAAATTCAAAAAAATTAATCTCGTCCCAACAGAAAGGAAGACATCTGGTACACTACCAGAAAACCGGTACCAAAAAAAAAATACTACCTAAATAAATTTAAGTTTCTTAACTCACATTTACAATCAAATGACCGTTTACTTTTCCTTTTTATACGCCCTGCGTATAAAGTATAGTGGTTGTGGAAAAACTGTAAAGTGTGCAATTATAGAATATTCATGCATCACTAGCTTAAAATAATGGTTAATTGATATTGTTACATTTTTTTACCTAAGAAGTTGTAAATTTAAAAGAAAAAAAAAGTTAATATGGGAATTACTACCTAGGAGGCAAGAAGAAATTAGGGAGATAATAATGGAAAAATGAAGTGGATCCTAAAGATATCATCACCTCCTCCACCTCCCACTTGATTTGCCATCTATTTCCCTTTTATGTATGTATGGTGGCTTCAAAATCCAACAAAAGCAGTATCTCTCTCTGTGTATATATTCTCCACTAGTCATCCAAACCCAACCACAAATTGGCAGACGAAAGACAACCTATTCAAAGACCACTTACACAAACGACAATCTAGAAAGAAGGGGTTGATTTCTTATTAAAAGCATAAACAAGAACACACAACACTCCTCACAAAACCTACCGTACTACAAGTCCAACCCCTCCTTTCCTGCTTTCCTCCCACAATTACCTCCTCACACACCCACTTAGTCAAATAATTTAATTGGTAATCACGTTAATTAAATGCTTAGCCGTCCTCCACACGCAAAAGTTAATAAAAAAAATGCTACAATTAGTCTTAAAGTGACTTCTATCACATAAGTCATAAAAAAGTATATTTGTTACACTAATGTCATATTGTTTAGGATAGAAACCACAGTATAAACTATATTTCAGCATCTGTAAGTTTTCATTGAATCACATATCAATGTATCATTCTATACAATCTAAAGGTAATAGAAAGGCGTTGCAATGCACACTACATTGTAATTTTCCAATCAATTTAGAATTATTCTACTTGTTATATATGTATTTTTGTTGAAATAAATTAGGTGACCACGATTTGATGAAAGTATATAATATTTTTTTTTTTTTTTTGTAACCTAAGGTATCCAGATTAACTTATGCACTATATACACCAATTAATCTTCACGAATAAGCTTCAATAAAGAGCGAAAGTGACATTCTTCCAATGAATGTATATGTATCTTATACTTAATACATGACACAAAATTCTTTCCTTTGAAAGAAGGCCGTGTCCACCCAACGATAAAACTCGAACTTATGTCCTTATGAACCCACGAGTACGAGTTCTAGCCATGATAATTTTCGATGTTCTATTATACCGTTCGAGTAATAAGAAATGAACTCATTTGACCACTAATTACTCTCCGTCCTTGTTGACTAACTCAACATCATTAAAGAAAAAGAGTTCTCTAAGTGGGTGTCATGTTGTATTACAAAGTCCTCGCGAACATTGAAAACAGAGAGTGAGAGATTAAAGTATAAGACAAGAAGTCCAACATCTTGCTTTCCCCAATTTCAATGCTGGATCAAAAGGGTTGAATTATCAAGAAAAATGCATCGAATAATTCCATATATTTTACAGTAAAGAAAAGAAATCAGCCCACTTGGATGACATCTTGGAGTTTGAACATTAATTCATGATCAAAATAAGAATAAATCCCTAAAAAGCTTGGCCTTTGGGCTGCTAATTACCAGGAATTCTTAATGAATTGGGCATCTTTCCTTCCTTCCTTCTTCCTTCTTCCTTTCTATTTTTCATCTTAATTTCTCTTCACAAAATCCATGATTATCTAAGATGATTCAAGAATTAGAGCCGCTGGCTCAGTCGCAGATTGGGAGTGATTATGCTCGTCGTCGTATGTAACAATCAACATCGTCGGATCATCTAAAGCTCTTTCTACATGTTTCCGAGCAGGGCATCCTCTCACACTACTGCATTTGTAATAACCCCTGAGATCATAAACCCAACAAATTTTAAAACTTAATTATCAGAAAAAAAAAGAAAAAGAAAAAGAAAAGTCCAGAGATTGATATCTTATAACAAACAATATTTAAGAAAATTAATTAGTCACTGAATAATAATATATACCTAGGATGAGGTGATCCTTTGATTGGCTTCTGCCCGTATTTCCTCCATGAATAATCATCCGGTGGGATATCAGCCATCTTCAAGCTAATCGCTGGAACTCTCACCACTCTCTTCACTCTCGATTTCCTAATAATAATAATAAAAAAAACCATTCTTAAATTGTCTAAAAAAAAAAAAAACTTATTAACTGAAGGGCAAAAGATTAAATGAGTAATAAAAAAATGAATGAAACGCACCTGCGCTTAGAACAATGGCATCTTCCGGCACTTCCGCCACCGCACTTGGCGGCTCCGGCGTCGTCCAGAGAACTGCACTTCCTCTTCAAAGAAGAAGAAGAAGACAGAGGAGGAAGTCCCTGCGGTAGATTAGTGATCTGAAAGGCCGAAAACGACGACGGCTGTTTACCATCACTGTCGCCGGTCACCGACGACATGAACGAATTCGCAGCGGAGATCGCCGGAGAAGAAGTGAAAGAAATTGTAGTTGATGAACACTCCTTCCTCTCGTTCTTCGCCATCACCGCTTGCACATGTCCCTGATGCTGATGCTGAGGCGGTGGCGGAGGAGGAGGAAGTGGCGGGAGCCGCTGGATCGGGGTGGGACAATAGATTCTATTCTTCGACGGCCCAGATTGAATCTTTTCTTGATGATGATGATCAGCATCAGACCCTCCCAGAACTATTGGTTGATCAGTTACACTCTGTAATGGAGCCCTTCTGAAGCGCGCATGGCCCGTTCTCGTCCGATCCAGTAACGAAATCACCTTCTTGAACTTGTGAACCGCCACATCCGCCATTTCCGCAGCTGATTGGCTCTGCTCTTCTCGCTTCTGTTGGCTCTGAGATAGCAATCTTATGAGCTTCTCAACACTCTGGAGCCCCGCAGTAGCTGCTCCTTCCACTGAATTCTCATCCATCTTCATAGAACTGAAGCTACTACTATTGTTGGTCCTACCATAATTTCCCATTAGAAGCTCCACCGCCATTTCTGCAACAACAGCAGCTTCGTCTGCTTCTTCTTCAGTGTTGTTGTTGAAGAAGAAGAGTTAATTTAAGAGAAGAAGAAAAGAGGAAAAGTTCGAGTCAAACCGATACCCTATGGATGGATGGCTGTCTTGTCGTTTCCACTTTGCATCGGCTGGCTCGCGTCAAAGGAAGTAGCAAATGAGATTCTGCCATGTGCCAGAATCCTATGACTTTTTGTGCTTCGCACCAAAGGCTAAAGCATCAGAAAGTTGACGATCTGCTCCTGATGATGCTGCCAGCTGCCTGGTGCTTTGTTACCGGCTATAGCCGGTGGGAAAGCTCAAGAGTCAACTAGTCAAAGTCAAACAGTCGTGAGCTTCAGTGACAGGAAATTTAAAGCGAAACTTTTGATCTGCTAAATTTCATCCGTTGGATTTAAAGTTTTTTGTATTTGGGCCCACCACTTAGTGGAGCTCAAAAGTCAAAGAAGCACCAGTTAATCTGAGCGGAGGAGTCGTGCTAGGGTTGGGAAAGTGGGCGTTTGACGCAGCCACTGAAACGCTAAGACCCAACCCTGGTTAGCCTAGATTAATAATTTATATTATAATTGAGCTGGCTCTACCTATCAAATACTAATAATAATATAATTGGGCTCAAAGCATTTGATATTAATTTAGATTATTTTGGGTTGACTAAGCGTGTTAGTGGGGGCTTCGTAGACTTCTCTTGTCCGGTTTTTGTTTTAATCGGTTTAGGTATGAACGGAGACCCACTACAATTAAATAAGGTTTTAATATATATTATGATACATACGGTACCTATTTTAATCTGTTCACTTTGGGAGAACTGTTCAATATTCTTACGTAACACAAATTAGTTTTGTTTAAAAGACAAGACACCTTATGAGAAATTAAAAAAATAAAAATAAAAATAAAAAAATTATTTTTGCTTTTTATCCGCTTATTCCATATTTAACTTTTTATTTGTACATTTTTTAAACAAAAGAGTATTTATTGAACAAAAGTAATTGAGCATTTGAAACAAAATCAAGAAGAGAGAAAATGAAAGTCCTTCAAAATATAACGTATTGATCAATTTATTGTGCAAATTAATTTCTTCAAAAAAAAAAATCTTCAAATCGTTGTCAAACGCCTTTAAATAACCTCATCGTTTTTTACCAAAAAAAAAAGAAATATTCTCATTTTTACAAAAAAAAAAATTAAAGAAAAATTAAATACGATTAATTAATTAGATATGCATGCATATGATCGTGGGAATATTAGTGAGAATTATTATAGTATTATCGACATAGGTATTATTATACTATTATTACCACTTTTATTATGTCAACTAGTATTAATAATTGAGAATTTAAGTTATTGGATGACTTAGTTATAATATAATGTTTAATTGACCAAATGTCGGTTGGTTTGGATGGTTTGACATTCGTTTTCTTAAGCAGGATCGTAAGTTCAAAACCTTCCTTTCATGTAAAGCTATTATTTGTTGTACAGGTCGAATTTAAATATATTGGTCTTCTCGCAAAACAAGAAAGAATATCACTCTCTCAAAACAAGAAAGAATATCACTTGAATGTCACTTAAGGATGAAATCAAAAAAATAATAATATAATGTTTAAGTTTGTATCACTTGCTCAACAATCTAGAATACGATTCTTTATTTTAAAGTGAAAACATCACATGTTGAAGATTTGGACTTCATACCATATACTATTAAATAAAATGTAATGGTTGAATGTCTAGAATATTGACTAAATGACCACTTACATATATATATATTGTTTCTCAAACAATCCAGCTTTTGCTATTCATTTTCCTACAACGCATCCGGTTACAAAAGTATAATATATTGTACCCGAATCTTGAGGTCATCAAGCAGCTGATCAAGATTAATGTTTCACGCTTATCTTTTAGTATATACCTCTTTTGTGTGCTATTTTGGGTGAATTATTAATGACCTAATACAATAATAAAAAGCAGATAGCCTAACATAACAATTCAATATATTATGTCAAACTCTTTTGGAAAAGAAGCCTATATATATATATATATATAGACTTTGCCCATTCACTGAACAATAGTTAGAGTTAAAATTATATAGATTGTCTTAAAAAAAAAAAAAAAAAAATTAAAAGCCAATTGTCTTTAACAATGGGGAAAGGGCAAATTAAATTCTCGTATGTCAAGCTAAAGATTACAAATTCCCTTAAAAATTAAGAAGTTAAAAAATGCAACTTATTCTTTTTAATTCATGTACTTAATTTGCTTATATATCTCAAGTTCATACAAATAATACCTATGATTAGTAACAAGTGTCGTGACCCCCTATTCTTCTATGCATTTTCCTCTCTTGTTCTCTTGTGAAAAATGCTAAAGTAACATTCGTGGTTGACATTGATAGAAATATTTTCATTAATACACCGATGAATCCCCTCGAATTATACATTAACATATGACTTAAGACAATCCGATAATATTTGAAGGTGATGTTTGTGAAACCTTAAAGAGGTTTGATCTGGAACTTTTTTTTTTTTTTTTCTCTTTTTTGAAGGAATCTGAAACTCTATTCTACTATTGAGAAAAGGAAAAGATACTCTGAAGAATGAGCTTCATTAACAGAGAAAATTTTAGAAAGAGGAATTTACTTCAACAGGTTACACGAGGTTTTTCTCTCATATACCTATATATATATAGCTTCAACAAACTAGCAACTCTAACCACCTATTAACTTCTTTACTAATCATTAGTTTACACATGGTGTAGCACTCGTGCCTTTAGGTGACGTCATTTTGACCTATAATATACTCGTATATGTATATGTATTTGTATATATATTTTAATGCTCGACGCACGTAAGTTCGAGTGTCTTTACATGATTTTAAGACATAGAGAGTGCGCATGGAGTTTCAGAACCATCGGAGACCCGTTCGAGGTCGAAACATGTCAAAAACGGTGTTTTAGATCCAGTGGAGCTCACTCAATGGAGGAAAAAATTTCTATTACAAATTACATCAATGATTTGATCTCCTAGATCAATGGTCCGATTGAGCTGAAATTTTGTCAGATCATTCTTTTCTAATAGATCTTCATTATGAACGGTGAAGATCTTGATCGGATTACCTACTGTGAGTTATAAGACTCCATACACTGTTTTATGGATTTGTTGATTTTCTTACGCAGTTTTGATCAAACGGTTGGATCTCACAATCCCACCGTTCGATTGAGTTGAAAGTTTACTAGACTATTGGTACCTGAAGCATGCAACTTTTGAGCGGTTAAGATGTTAATTTGGTGGGTAGTTTACATGAAATTGACTATCTAAGTGCAAGTATTGCAATAGAAAAATTGATTTTTAACAGTTTTTGACAACTTTTAGTTGTGGGTCCAAACACTTCTATATAAGTTATTGAGTTGGTTTTTTTAACTTATTTGCACATTTTGCACTTGAGAAAGAGGGAGAAGAGCTGGAAAAGAGTTGGAGAAGAGAAAATGAGAGGAAAATTAGGGTTTGGAGGTTCTTTCTCAAGAACTCCATGAGGTTTGCATGTTTTCTCTCTTTTCTTCCTTTGATCTCTCTAATTTAAGCTTCCAAGCTGTATTTTGACCTAAGATATGCCATGGATTCTCAGTTGAGGATTGTTCCAGACCTAGGGTTCCATTGCATGCATGTTTTTATTGATTGGAGGCCATTGGTGCCATTTTTCCCATTTTCTCTTTCCATCTTATCACAAATGTTCTCCAAGGTGGCATATCAAGGATAATAAATCTTTTGCTCATTAACACATTTACCTACACCTTAAATCCTCACAATTTCTCAGGTGCTTGGCATCAGTTTTATATGCTATCAATCTCCTGTCCAGGTAGCCATTTTAATACTTCATCAAAGAATACTCCAATATACCAGCTCACCACAAGAATTTTAATCAACTGCATGCCTTATTACATTACTCTAAATGGCTTTGTACTAGCCATATGCTCCATTTCCTCGTCAATAATTATCTTATCTTAGATAGAAGATTTTGAGGGTATAAATTCCTCGAGATTCAAAATGGTGATTTTTCACTTATTCATAATATTATTTCTTTTTGGAGAGACGTTCCACCTGGCATGAGAGGTAGCCGGCCAATCATACCAGACAAAACATCTAATTCCAAAAGCTTCATATTCTAAAGTCCATAATTACTTGATGACCCTCATATTTATTCCACATATTATTTGCTAACCATATCAAGGTAGATTCTTTCTCCTGTAGGCATACTCACAATCAATGATGCATTATTATAACAGAAGATAATACAATATGTCTACCATAACACAAGAGATAAAGGACCAGGTAGATCCAACAATACATCAGAATATACACAATAACAAAATGTTGATCATACCTGTTATCAACGTCTTACTAATCTTTGGATCCGGTCTTGCATTTACTTTAATTTATTCTTTACAATCTGGTGGAGTCACATTGATAAAAATATTAGAGCATTCCATATCGACTAACTGGACATTAACACATCCCGTGTTTTTATTTTTTTTTGTCATATTGATAATAGACAATTTCAGGTCGAGATACAATTTACTCAGTCTGTGACTCCTGCTCAGGCAATGGAAACCACTTCTGATTTTCATAATTCGTTAACATCACTTTCCTTTTTCCCATTTTTATTGGGTCAGGTATTAACAAAATTAGAGTCACTAATACTGCCAAAATCTCAACCTTACTCAATGTTTAACTCATCTTAAATTTCATATTCTTGTCCCAACATTTCCTTACATTACTTATTTCTCCTTTTACCTAATACTGGTGTTGATGACTCGGCTTCACATGGCGGTACAAACTATATCACCAGTATTGTTGGTGTTAACAATTTTACCACAGCTTTGGCTAACCCAAAATTTATAGGCTGCCTCACAACCTGCGCATATATTTATAACCCAACAATTATCAAACCTGCCGTATAGGATATTGAAATTTATTCTAGACCTTTATCATTCTCAGAGTATCCATAGTGATCATTCCAAAAATAAACTATACCAGTCTATTTAATTCATGTTTGTATTTATAGTTAGGCATGCCACTACATTTTAACAAGATAAACTTTTTCATGCCTTAAATCAATTTCAGTATGATGATAGAAGCCCTTATACAATATCTTATTTAATTAATCTCATTCCTTAATTATCTCAGGAGTCCTTAACCCAATTTTCTTTTATCTCTTATTATCAGTTAGCTTAAATTTAGCTAACTTGCTTTATCATTTTCAGAGACTTAGTCATTCTCTAAGATGGTCTCCACTCATAGTCGCAAATTCTTTATTCCGTCTACTATCAGATTACCAGTTAAGATAGGATAGTCTCTTCTCCTGAAAGTTTCCATAAGTTTCACATATCAACCAAATGTTGGTTGATTTGGATGGCTTGGCATCCGTTTCCTTAAGCAGGATCACGAGTTCAAAACCTCCCTTCCATATAGTATTGTAAGATTTTTATATATTTGTGATTCAAGTCAGGTTGAATTTAAATGGATTAGTCTCGTCACAAAGTGAAAGAATTCAAGATACTACTTGAACGATAAAACAAGAAAAATAATAATATAATGTTTAAGTTCGAATCACTTGCTCAACAATCCAGAATACGATTCTTTATTTTAAAGTGAAAACATCACATGTTGAAGATTTGGAGTTCATACCATATACTATTAAATAAAATGTAATGGTTGAATGTCTAGAATATTGACTAAATGACCACTAACACACACACATATATATATATATATATATATATATATATATATTGTTTCTCAGACAGTCCAGCTTTTGCTATTCATTTTCCTACAACGCATCCGGTTACAAAAGTATAATATATTGTACCCGAATCTTGAGGTCATCAAGCAGCTGATCAAGATTAATGTTTCACGCTTATCTTTTAGTATATATCTCTTTTGTGTGCTATTTTAGGTGAATTATTAATGACCTAATACAATAATAAAAAGCAGATAGCCTAACATAACAATTCAATATATTATGTCAAACTCTTTCGGAAAAGAAGCCTATATATATATATATATATATATAGACTTTGCCCATTCACTGAACAATAGTTAGAGTTAAAATTATATAGATTGTCTTAAAAAAAAAATTTCTTTTTTTTGAAAGCCAATTGTCTTTAAAAACTGGGAAAGGGCAAATTAAATTCTCGTAATGCAAGCTAAAGATTACAAATTCCCTTAAAAATTAAGAAGTTCAAAAATGCAACTTATTCTTTTTAATTCATGTACTTAATTTGCTTATATATCTCAAGTACATACAAATAATACCTATGATTAGTGACACGTGTCGTGACCCCCTATTCTTCTATGCATTTTCCTCTCTTGTTCTCTTGTGAAAAATGCTAAAGTAACATTCGTGGTTGACATTGATAGAAATATTTTCATTAATACACCGATGAATCCCCTCGAATTATACATTAACATATGACTTAAGACAATCCGATAATATTTGAAGGTGATGTTTGTGAAACCTTAAAGAGGTTTGATCTGGAACTCTATTGAGAAAAGGAAAAGATACTATGGAGAATGAGCTTTATTAACAGAGAAAATTTTAGAAAGAGGAATTTACTTCAACAGGTTACATGAGGCTTTTCTCTCATATACCTATATATATATATAGCTTCAACAAACTAACAATTCTAACCACCTATTAACTTCTTTACTAAGCACTAGTTTACACATGGCATAACTCAATTACACCATAACCAAACTCTAACTAACCAAAACAAAACACTGTCAAACTTCTTAACTAATCACTAGTTTACACGTGGCATAACTCAATTACACCATAACCAAACTCTAACAAACCAAAATAGAACACTGTCAAAATCTATTAACAATTAGCGGAGACTAGCTAATACACAACAATTAATTGTTTGTCAACCAGTCGACTAGTCTAGCTCTTTAGTGTAGTGCTGATGCAACTTTCTCACACCCCCCCTCAAATTAAACTGATGAGAACAAAATAGGTTGCTTTTGAGAACTCCATTTAATCAAGTTTCCACCCAAGTACACACAGTTGCCACTGGTAGAACGACGATCATCCACATCATGGGCCCAATCAGCATCTGAGAATGCCTCAAGACTCAATTGAGAGGAAAGCTTAAACCACAATCCACTGTTGATAGTTCCCTTCAAATATCAAAGGACCCTCTTGCATGCAGTCCAATGGACATCAGTTGGAGACTTTAAAAATTGACTCAATCTATTGACAACGAAGGCAATGGCTGGACGTGTATGAGACAAATATTAGAGAACACCAATTGTACGCCTCTTCCATGCCCGAGTTCAGGAGGATTAATCTCGCCTAAAGGGAAGGACGACACCTCCGAGGTGCCAAAAAATTAGTAATAATAATAAAAAAAAACGAGTCGAATCAATAAAAGTTTGCCATGTGAAATTGAAAGCTTAACACCATAGTTGAAAAAAGTAGGAGCTGGTTTGGAATCCAACAGTCCCGTCTTGGCAAGGAGATATCTTATGTACTTGTGTTGTGTGAGAAAAAGTCCAGAACTATCTCTGAAAGCTTCAAACCCAAGGAAATAGTCCACCTTTCCAAGAGTTTTGAGAGCAAAATGAGTGTTAAGCCAATAGATCACCTACTGTATAAGTGTTGAACTAGAACCTGTAATCAAAATGTCATCGACATATACTTATAAAAGAATTAGATGAGAATCATGTCTCTTGAAAAACAAGGATGTATCTGAAACTTAATTTTTGAATCCCCAAGACACCAAAGTAGTCTTCAACTTAGTGGACCAAGCACGAGGAACTTGTTTGAGGCCATATAAAGCCTTGTTAAGCTTGCACACATGACTAGGAAACTTAGGATCAACCAGTCAGCATGTACACTTCTTCATGAAGATCCCCATTTAAAGGCATTGTTGATGTATATTTGTTGGATATTCCAACCAAAATGAACAACAAATGTGAAAATAACTCTAATGGTAGAAGCCTTTACCACTGAAGAATAAGTGCCAAAATAATCAAGACCTGGTGTTTAGTGAAACCCCTTTGCAACTAAACGAGCCTTATACTTGAAATAAACCCATCTGAATTTGTTTTCACTTTAAACACCCACTTTCATCCTATAAGATTCGTAGCTTTAGATTGAGGAACTAATGTCCAAGTCCCATTTGATTGCAAAGTTGAAAATTCATCCTTCATAGCTTGAAGCCACTTTACATTCAACATAAATGATTTAACATATTTGGGCTCCAATGTAGAGATAAATGCATGAGGAGATGAAACAGTAAGAGCTTTTGGCTCAAATATACCACTCTTGGCACGATTTTGCATAGGATGAGAAGAAATAATAGGGCATGGGATAGGTGAAATAGAAGAATTAGGTTCACTGGTTGAAAGAACAGGGGCGGGAGAAACTTGTGTATCAACAGGTGCAAGTGTGTTGCCAGGACAGTGGCATCAACTGAAGGTGTTATGAATTTTGATAATGGTGTGGGAGGCAGCTGCTGCTCAAAAGTGTTGGCCCGGTTAAATGTCCAAGACAGGGGTGAATTACACTATTTTGTAGGTTAAAACTTTGTCAAACAAATGACAGTAAATTTAAAGAACAACAGAAATATGAGTAAAACAATACACAAAGATTTATAGTTGTTCGGTCTCGCCTATATCCACTACCTAATATCCTCGATTAGGATTTTCAAACTCCACTAGAGAATCCTCTTCACGAGTGAGGATTAAATCGTTATACTCTCTCAACTTATGGGTATGAGAGAACCGTTACACTTTTCAACTTATCGATGTGAGAATAATCGTTACACCTTGAGCTAACTCTAGCTCTACTTAGTGACTCTGCGTCACTTTACAAATAAATTACAGAGTAATGAGTTAATTATTTTATCATGAATCAATAGAAATACTTACAGAGCATAGATGAACTTCACATAAGTTATGTTCAGCAAGATGTTTGAATGATGAAGCTCAGCTGAAAATGTGAAGTTTGTTCTTGTAACACCCCGTAATTCTAATTAAATACATACGTTAAAATACACGTATATCGAGATATATCCTACACGTATTTTATACGTAGGAGCTAAATATACACTTCAGAATACACATATTTTATACGTATGAGCCAAATATACGTGTGTATGATGAGTAAAAGATGATACCTATGAGATCATCTTATATGGGTGCTTACAAGTTAAACATTGGAGTTGATTTAAATTGATTAATTTATGGGGTTGATTAATTCAATATGTGAATTGAGCGTATAGAAGAAGAAAAAAAGGAAATAAAATAACAATGAATTACTGTTCATTTGCGGGCACTGTTCACAGAACAGTACCGTGAACAGTACTCGTATGTCATAATAATAATAAAAAAATAAAAAAACGAAGGAAGTTGCTGGAAAGAGAGAAACAGAAGAGGAATGAACGAAAAGAAGGAAGAGAGGAAAAAGGAAAGAATGTGGGATTAGCGTTCAATCGGGTCTCGCGGTAAGTGATTTTCACTCTATTTCTTCTTGAAATTACTATTAAAGCTAGATGTAACGATTCTAGCAGACTAATTTTAACTATGGGAGCCGTTTTACGGCGTTTTAACAAATTAGAATTTTGACCCAACGTGAATGAAAATCTGCTAGGAAGGTAGAAAAACACTCCCTGGACTGTCGGGACCCCGAATATGTGGTTAGATTCTATTTATGTGTTCATTTGGAACTTGTATGGCTGTTGGAAGTTAGAATGTCTATTGGGGACCTTTTGACTCATACCTGATGAAACGCCAGTTTAAGGCTATAGAATGGTAGAATGCACTGTCGCGAGTGCATCGATACTAATTTCATGATTTTTGGAGACTGTTTGACAATTTTAGTACAATTTACATCTTTCGAATAAATAGTGACGACGTGAACAAGGATATGAATAGTATTATAAACAGTGATGTAAATAGTACTATAAACAGTGATGTGAATAGTACTATAAACAATGATGTTAGTAGTGATGTGAATTGTACTATGAACAGTGATGTGCACTGTAATGTGAATCCAATGAAACTCCGGTTTGAGATCATAAAATCGTAGAGAATTGAATTCCGGACGTTTCAATACTAAGATCGTGATTTTTGGATATGATTTGATATTTTTAGTAGCTAAAGATATGATAGATGGTGATTCTCATGATAGTCTATGGTTCATTTCAGTGTTTAAATTGAGAGCTCAAGTGCATGAAAAAATACTCTTGCGGAAACAATGACGTTTATTGTTGCTCGGATATATTGGCTTAGAAACCCTGTGTAACCACTGTGAGTATAGTTTTCTTGATTTGGTTCTTGTATGGCATTGTACGCATATAAAATGTTTGATTGTATGCATGTTATATGTATATATAATGCATTGCGTTTTATGGATCATACAAACTGATTATAGCAATTGGAGTTTGTAATAATGTCATTTCGTTAGGAATTAGACCCGGATGAGGTTTTGCGAGTCATCATTGTCAGTAGGTCTGTCCTAACAAGGGTTGCGATCTTTGAAATGACTGTGAATTGGGTAATACGAGGCTGTGGCTACCTTGTAACGACCATACAAAGGTTAGACTCGCTCTCTTGCCTTGAGGAGGAGGGAGATTGTGCATTGTGTTATTGAAAACTCATGCAATTTATGTTGTTGACATGTATAATATATTCGTTGAATGATGCATGTGTTGAATATGTGTTTGAAATGATTTTCAATGTCATATTTCTCTAAATGTATATAATTGCCATCTCAAGAACTATATTCACTGAGCTGTTGTTTACTCACCCCATTTCCTCCAATATTTCAGGTATTGAGTCGAAGGGAAAAGGAAACTCCGTGAGTGATAATCACGTGAGCCTTCGTCTGGTATGTGTATGTACGCTTGGAGGAAATAGCTTATATTGTTAGTTTGATATGTATACTTATCACACATTATATATATATATATGTATTATCATCTAGATGGGATGTGTGGGCATATATATAGCTTAATAAATTGGATGATGAAATGATTATAGAGATCTATATTGGATTTGATTTGTGGTATATTAGGAAAAAAATTTCTGAAAATGTTGGGAAGGATTGTGAGACTACGTGAAGGTTGACAATGTATTATATATTGTATATGAGTATGTACAGTGTATTGTACAATGTGCCGGTCATGACGTCAGCCTACGTCAGGGGCGTCGTGACAGTTCTGCTTCTCCTCTTTTAAATTTTGATAAGAAGATATAAATTTGGCTCTCAAATCTGAGGAAAAATTTCACTAATCTCAGTAAGAAATAGTTTTCGTTTCACAATATTTTTCAGAAATATATAAGACTAAATTTCAAAGAATTTTTGGCGCAGATTTCCTCTATTGCATTGTATATGTTTTTCTCTCAAAAATGGTTTTCATTGCATAAAAGAATACTGAGATTTCAATATCCCAAAAACTCTAAAAGATTCGTTTAAAATTCAAATTCAATGGATATAAACTTCCACGGAAAAGGTATAAACAAGTATGTTGAAGATTTCATTCAAAAATCCTTTTCACCAAAATAGCAAGTGAATTAGAACTGTCCTCACACGCTTCAGATGTTAGTTTCGTCTGACACAGCGGGGTGAGCGCCCAGCTGCTCGAGGAGGACGTTGCTACAATGAAAAAACCAGAGGTTCATTTAGCACACGTGTAACACCCTTTAGTTTTAATTATACACCTACGTTGATGGATACGTATACGGACGTAGGAGTTAAACGTATATGTATATAAACATACATAAATTAAGTAGAATGTATTATTAAATGCCATACTATCATTAGATTATAAGTTGATATTAGTATAAGATGATATAAATGACCTTGATATTATAAAATATTATAAACTTATCATTCTCTCACTTGTCTCATTATCTCACTTATCTCATTCTCTCATCTCTCTCTCAAACATGAAAAAAGAAGAAGAAGAAGAAACAATGTGGTTGAAACGAGTAAGGATTACTTTACAACACTAAGGGTACGTTTGGCTACCAACTGGATAGGATTAAAAATAATCCTCCCCATCCTCTTTATCCCATAGCAACAGGATTAAATAATCCTGAACTCTTTTTTTTTTCTTTTTCGTCTTCTTCTTCCGACTCCTCTTCTTCTTCTTCTTCTTGCAACTTTTTTCTTTAAAAAATAAAAATTCAATTTTGCAAACCAGCGAACGTGCTGGGTTGTAAAACCAACATTTTTGGTTTTGTTTTTGTTTTTTTAGGTTTAATGTAATTTTAAAAAAAATAAGTTAAAAAAAATAATTATTTTTATTTCAATCCCAAACATACCACCAAACACATTATTACTCTATTTTTAATCCTATTATATCCAATCCAATCTCATAAAAAGAATCATATCCTATCTCGCGCACCAAATGGACCCTAAGATTCTAGACAAGATTACAAACATGAAGCTCTTGAATCTTCGTGCATTATTGTTCCATCCACACGTTTTCACGATATAGTTGAATCCATCTGATATAGTTAGTTAGCACTGAAGCAACTAATTCAAAGAGATTAGTGGTCACAAGGAATGTTGTTTGTAATCATCAAAACAAAACCGAGTGAGAGTTGTTACATCAAAAGGATTATGATAGGGTTTGAAGAAGCAACTAGGGGTTATTGGAACCCAAAACAGCTGTGACTTGAAGTTAAATTATTAGATTTGTAGTTTGAATGATTAAAGTATGCTTAAACTATATTAAGATGGTAGAAATTTGAATTTGGATAACATACCACCAACATGTGAAACTATGGTAGTGGTGTGTTATTGAATACATATGGTTGGAATTGGTTTCTATGAGATAGAAATGCTAGGTGTGATCATAAGATATGGAGTAATGCACATATGGATTGATTTTGATAAGCCCTATTATATTCTATAGAACTAGTTAGATAATTAATTCCATGAACATAGAATAGCTAACACACATGGCTTTATGTCATGGTGAGGTATGTAATAGTACTAAAATTATATGATGTTTATTTGATAGGTTAAGGAATTTGAGTAGATTGGATTGCTTTGTGTTTGTGATTATGGTATTGGTGGTGAGTATTCCTCCCTTTTTTGTTTTTCATTTATTGCAGTATATATCTATGTACATGATTTTGAACTTATAAGCATGTTCTATGTGTGAATAAGTTTTAACTCATGAAATTAACGATTTTTGAATTGAAGAATTCCAATGACATTACTTAAGTAATGTTGTTTGGAATATAACGTAGCAGAAGTGTGTTTGAATCAATAGATTCAAGAGAAAGAAAGAAAAATAGATAACTAAAAAGCATATTTTTGCTTTTGAGAGAAAGATAATTGATATATTGATTGCTTAAACTTGTAATTGGAACTCCTTATATAGATAACTCCATGTAAACAACTTATAAACTTCCTTAAACATTTAAAAACAAGTTTTCTTCAAATATGTTTTTGTTGTCGAAAAAACTTTCCACTAAAAATAACCAATCAAATTATTTTTAGTGGATAGTTTTTGTGACTACAGAAGCATATTTGAAGAAAATAACCAATCAAATGCCAATAAGGCTCCAACACAATTGGTTCGCTAGGGAGGGGCATTTAGTACCAGACATTGATGGTCCTGGGTTCGAATCACGGTGGTGCTACATTGGTGGAGATTAGTCAGGATTTTCGTGAAGACGTGGGCGGATCCTGCTTGTGTAATGCGGGCATATAGCTGAGGTTGCTGTACCTGTGGATCCCAGATACTCCGGATTGTAATAGATAGCTTATAACTATTTGTTTACTCTCTAAAAAATAACCAATCAAATAAATCTTTATCATGTAAACGTTATTGATTTGTAGAAGATTCACATTGAGACTATGTCCAATAAGGAAACCATAAACGGAGGTATTTTGGGTAAGTTTAAGGGTTAAATAAGTATCAACTTCATCAAGAAATTCTAAACATGTGGCTTAGAGGAAGTTGGGAATGAGAAAAAGTTTTGGGAGGGTGTGTCATATTGCAAGAGGGAATGGGTGGTTAGAGCATGTGTATAATGGGGTTGCGAAGGGATAATTGTTTGCATATTTTGTGACTTCTTATAATTTTCAGCAACTAAATCTTGTAGATTAGGAGTAGAATGAGAGTCATCTATGGTAGTGGAATTATGGGGAAGATCTAAGATTGATCTAGCAAGGGTTTGGAGGCTTGAAGATGGATTAAGAGGATGTGGGGAAAGGGAGGCAACAAAAGGAGAGGGTTGAGAGGCAGGTTGGAAGGTTGCAACATGGTTGAAACGTGCTTGATCGCCTTCAAATGGTTCAACTAAGTCTCCCATTTCCTTCTTTTTCTCATAGTACCTTTCATTGGTGAAAGAAGAAGCTTTGGGTTTTGCATAAGATGGGTGCAAAGCAATCTTCACCCCATTCTCTAGGAATGAATAAGTGTTATCCTTTCTTTGATAAGTGGCATCCATATCATGTAACCATGAACGAAACCAAGAAGCAAATGACAAGCCCACATAGAATTTACATCACAAACTACAATAGCTTGATAGACACACATTGTAGGTCCACTTTTTTTCGACAATCATTATGATGAGGTTTAGTAGGGAGCTTAAGGGCATTAACCATGGTGGCGGATACGATGTTCTCACTGCTACCACTTCAATGATGAGTTGGCATATCTTATCTTGATGATGGCATCAAAGCGTCAATTGAGAGCCTGTTATTTTCAATATCATGGTTGACCATGATGGTGAGCATCGTGCCTTCGTTATTTGTAATTTTTTTATTTATACCTCAACCCGAGGCTTCTACTGGACAAAGCTTGTTTCGTACTTCTTGTAAGGTACAAGATAAGAAAGTGTCTAAAGGTGTTATTTGATACCATCATCAAGCTTGACACAACCAATATTAACTTGACTTGTAGGCTGTGAAACCTCTTGAAAGATGCCATACTTATAGTCAAACATATACGTTGACTTGTACATATTGTCAGACATATTTATATCCATATACGTACGTAAACGACCTTAGAATATGATGATTGTATATATCCTAGTGTTGTAGGAACCCTGAGACCCTAGATATAACATTTGCAGCATGAAACTTAGAGAAATTTTAGTCTGGACATTAGGAATGGGTTCGCTAGGGGAGGAACGCGCTCCATTGGTGGTAGACAGAGAACAAGATTTTTGGGTTGGAGTGGAAGCACGCTCCCAAGGGGAACAGTGCGCTGCACTGATGGAAAACAGAATGATGTGGTTTTTTGGATTTTGGGTAGAAGTGCACTCCTAAGAGGAGTAGCCGTTCCTTGCGTAACCAGAGAGGAATCTATTTTTTTGGGCAAGGAAGGAGATCACTCTTGATTAGGAGAAGCGTGCTCCTGAGCCTTCTGACAAGTTTTTAATAGTTGCCAGTGTGGCAGTTTAGTCACATATAACTTGGTTTATTCGTCATTTTCTCGACTATTCCAATTGGTTTTGTGTGAGCAAAAAAGGAGAAATGGAGGGAGAAGAGGAAACGAGCTTAGGGTTTATGATTCTAAGGTAAGAATTGTTTTTTTTTTTTGGGTTAAAAACATATTCTTGTTCCTTTCTTCAAGTTGCTTAACATACAAGTTAAGGCATATTGGGGAATTTTGAGGGCTAATTTGGCGAAATTGGGGAATCCAAGTTGTGCCAATTTCATGGGTTGTAGTGTGTGAGTTTGTATTCAATTGAATTCTTGAGGAAAAGCTGGGGTTATGGCATATTAATTTGTCAGAAAATTGAGGTTGCATGTGAGCATGCTCAAACCCAGTTGTTGTTGAAGCAATTAAGGTTTGGGGAATGATTTGAATGATGATTTTGGTGTGATTTTGTGTAGAATTGAGATTGAATGTGTTATTGTGAATATTATAGATAGTGCATCTAAATTGTTGGGAATTAGTGATTTGAACTGTGAATGATCAACGTTGGTGAGCAGCATATGTGATACTAGCTGTAGAAGAGTGTATTTGATGATAAGTGTTATACCATTGTGAGTATTCTTACCCTGGTTTTATGTGTGGCATTGTATGTATAAACTTGTTTGTGAAATTTAGCCACAATATCATTATTGTATTCTGATTTGAGTTCATAAAATGTCTTTGTTAATTGGAGCACGTCTTGGGTTTACTAGAGCAGGTCCTATGTAACGCCCCGTACAATGAGTCAAACATAATCGTTGACTTATAAGTATTATAAGACATATTTATACGCGTATATGTATGTATGAAAAGAGAAGGAAAGGAAAGGAGTTGGAGGATCAAAATCTAAGGTAAAAACTTGTCTTTTTTAATTAAAAATTATAGATTTGAGTTCCTCTCTTTGAGTTCTTCAACGTATCTGATTTTAGTTGAATTTCATTGGTTAGATTTGATGATTGAGAAATAGGGTTTGGTGCTTAAACATTGAGGAATTGATGAGTTATGGATTGGTAAGTGTTTAATTAATGATTGATATGTAATTTGGGTTTGAAATTGAGTTTAATTGATTAATGGTAGAAAATTCCACCCTAGCTGTTGAAATAGCTGAGGGTTTGAAACTCCATTAATGGAGGTTTTATCTAGGCTAAATGGGTTTTGTTAGATGATTGTGATTAAGAGTAATTAGAATTGTATAATTGAGAATTGTTTAAATAGAAAATTTGCAGAGATTGGAATATGCAATTTGGATTGTTGGTGATAAGTGTAATGACCTACTTGTGTTGGAATTGTGCAAGTGATGTGTGAAGGTCATTGTGGGCATTTGAGTTGGAATCATAAAGTATAGAATTGGGTTAGGAGTATAGTACCAATCACTATGAGTATTTCTTTTGTTTTGGTTCTTTATATGGCATTGTATATATGTGAAAATGTATTGAATGTAAGCATGTTATATTGAATTGTTCATTCTAGTTTATTGCAATTCATGAAATGCTTTAGAACGAAGAGAAGAAAGAGAAAAAAAGGGTGAACGCGGGATTTTCGCCGAATCGAGACCTACGGTAACTGTTTTTTACTCTATTTTTTCATGAAATTGATATCTAAGGTAGATGTAACGTTTCTGTCAGAGTAGTTTTCGCTGTGGGAGCCGTTTTACGGTGTTTCAAAAAATTGGGGTTTTGACCCAACTTGAATGAAAATTCGCTATGAAAGTTGGAAAACACCTAATGTAGAAACCTTAAATATATGGTTAGATTGAATTTATTTGTTAGTTTGTAGTTTTTTATAGCTATTAGAAGTTAGATTTGATATTGGATTCCTTTGGAACCCTTAGCTTTGATCTTTGAAACCTTTGAAACTCCATTAAAACCCGATGAAACTCCAGTTTGAGACTGTAGAAAGATAGATCTATCAATTCCGGACATTTCAATGTTAAGATCATGATTTTTGGATATGCTTTGATATTTTTAGTAACTAAATATATGATTTTTATGAGTAAAATTAACTTTGGATGCCTCCGCTCAGTGAAATACCTGTTGAGCGTAGTAGAACGATAGAATGACTAATTTTACACGTGTCGATGTGAACAAAATAATTTTAGGAATGCTCTATATTTTTAATAAAATTGATCTATGTTTTCAGTAGAAAACTGAAATTAAGAACTAGTGAAAATATGATTTGAAAATCTATTTTCATTGTTTTTTCTTGTGAAAATATTTGGATTGACCGTGGAAACGGTATAGTAGCGTCTTCAATTGCTTATGAGTCCTAAATTGAGTTGGAATTTAAATTTATGGAATGTGTATAATATTTTTCAGGTTGCTAAAATAAAACTTAGTGGTGTTTAGTTGATTCTCATGATGATCTATGACTTGAATTTCCTAATTGCAGTGTTTGAATTTAGAGATTAAGTGCATGGATAAATGCTCTTGAGGAAGCAATTATGATGGACATTTGATGATGCAACTAACCTTGATGCTTATTGTTGCGGGATTTTAGAGTGTATATTGGCTTAGAAACTTCGTGTATCCACTGTGAGTATAGTTTTCTTGATTTGGTTCTTGTATTACATTGTATACATATAAAATGTTTGATTGTATGCATGTTATATTTATATGTAATGCATTGAGTTTTTATTGATCATGCAAACAAATTTTTAGCATTTGGAGCTTATAATAATGTCATTTCGTTAGGAATTAGACCCGGATGAGGTTTTGCGAAACCTCATTGACAGTGGGTCTATCCTAACAAGGGTTGAGATTCTTGAAATGACTGTGAATTGGGTAATGAGAGGCCGTGGCTACCTTGTAACGACCATACAAGGGTTAGACCCGCTCTCTTGCCTTGAAGGAGAGAGATGGTAAATGTCACACCCTGGGTTGCACAGCGTGCCCCTTACTCAGGTGTGGGCGCACCCCCTCAGGGCGAACACCAGCCATTATGGATCCATAATATTGTCCCATCCCGGTACAACCACCGCCATACAAGGGCGTCTCTTGTACACGAGATCATTTGTCCCCACTATTCACTGATGAATAGTGCAGGACCTCCCCTAGAATCGAACTCGAGACCTCCCTTAAGGAGTCTAATTTCGCATTCTAAGTAGCCACTGAACCATTGGCTCAGTGGTTGCTCAAGGTGCAAAATCTAACTTCTTAAGGGAGGTTGCGAGTTCGATCTTGGGGGAGGCCCTGCACTATTTATGAATAGTGGCAGACAAATGATCTCGGTACAAGAGACGTCCTTGTGTGGCAGTGGCTATACCGGGATGAGACAATATTATGGATCCATAATGGCTGGTGTTCGCCCCAATGGGGTGCGCCCACACCTGGGTAGGGGGCACGTTGTGCAACCTAGGGTGTGACAAAAAGGCCTCATGTATACAGATACGGTGCAGCGCACCGCCGTACCACACAATATTGTCCTATCGGCCTGCCTTTGCAGTCACCGATTATTTGTCCACGTAGGGGGCTTCCCCGGGATCGAACTTGAGACCTCCCCTTCAAGGAGTCTAGCAGTGGCTACTAGGAATGTGAAATCAGACTCCTTAAGGGAGGTCTCGAGTTCGATTCCTAGGGAGGTCCTGCACTATTCATCAGTGAATAGTGGGGACAAATGATCCCGTGTACAAGAGACATCCTTGTGTGGCGGTGGCTGTACCGGGATGAGACAATATTATGGATCCATAATGGCTGGCGTTCGCCCCGGGGGGGTGCGCCCACACCTGGGTAGGGGGCACGCTGTGCAACCCAGGGTGTGACAGTAAATTTTTGATAAAATTGTGCATGGGTTTATTGAATGAGCATAAACTGTATATTGTGTGCACGTATGTTAATTTGATGAATGTTGCATATGTGCTTTTGAAATATTTTAATTTAAACGATTTATTCACTGAGCTGTTGGTTGCTCACTCCATTTCCTTCACCATTTCAGGTACATAATCAAAAGGAAAAAGAAAAATTTGAGAGTGATCAACACGTGACTAGGACATAACATTTGTTGATGTACGTATGCTTCGGAGGAAGTAGTTACTTGTTTTATTTATTTTGATATGTATATACTTATCACACATATTATATATGTATTACCATCTAGAGGGGTTATTCTCGGAAAATGAGATTTCAATGGTTATTTTGGATTGTTAAAATATTTGGCGATGATATATATACTTAGACGATGGAATGTTTGATTTATGAATGACAATGGTGGTATTTTGGATTATAGTATACATGGATGGAATGGTTATATATGATGATTGAATGGTTGACATTGTGAATGATTATATATATATATATATATATGATTTGATTTGTGGTATATCAGATTTTGTTAAATGTCCATTTTATGGAAAAATGCCGCTGAAATTTTTAAAAATTTTGGGAAGGATTGTGAGACTATGTGAAGGCTGATAGTATATTATCTACTGTATACGAGTATGGACAGTGTATAGTATATTGTGCCGATCATGACTTCAGGTTATGTCAGGAGCGTCGTGACAACTCGAGCGTCCTGCAGTTCGTCAACCCGAGAGACAATTTTGCCTTAGTCAGACTAATGAGCGTTTTGTTGCAGTATAAGCGTCTCATAGACTATCTCAGAAAATTTTTTAGAAAGTGTGAAAGTCCTGCTCATGAATAAGCGTCACCATGGACTGTTTCAGAAAATTTCCATAAATCATGGATGAGCGTCCTGCAATATTGGCCTGAAATTTTAGTTAACTGGCCACTGGTTGAGCGTCCTACCCAAGTATGAGTGTCTTCCTCGACTGATACCAAATTTGAGTTTTTGAAATTTTGAAAGATCCGACAAAATCAAATCATTTTGAAATCATTTTGGATCAAGTCAAACATTTTAAAAACATTCACACTTCACAAAGATATGGTCAAATTGAGCAATCAAATCCATTTTGAAACGCACAAGAGAACTTGAAAAACTTATGATCTTTTGAAGAACTAGTTTTGGAAGATTTGATCTTTGTTAAACATTCCTAGTGTGGAATTCTACAATCCTAAAGACATTTTCTAAGCATTAAAAAGATAAGTATCATCACGATTAGAGCTTTGAAGAATGACTTTCTTTGCTTTGACTTGAGCTTCACTTGATTGGATAGACTACATATCATTTAAGCTTGAAAACTCTTGTCAAATAATAAATTGATATGGACTGTAGTTTGTAATCATCAAAATATCCAACCTTAGAGATAATTGATATAACAAGAAGAACAAGGCAAGGAAAGAGTATCGGTAAGTGTTGAAAAATAGATAAAGGTATAGAATGTTGATCATGAGAATTGGCAACTGATGACATAAATGAACAAAGAGAATTGCAAGGAAAATCTATCTCATCAAATGTAACATTCTTGGAAACAAAAACCTTGCCAATGGGTGAAGATACTTATATCCATTATGATAAGGACTATATCCAAGAAAAATGCATTTAGAAGAATAGAAATTAAACTTCTATTTGGAATAAGGACGAAGAAATGCATAACAAGAACATCTAAATGTCTTGAAGGACACATAATCTGGTTGTTTGTGAAAGAGTTTTTCATAAAGTGAAACAAAGGTGAAGAGGAGCAGAAAGCAAACTATTTATGAGAAATACTGATGTAAGAAAGGCATCCTCCAAGAATTTAAGAGGCATTTTAACCCATTTCAACAATATGTTTATACTTTTTTTCCGAAATGCCTTTGTGTTGGTGTGTGTAAGGACATGAGTAATGAAATGAAATACCAGTGGTTGAGAAATATTTTTCAAATGGTTTATATTTGGCTCCCATATCACATTGAAATGATTTTATTTTGGAGCTAATTTTCAGTTCAACATGTGTTTGGAAGTGCAAAAAGGTAGTAAAGGCATCAGATTTTAGCTTTCAAGGATAGAACCAGGTGAATCTTGAATAAACATCTACAAATATGATATAATATCTAGAACATGAAGTAGAATGAATTGGGGAGGGGCCCCAAAGATTTGAATAGATCAATTGAAGAGGAATTGAGGCAGTTATGTGACAATGTTGAAAAGGTAACTGATGTGCCTTGCCAATTTTACAAGACTCACAGATGCTAAGAATGGAGAATAGAGAATTTTGAAGTGAACAAACTTTATTTAAAGCCTTTTGCAACACAATACAAAATGAATGCCCAAGTTTGGCATGCCAAATATGCATATTAGAATTGTTTGCAAGTAAAACAGAAGAAGAAACAACCCTACCAATTTTTCATATAATATTCTGTTCAGATGTATCAAGCTGCCAACAGAAATATTTAATCACAAAATCAACTGTACAGATTGAAGTATGTTAAGAAGCAAACCTTCTGTCCAAAAATCAACTCAATCCAACGGTGGACCGAAGAGATAACCTCTTTGATGAACAAGTCTCTAATCAGACAATTTCTCCTTTCCTGCTGCAAATACTTGAACTCAGATGACTATATCACACAAAATACTTGACCCATCAATATCTCAACCTAATGCAGAAATATTAGTTGTGAACCATCTTCTGAAATATCATATCCATCCAACGGTAGGTTTAAGATATCTATCAGTTTGATCTAAACTGCGCGAGAAATTCAGACTTTCCGACCAACTTTGTTTGGGGGGTTATATCTCTCAGAAGAAAACTCCAATCAAGATCTCCACCGACATTAATGAATAACCATAAGATATGAACTGGCTGACAAAGTTTGAGCTCAATCTAACTATATATCACCAAGATCCAGCTCTTTGATGAAAACGTTGTTGAGACCTCCCTCAAAGCAACTTCCTCTTTCTTTCTCGTCTTCTTTCCTTTCCCTCCACTCATCTCACTCTCTAGGACTTCCTTGGAGAAGAGAAGTGGGGCATGAGACACTTGTCCACTCTCATGCACCAACTTGACATGTGTTGGAGATGAGAAATGGGGCATGAGACACTTGTGCACTCTCATGCACCAACTTGATATGCTTTGGTCTCATGCACCAACTTGACATGTGTTGGAGAAGATAAATGGGGCATGAGACACTTGTGCACTCTCATGCATCAACTTGACATGTGTTGGTCTCATGCACCAACTTGACATGTGTTGGAGAAGAAAAATGGGGCATGAGACACTTGTCCATTCTCATGCACCAACATGATATGTGTTGGTCTCATACTACCCATACCAACCACATGTACTTTAACTAATCTCATGCTTCCATATATTTTAAATGTCCAATCCATCTAATACAAAAAAACTTCATTCTCATTTATCTTTTTATTCAATTAATCCTAACCCATATCAATTTATGGTTTAATGGGCCATGCATAAATAATAACACATGCATTATACTTTAATTTAACATGACCCATATACAATTTATAATGCACATATTTATATACATTATCAAGCATCAAATATATAAACATTAAACAACAATCAAACAAACACCAAACATATCAAGGAAAACACATAGAGTTTAGACAAAATGCAATTGGATAATAGGCTAGATGAAATGATTTTCGGGGCATCACAGTTTTTACTTGGATCGGTGATGAGATACTCCAATCCTAGTGCTTTGATTGCATATTTGATTTGTACCCTCCAATATGTGTAATTGTTGCCATTTAGTTTGATTGGCATATTGAAATTCAAACTCTTTGCAAGGCTGCAACATCTATTACCAATGAGCGATTGCTTGCAGTTTGTTGTGATGAACTCGAAGATTTAGCAGCCATTTGATGTTTGTCTTAACAGTGGCTCTGATACCATGTGAAACCTTAAAAAGGTTTGATTTGAAACTCTATTCTACTCTAGAGGAAAGGAAAATATACTTTCGAGAATGAGCGTCATTAATAGAGAAAATTTCAGAAAGAGGAATTTACTTCAATAGGTTACATGAGGTTTTTCTCTCATATGTATATATGTATATATATATATATATATATATATATACAAAGCTTCAACAAACTAACAACTGATACCAAAATTATCGCGACCCCTCTTCGGGTAACGTCACGACCGGCGCAGTACCCCAGACAATGCCACAACACGACAAAACCTGAGGCACTGATAAGCCTCTACGCGGAAAGTACCTAATAAACTCAAATACACATAACTTGTACATGATCAAGATAATTGAACCAAAAAAATAAATAATACATCATCATCCAAACACAAGATTTCATCTATCCAAGTAATTATCATAAGGCTCAATTATCCTCAAATATCAACATGGAACACAAAATAATAACCCATCATTCCTTTGTTCATCATATACAGTCCAAACAACCACCACTATCTATGTTTTATATACAATAGTACCTGTGATAGTTATATACAAAAACAAAAGAATAACAATTTAAACTAGTCCCCAAAATATACTAACAAAAACCTACGTTCAAAAAGAAGAAAAAGAAGGTCACACTGACTCTAAGCCATGCCCTTTCCTTTCTGATCTAAACCTGGAAAAATAGAGGAAAATAGGGTGAACTCAACTAGCTCAGTGAATATTTTTCACAATAATCTCCACATACGCATTTAGATAAAACATGTATGGTACTTGAAATCTTATTCATAAACCAAATGCACCAAAGAAAAATCATAATATATATGATTCCAAACTAAACATATGATTTATTCATCTTTTTCATAAAATTATGTCTAACGCCTCCATGAGGTCACAACAGAATAACATTGCCTATACTTCCCTCATTCCGCTATGGGTTCAGACCAGCATGTTATCCAATATTAATCCTTCTACCCTTACATTCCTCAGTGATTCGAAAAGTCTTTTCCACGGAGTACCAATCCAAGTATTCCGGCGACACATTTCTCCTAAGAATACGTAAGTAGAAAGACAACAATGCCAATGCATAAATTTCATGCTTATGTTCTTAAACACAATGCACATATATATAATATGATGCATATCATTCAACAATTCAATGTCATATAAATACAATGCTATAAATGGAGAAATAAGGTGAGAAATACTCACAAACAGTCCAATAGCCAACTAAACAAATCAATTACATTCCAATTGGCCAATCAACTCATATAAACCTGAAATGAATCATATACATATACCAAATAATCAATTTCAAGTCAATTATGTCTAAATACATAATTACTAACTCAATTCATATCTAATTCATACCAATTTAGATTAGAAACACCAATACAATTCAATTGACTAATTCCAATTCAAATGCCTCAAAAGCCCCAATTTAGATAAATCTCTACATGGTCAAATTGAACTAAACACCACGCTACACCATGGAAATTATTAAATTGGTTCCATATTTTAATAAAGTATGCCAAGAATATCCACATATCTCACATGCACACAATTTGAACACCTAAATCACAATAAATTTCATTAAAATCTACATACATACCTAGTTCCATTTATACAAGCTAAACTCATAAATAAAATGGAAACCCACCATTAAAGCATGTATAAACACTCAAATTATGGAATCTAAGCTCAAAAAGTTGTAGGTTAGGGTTTGAAATTTCGAAACCCTAACTTTTTCCCAAATTACAACTCATGCAAGTGATCAAAACACAACACAAAAGTTAGAAATCAACCCAATAAGCATAATCATGGAAGAAATGGGGAAGAAACATTACCTTGGGAGACAAACTTGCAAACCCTAGCTCCCAATCACCCAAAACCCTCAAATTTTCCTTCACTCTTGTTTCTCCTCTTCCTTATGTTGCAAATGTTGCAACTGAAGAAGAAAAAACAAGATTTTGCTTATATACCAAAATTGGGCCCACTTGCAAAAAAAAAAAAACTGCCCAGACGCAAGGAGCGCGCTTGTCAGCTCAAAACTGAGAAAAACAAGTCTCGGTCAGATTCAGAGGAGCGCGCTTCTCCAAATACGGAGAAACTTTCACTCTCGATTTTTCTCCCTTTAAGGAGCACGCTTCTCCTACCCAAAAAATGAAAATTAACATGTCTAAGTGTATTTCCACTTACACATTTATACTAACAACATAGTAAACATGAAAATATACTAAAATACTCTGTATACACACAAAATATGAATATTACACACATCAAATACGTACACAAGACCTAGAATCAGACATTCTACGTCATCTTGACATCATATGCCAAAAGTGGGTCGTTACATACCACATATTAACTTCTTAACTAATCACTAGTTTACACGTGGGATAACTCAATTGCACCATAACCAAACTCTAGCTAACCAAAATAGAACACTGTCAGAATATGTTAACAGTCAGTTGAGACTAGCTGATACACAACAATTAACTATTTGGTAACCAGTCGACTGCTCCAGCTCTTTAGTGTAGTGTTGATGCAACTTTCTCACAATGTTTTCTATCGATGTTTGTTATGAATGTTAATATATATAATAGCACTACTCCTCTCATGTCTCTCATGTAACATAAATAACTTACTCTTTTTAAAATCTAAATCTTTTTTTTTAACAACAATTTTTTCAAATACAAGTTAAAGAATGGATTCTATAACACTAAATTTTGCATTTCAAGTATTTTTGAAGCACATGCATAAAAAAAGTCATAGGATCAATCTTGGATCGGAAATTGAACAAATACTAATACCGATCCTTACTTTGACTAATTCATTCGTATTTTTGCTATTGAATTCATAGAGTACTGTTCTTTTTGTTATAAATTAGAATCAGAAATCGTAATTCTAATTATTAATGAACCTAGGGTCATTAATTATTAAAATTGAAGCATCGATATCCTCTTCCATAATATAACAAAATAGCATTGATCTTCATCTCTCTTTTTCAATCTTAATAATTTAATGTAGTTGATCATGTGCATGTAAATCGGATGGTGACATTGGAAGACAATATGCCAAAACATCAATAATATATCAAAGGTAAGGTTTGGCATGGAGGCTGTTCTTACATATATATATATATATATATATATATATATACATATAGATCATCTGAGGATTTCATATCCACCGCAACGTCTATGATAAGGACATTCTTACAAGTTTTATTATAAAACAAGAACCACGCATTCTATCTATACGTTTCAATTATGCATTCTATACCTGATCTTTAATATTTTTATTTTAATAATCACGGCCATTTAATATTATTAGTTAAATTATTATTATTTCTTTTGGTTCTAAGTTAAATTGCATTTCTTACACCACATCCTTAAGTCAATGAAGGGTTTAATAATGAATATATAATTACTCTATGACCTGCTACCTAATTATTTGGAATACTGGGTATTTTACGTACTACTAGAAATTGAAGAATGCATGGTGAGGATTGTGAATCACGCATTTATTGCCGTTGAAAGAATCAACTAATTATATTTGTTGAAGTGTATCATTTGAGAGGACTAATTGCTGAGCTTGAAGTGCAAAATAATTTTTGATTAAGCATTTACAAAGTACATTTGGAGCAAAAATAGTTTTCGAGGCATTTGACAATATCTACTTTTAAAACAAATAAGGGTAAAAAGATAATTTTCTATTTTATGGAGAAAACGCATGAAATCAGTTTTTTCATCAAATTAAAAGTGTTTTTTTTTTAAAAAAAAGTATTTTTACAAAAGCTATAGCAAATGGACCATATTATCACAAATAGAGCAAAATCTAATGTCATGAGTATTATAAGTGAAGGGTCCGGCTATTTTCACAAACATTTTTCTATTTCTTCACCCACCTCAGCTAAAAATAAAAAAGACAAAAAAGTCTTATGTAAAGTTACAAAAAAGGACAAGTATTAAATCTCTTAAACTTTCTCACCTCTCTCTTCACCCACTCACTCTTTACCTTAAACTATCTAACCTTTTAACTCTCTAACTCATCTCAATTTTTAATTTTGCATTTTCTTGTATTTTTTTAATCAAAAGCATATATTTTTACTATAAACCCGAAAAAAATCACCCCCGAATTGGGTATGTCCTTCCCTGCTTAGACGGGCAAAATAAAATTTGTCCGACCTTAACAGGCCGAACAAAGAAGAAAAATAAAAAAATTCAAAAAATACATTGTCCCACCCTGGCGGGTCGGACGTTTGCGATTCTGGCGCACGAAATGAATTTTTGAAACTCATTTCTGTCGTCTCATTTGACCATTTTCACCCATTTTTTTTGTAATTTTTTTTTAAATCCAACAATGTAGCATTGAAATCAACTTAAAACATATAAAAATCACGATTTACTTATCGATTTATAATCAAAATTGTACTTGAATCACTTTGAATTCGAGGACTCTAAAATCCAAAATAACCAGATTTTTTACAAGATTTCGAGACGTTGTGGCTCACAAATCTTCCTAACGATATTCTAACCCTTTGAATGATTGAAAAACTTGAAGAAATGGTGAAGAACATAGAAGAAACGAGAGAGAAAGAAAAGGTTTAGGGCGTTGAGGTGAGAATGGTAGAATGAAAATTTAAATAGGTGAAAAGAGAGAAAATAATTGATTTTAAATTTTTATGTGAATAAAGAGAGTAAGTGAGTGAACAAAAATAGAAAAGAGTGGATGAAAATAGCCGAACCCATAAGTAAATTATAAGTGCTGGAAGTTCTTTTATGTTGTAACATTGCAGGCCTATAGCTTTGATAGTACTAAAATAGGTTGAGACTAGAGTTGCAATTGGTGTTTGGAACGTTTGTCCAGTATTGTTCGGCTTGGTTTTAACGGGTGTGGAAATTATAATCTGGAAATTGGGTCGGGCATGAAAAGATCTATTTTAAAAAGCAAGTTGGGTTTATCCTTTTTCCATTTCCAGATTTTATAATTTCCCAACTGTATCTATTATCACATATTTATTATAGTTATTGGATATGTTGTAAACTAAGCTTTTCTATTTTATTGTTTAAAATCATGTAACCTATCTCTTATTTCTTATCTTTAATGACTTTTTAGATATTAAAACTAGAAATGTTTTCAAGATTTAGAATCACAATTCATAAGCGCGCAAACGATAAAAATATTGATATTTAATGTGATTTCTACTATTAATGTATAATGTGAATAAAAATAAATAAAAGCAGGTTACCCTTTTTTTTTTTAAATGATATGGATATAGGCAAAAGGGTTAATGTTTGTTTCAAAAATAGATTAAGTATAAGCAGATCATGTATCTTTTAGTATAAGGAGTTGTTCTTATCTATTGTAGTCCGTACCTGTATTTGTTTCAACACCCCCTGGCTAAGACACTGCCATGAGGTTTATGTGGGAATATGTTGGTCCCTAATGTGCAGTAAAGGTTCTAAAAAGCACGGGTAATATAAGCCCGAAATCCTACTATATATTTAATGGAGATAGCACCAAAGAGGAGACTAATTTATGAATAAGAATTTTTTAAAAGGAAAATGATTAGTTTACATGATTTTAACACTTATTTTCATTACAATTCCTAGTATTTATATATGTTAAATGTCTTTGAATTATGCATTAATATATAATTTTAGGATGATATAAATAATAATCTACATGTTGAAAATAATTGCGAAACCTATATATGAATAATAATTCTTAATTTGAATTAAGCTATGTTCAATTTACAATTTAAAAATAGTTTTTTGTTTTTAAATTTAAAATTTCTACAAAACTTGTTTGGTTTAACCGTTTCCAGAGAACTCAAAACCTGTTTTTGAATTAAACTTTGAGATTTGTGAAGAAAATAAAAGTACAACAAAAAGTTATTTTGTATGATTTTTTTAAAAAATAAATTTTTAAAAACTTATTTTCAAAAATTATGTTTTAATCTCATGCCTGATGGGCCTTAAAATCCCCGAAATACTTGTCACGGATCTCTATGCTGCCTAAAAGATCGTTGAACGCCTTCAGAAATTGCTCAATTCGTCACAGGAAGCTTCATGTTGATTATTCGTATTTATCTACTACTTACTAAACAAAGTTATCTACTACGTACTACTCCTAACTACGTATCTTTTACTTTTTAAAATTTGAATGTAAAACGTGCCAATTCCGTAAACGCCACAAAGTAACAAACCTCCTTCCTTTGAAATTGAAACCTGAACCCAACTTCAAAGAATCCATCCACATGCAAACCACCCAACAGATTAGAAATCTTACCACCGCTATTAAGCAACTCATGCACTTATGCCACGTGCCCTCCTACTAGAGACTACGAATACAGAACAGAAGCTGGGCCTTTCGTCTTCGGCATCGAGAGCTATTTTAAAGTATTTTTGAAATAAAATTGCTTTTGAAATTGTTTAGTACCACTTTTTTTTAAGCCCTATTTAAAAGAATTTTTCTTCAAAAGTGTTTTTACCTTAAAAATATTTTTAAAATATTTGATAATGCCTGCTTTTTGATAAATTATACTGAAAAAAATAATTTTTTGCTTTAAAAAAATTAAGAGACTAATTTCTTCTAACAATGTATTTTCCTCGATGCACTTTTTGAAAAAATAACTTTAAAAAAGTTGTGTAACGTCTGTACCTTAGGATGACGTCATTTTCACCCGTAGAATACTCGTATATATATACGTATATATATATATATATATATATATGATGCTCGACTCACGTTGGTTCAAGTACCTTTGCATGAAGTTTCGGAATGATCGAAGACTCGTTCGACGTCGAAATGTGTCGAAAACGGTATTTTGGATTAATAAAGCTCACTCTATGGGGAAAATTTTTTTTGTCATCGATTACATTCATAGCGCAATCTCCTAGATTAGGGTTCCGATTGAGCTGAAATTTTTTCAACTTATTCTTCTCTATAGGTCTTCATTATGAACGGTAAAGATCTTGATTGAAGTTGTCTACTGTGAGTTATAAAGCTCCAAACACTATTTTTTAGATTTACAGATTTTCTTGCGCAGTTTTGATCAAACAGTTGAATCTCGTAGTCCCACCGTTGGATTTAGCTGATATTTTACCAGAATGTTGGTAACTGACTTATAAAACTTTTGAGTGGTTCAGATGTTAAATTGGTGAGTCGTTTGTAAGAAATTAATTATCTAAGTGAAAGTAATTGCAGCAGAAAACTAATCCTTTTATTTATTAAGTATATTTTTAAGTTGTGGGCCCAAAATATTCCTATAAATACAACCAAAACGAGATTTTTGCTCATTTGCTTGTTTTTGGACTTAGAGAAAAGGGGAGATGGGTGGAGAAGAGGAAAAAAGAAGAAAAACTTAGGGTTCTTTGTGATTTCTACTCAAATCTTACCTAAGGTAATGAAATTTCTTATTTTTCTTCCTTGAATCTCTTTGTGGATTAATGAACAAGCTTGGTTTTGACCTAGTAAAGGATATGAACCCAGATTTGGAGTGACCCTAGCCTAGAATGGACTGATTTTCATATCTTTTAGGTTGTTCTTGGTAAAATCAACTCTCTAAGACTTAGATATACCCTTTAGAAACATTTCCCAACAATTCAAACTCATTTTTGAAGGGGTTTGAAGTTAGGGTTTCGTGTGAAACTCATAAGGGAGACTAGCAGGCCACTGATTTGGGTTCCTCGAGTGATTTGAAACCCAATGACATCATTTTCCTCAATTTTTAGGAAGAAATTGGTAGATCTAGAGATTTTGATCATTGCAGGATTCATCGACTTAGAGTTAGAATCGAGTCTTGCCCTTCAACTATGTTGACCTAGGGACTATTGTTGAGGAAACCACGTTGCAAGATCAGTGTTTGGCGTTGTCGAGTATGGTAGTGTAGTGTAAAATTAGTCTGGGTTCAATTTCGGGATTTTTGCCCAAATTAGGGCTTTTGCCCCAAATCAAGTCAAATGATAAAATTGACTTGAGGATTGTTTAATTGGACCTAAATAGAGTAGAACCATGAGTTTAGAATGTTTGAACCTATGATAATTTAACATGTTTTAGTTCAATTTGGCCTTATGTCATGTATTGCCAAATTGAGGATTTTGACCAAAATATAATCAATTGATGAAATTGACTTAATAAATAGTCAACTTAACCCTTAATATGATTGAATGTTTTGCATTATAGTGGTTGTGATCAAGGGGATCAACTTATGACATTCAATTTGGGTTATGTGTAGTTTGATTTGATGTTAATTGGTCAAATTGAACAATGGGGATTAGGCTCATGGGTTAGTCATTCTAGAATCTTGAGTTAACTTTGAAATTGGGATTTAACATGATTATTAGCATACTTTGGCTGATTTTAATATTGTATGAACCATGTATATATTGTAGGGATTCTAATTGATTCGAGTAACCCACGTGGGTTAGTTGGAAGTCTATGTACGTGAGGCAAAAGGTGATCGTACTAGTACTTGATTTTGGATTGGAAATTGAATTAGCTAGACTTAGCCAATCGAGAGTGAGTGTTCTTTTATTTGTTGGTTTTCATATACGTGGCATTGTATTATATAACTTATTTCAACTTGATATCTATATATATATATGGATATGGCATATGCATGTGTTTAATTTAATCATGAAATGAAATTTGAGCACATTCCATTGGGTTACATTTGGGTAGAGTTTTCTAGCTTGATTTTCTTTTGAAAGTCTTGTAAGTTTAGAGAGATCCTCAGTGTGAACCTGACAGAGAGTTTCAAGGGTAGACGCAACCGTTTTTCGATTAGGCTTGATATAGGGTTTCGAAAGATTTATAAATCGGTGACGTGCTATTGAAATTCCTATTAGAATACGGGTAAGAGGTCGTTCGGGCACGGGTTTTGCGCACTCGTGTTCTCAAATTTGATTCTTATCTAAGAGGTGTTAGGATTGCATTACATGTTGTTTAAATGATATGAATTGTCTTAATTATGACATGATGCATTATATTAGCATGTATGTAATCTTGTTTTCATTTTCATGTTATCTCATATTATTTCAAATGTTTTAATGATCTTGACATGTTTTACATAAATACATGTATATTGCCACTTGTAGAAAACATTCACTGAGTTTGTTGTAGCTCACAACTCATCTTTATCCTTTCAGGTTCTGATAGTAAGGGAAAAAGGAAGGCTTGACTGTGGAACATTCATTCCAAAATTTTGTTGATGTATGTGTTGTACATTTTAGTATTTTGATATTATGTACATGACAACACCTAGTATTTGTATTAATAACACATAGATGGGTTGTGTATGTTTTATATTATTTGAATTTTCAGAAATTTATACTTGGTATTTTTAGAGATGTAATCTTTAATTGTTGTTGATCATGATTAGATGATGTTATAAGATTAATTGTATTGAGATTTGTGTTTATGTTAGGCTGACGGAACGTTGGGTGTATCGTCGAAGGGTATATTTGAGGGTTTCGTACCGCTCATGACGTCATGTATAGTGGATCGTAACAAACTGTCTCAAATAGAGCTTTATTTACTCTAGCATCCAAACGAAACAAACCAATAATAAATAATTCAGATCGGTTTTTGTTTCGGTTGGATTTGTTTTTGTGGACTATTGGCTTGGCTGCTGCTTCTTGATACAGTTCATTAGTTACGGACCTTCCGTTATTAAGGACCCAATTTCGATAGAATAACTTCTTCGTCCTTAAGATTAAATAAAGACACGTCAACGTAGGAGAGGGTCTTCTTTCAACCTAGCAGTACCCGACTTCATACAAGTATCTTCCCGTAAAGGGGTTAAGAGGATACTGAAAGCCCATAGACCAAAAAAAAATAAAAAAAGGTTAAATAAAGACACGAGACGTGTGCATGTATCTGGGGCCAGCACATCTTTCTAGGCCTAGCTGGACCCACCCTTAGATCATCCATTAGACCCCACCCACTTGACGGGTCCCAACAGCCAATTTCCAACTACCGACTTCTGTGTAACTTTTTTGGCAGTTTCACCAAAGTTTTTATTTATTTACTTCCGTGCTAAGAATAACCGTTCTTAGTATCCTCGTTTGATATGACATAATTACCCTTTTCACAATTCGTAGTCTAGGTGCAGTACCTAGTTTATAAGGATGTTTACAGGACTTTTTACATGATTACCCTTCAAAAAAAAAAAAATTTCACAAATACCATTCTCTAAAAAATAATGTCACATTTGCCATATTTTACTGTTTACTGCACAGTCAGCACACAGTCAGCGAGCCAAATATGCGCCACGTCGGCGTGGAGGTGGAATTTTTTTAAGTGGAAGGGAAGACGTCTTTTGAAAAGACGCCTTCCCTTCACTATTTTTTTTTTTTAAAGCAGAAGAGAAGGCGTCTTTTGAAAAGACGCCTTCTCTTCAAATCTTTCTTTTGTTAAACTAAAGGGAAGACGTCTTTTGAAAAGACGCCTTCCTTTTAATTTTTTTTTTTTTTTGGTCTTCTTCCTTTCACACCTTCTCTTTCCGCATTTCAAATCTTTCTTTTTTTAAACTAAAGGGAAGGCGTCTTTTGAAAAGACGCCTTCCCTTTAATTTCTTTTTTTTTTTTGGGTCTTCTTCCTTTCACACCTTCTCTCTCCGCATTCAGCACCTTCTCTCTCCGCATTCAGCACGTTACGTTTTCTCTCTCTGAATGTTTCAATTTTCAAAATCAAAGAGATCGGTTATTCACAACAGAAATTAAGAGAAAAAGCTTGGTGTCATTAAGAATTTATTCATGGAGTAAGAACTCAAATTTCCTTCTTCTATATATATCATCAACAACTGGTCAATTATCTGCGGCATATATATGTAATAATCTGTATCTCCTGTTGATCTTGAATTTTTATTTATTTTTTTCCTCTTGTTGATTTGAATTCAGAGACAAAATGGTGGATCATGTTGAAGACACAACGCCAACTGAATCTTTGTTGGAGAAGATTCACAACCACGACGCGTCTTCGTCTTCCTCGGATTCTGAATCCGAAAAATACATTCCATCGAAGAAAAGTCGATTGTTCGGGAGAGACAAACCTGTCCACGCTGTTTTTGGTGGCGGAAAACGTACGCCTCTACCTCTCTCTCTCTCGTTTTCCGTCTTAGAGCATTTTGTAACTCAATTCGTGAAAATTGAAACATTCAGAGAGAGAGAAAGTGTGAAAGGAAAAAGACCCAAAAAAAAAAAATTAAAGGGAAGGCGTCTTTTCAAAAGACGCCTTCCCTCTAGCTTAAAAAAAAATTGAAGAGAAGGCGTCTTTTCAAAAGACGCCTTCCCTTCCACTTAAAAAAATTCCACCTCCGCGCCGACGTGGCGCATATTTGGCTCGCTGACTGTGCGCTGACTATGCAGTGAACAGTAAAATGTGGCAAATGTGACATTATTTTTTAGGGAATGGTATTTGTGAAATTTTTTTTTTTTGAAGGGTAATCATGTAAAAAATTCGATGTTTACAGGTTAGACTGGTTTTTTCTTATAGTTCTATCAAATATTGACTCACCATGATGAAGTTAGATTTGAGAAATTTTAACTCAAGCCAACCCAGTGGACTTTTTAAACTTAGATAATCTCATTAACTTTATATTAAATTTGGTCGAATTGGTCAGATTAATTTACTTAATTTACTTAATTTATAAATTTTAAAATATTATTTTATAAAATAAAAAAAATTAAGTCAAATGTGAATAGAAGTACTGTAGTTATTAAGATAATTTTATTCATGTTATCTTATTAGATCATTTAAAGTAATTCAATTGTGTTAAATGATTTTAATAAAAATAATAAATAGAGTAATAACTATTATTTTTAATTACTTCATGTTGGTTTGAGTTGATTTAGTTATTTTTTTCATAAACTTAAGGACCCATTGATACAATTTTTGTGAAAGTGTTTTTTTCAAAATATGTTAAAACAAAAAACACTTGAACAAAATTTATAAGAAATAGAGCTGGAGTACAATTTTATGAACTCAACCTTGATTAAAGGGGCAATTCGGGCATTTCAAGTATAAATCACGTGGGAGGTGGTTGGAAAATTCCTGGCTCACGCGTTTAAGCTTCCCCTCCAAACTCACTCCGATTCCAAATCGGTTCAAAATAGTTGCATTACAAAACGGAAACCAGGACCGGCTTCGCTTCCTCTATAAATTAAAAACCACCGCAACTTCTCGTAAACATGCGTTTCTAATAATAATACTTTCAGAGATGGCTTTCTTCTTTCAATCTTCTTCTTCTTCGATGGTAGCATCCATGCTCCTTCTTCTTTTCGCCCTTCTGTTCCTCTCATTCTCGTTCTCTACTACTACAGCTACGGACATGTCCATCATCAGATACAACGAGAAGCACGGAATGAACAAAGCAGCAGAGTTAACGGTCATGTACGAGTCGTGGCTCGTGAAGCACGGGAAAGCGTATAACGCGTTGGGAGAGAAAGAGATGAGATTTGAGATTTTTAAAGATAATCTAAGGTTCATCGAAGAGCACAACGCGGAGAACCGGACGTACAAGTTGGGGTTGAACAGGTTCGCCGACATGACGAACCAGGAGTACCGGAGGATGCATCTGGGTGCAAAGATGGATTCTCGTACAATGCTTTCGAAGCCATTGAGTTATCGTTACGCTGTTAAAGCCATGGAGCAGCTGCCGGAGTCGGTTGATTGGAGGGAAAAGGGTGCTGTTGTTCCGGTTAAAGATCAGGGAAGCTGCGGTAATTAATTATAAGTCTTCTTTTTCACTGGCTTGATCGGTTTAATTACTGTTTTTCTATTTACTTGTTGCTTTTTGAATCTAGGTTAAAATCTGTTTGTTTCTTCGTGGGTAAGTAAAAGATAAACTTTTGACCGTGAGTGGTTGACTTAGAAGTAGTATGGGTCTCAAGGTATTCTTGGAAAACATTCCTTAAGAGACCTCTACTATTCCACTCCCGCCTTGAGGACGACTCAATACCGAAGGGGCGTGGGGTACCTCATGGAAACCACAAAAAAGAAAAAGAAAAAAAGAAAAGATGAAACTTTAGGGGTGTGATATTAGAAAAGCTTAATTAACTTTTTCAAAAGAATGTTTTTCTGTTTTGTGAAATACTCGGTGTGATCAGATTGATTAATTTGGTCTGGAAAGACAATTTATGAATCTCATATATATGTTTACCTTCAAGAAAATAATAGATGATCTTTTACAGAAAAGTTTCATGTCAGTCTTTTATGTGGTCATTTAGCTTCTTCCTTTGTTTATTTTTTACACTATCGGTTGGCAACTACAAGGAATTGCTGACTTTCATGTTTTGATATTTGGAAAAAAAAAATGAAGGGAGTTGCTGGGCCTTCTCAACTGTTGCTGCAGTGGAAGGTATAAACAAGATTGTAACGGGCGATCTTGTATCACTATCAGAGCAGGAGTTGGTGGACTGCGACCAATCATTTAACCAAGGATGCAATGGTGGTCTTATGGACTATGGCTTCCAATTCATTATCAAGAATGGTGGCATAGACACTGAACAAGATTATCCTTACAAGGCCAGGGATGGCAAATGTGACAAGAACAGGGTCAGTATAATCAGATAAAATTATATATATATACTTAACAACAAAATCTTTTTACTTCTCTGTTTTCTTTACTTCAAACTTTCCCTTTTATCCTTGTTGATAACTCAACATGAGACATGCTTCTGTTTTTTCATTTTCTGCAGGAAAATTCCCATGTTGTTAGTATTGATGGATATGAAGATGTTCCACCAAATAATGAGAAGGCTTTACAAAAGGCAGTGGCTCACCAACCTGTTAGTGTTGCCATTGAAGCTGGAGGCAGGGCATTTCAACTCTACCAATCGGTAAAACCTCTTCGTAAAACATTGGTTTACACACAATTTGGTATATCCATACATAGAGTACGTAATTTGAAACCAACAAAACCTTGTTAAGTTGTTACTTTTAAAAACCCAACAAATTTGCATAGCTTCACTACAGTAATTTTTTTATGAACATAATCTGTCTCTACCATCTTTCTTATTGACCAATCTCCTTGAAAGCTGGATTATCTTGTGAGACAACACTTCAGAATTATATATTCCTATAGCCTAAAAAACTTTTGCCCTGTAGAATTTTGAAAGTAAGCTTAATTAAAAAAGAGCTCATTTCTTCACGTAGTGCTAAAGGGGATGGCAGGCCTTGCTTGATTCACCCACCAAGGGGGACTGCCATTCGATTTGGCTGCTTCTCTCTCTCTTAGCACTCTTATCGAACATGCTAAAACAAGCTCTAGGGAGGCCCCTAAAGGTTGATCATAGGGTCAACTCTGAAAAGTCTCTAGGAGCTCCACTTTCTCTTTTCGTTGAGAACAGCAAGATCTTCCTGTGCAAAGCCCTCCGATTTGATCTTCCTAGCATACAAAATTCTCATAAAGCTGATAGCTTCTTTTCACCAAAGGTTCAACACAAGGAATGTTTAACTTTAATCTAGACATGCATCACAGTTTTTGCAAGAGAACACGCTATAGATTAAGCTGAGTTATTTAAACTAGTCATGCATTAGAATTTTCCACCTCCCAATTCAATCAAGTTTCTAGCTGGCCAATGCTTACGTCTCATCATAGCTTTACACTGATACATTTTTTTTTTTGAGTGGAAACAAACAAAATATATTAATTCTAAAAGTAATAGTCAATACAAAACATGGAGTACCAAGAAACTAAGAAGGAGTCTTTCGGCAGACATTTGCTTGGGCAGGTATGGGGGTCGAGATTTAAGGGATGGATCACCTTGCCATTTGTGGGATCTTCAGGTGGCATTCTGATATCCTGGGATTCGAGATCGGTAGAGATTCTGACTAGTTTAGTGGGTCTCTTCTCGGAGGTAGTATGTGTAAAAGGTGGGGATGGCGATGATTGGTGGCTAACGAGGGTTTATGGTCCACCATCGTAGGTGTTTCAACAATTATTTTGGGATGAGTTAGCGGGTTTGTCAGTTATCTGTGGAAGGAATTGGTGCCTATCAGGAGATTTCAACACGCCACGATATTTGGAGGAAAAATTAAATAGCTCAAGGCTCATGAGAAGCATGCAGGAATTTGACCAATTAATTGGTGAGCTGGAACTAAAGGATCCCCCCTTAAGCAATGCAACATTCACTTGGTCAAACATGAGAGCTTACCCAATTCGTTGTCGACTTGATCGATTCTTATTTACTGATGGTTGGGAAAACATTTTCCCTTCCTATCGACAAGAGACATTAACTAGAATCACTTCCGATCAAAGACCAATTTTGCTCGATACCACCGAGGTGAAATGGGGCCCATCCCCATTCCTCTTCGAGAATGCATGGTTTTCTCATAGGGACTTTACTCGGAAAATGGAGTTATGGTGGCTTTTAACTGAAGCTTTTGGTAGGGAAGGGCACAAACGACATTTATGATCAAGCTCAAGAAGATAAAAGAGTTGATCAAGGTTTGGGATAAAGAAACATTTGGCCAGACAACGGTGTTAAGAAAGGATTTAGAAGATCTCTTTGGGAATCCTGATAAGATGGAAGAAGGTGCTCAGTGGAGCCCTAAGTTGGGGACCTTCAGGGGTCCACTGAGTTGGTGGAGTTATGTTTGAGAGAGGATAAAATGGCACTTCAGAAGGAAAAGATCAAATGGTTACAAGAAGGCGATGCGAACTCAAAATTTTTTCATGGGCTACTAAATAGTAGAAGAAATAGAAATGTAATTTCGAAAATTGAATTGGAAGATGGTGGCTTGGTGGAAACAAAGGATGGGGTGATTAATGAAGTGGTCAAGTATTTTAATAACATCTATGAATCTAAGAAGGAGGAGTGTTGGGGGATCGAAGGTCTAGACTGGGATGTGTTATCTGACACAGATAGTAGGTGGTTGGAGGGACCATTCGATGTGGGTGAGGTGCGAGAGGCGGTTTTTAGTTGTGATGGAAACAAGCCCCCAGGTCCAGATGGTTTCTCTATGCCATTTTATCAGAAACACTGGAGGCTAGTGAAGGATGATCTAATGATGGTGTTTGAAGAATTCTTTCAAAACGGTGTTGTCAATATTCAGACTAATGAGACATATATATGCCTTGTCCCTAAGAAGTCCAATTCGTGGAGTCTAAAAGATTTTCGTCCTATCAGTCTGGTAACAAGCTTGTATAAGATCATTTTGAAGGTGTTGGCACTGAGGTTAAAATCGATTCTCCACAAGACAATTGAACCATATCAATCTGCTTTTATTGAGGTGAGACAGATCCTAGATGCAGTTTTAATTGCTAATGAAGTTGTTGAAGACTGGGGAAGAAGGGAGTGGTGTTCAAAGCAGATTTTACTAAGGCATATGACTCAGTGGAATGGGGCTTCATGGACTTCGTGATGAGGAAAAAGGGTTTTAGTAATAGATGGTTATCATGGATGCGTATCTCCTCAGTTACTTACTCTGTGGTCATAAATGCTAGGCCGAGGGGAAAATTCAATGTCGAACGGGGTCTTAAGCAAGGGGATCCACTGTCCCCTTTCCTTTTCACTATTGTGGCTGATGGACTAAGTCGTTTGATGTCTCAAGCGAGACAATTTTCCCTGGTGCATGCATTCTTGGTGGGTAAAGATAAGGTAGAGATCTCTCATCTAAAGTATGCAAACGACACGCTGTTTTTCCTACAGGGGGAGGAAGAAAATGTCCTTAATGCTCTCAAGGTACTCCAATGCTTCAGTGACCTATCTGGATTGAAAGTCAACATTTCCAAATGTCAAATGCTTGGAATCAACATGAGTATAGAAACTATCACTCACTTTGCCAACATGGTTGGTTGCTCAGTTGGAGCTTGGCCTATGAAATACGGGCCCCCCCTTGGAGGTAATTCGCTATCTAGCGACTTTTGGGAACCCATTATTTCTAAAATCTCTAAAAGGCTAGACGGATGGAAAAGGGTTTTTCTGTCTAGGGGTGGAAGACTAGCTCTTATTCGTTTTGTTTTAATGGCGGTACCCTCATATTATATGTCCATATTTAAAATCCCCACATCGGTAGCGGCCCAGATTGAGAAGAAAATCAAAAGTTTCTTTTGGTGGGTAAATAGGAAAGAGGATCTTCGATCTTGATTAAATGGGAGGCGGTTCAGAGATAAGTGGAGAAGGAGGGGGGGGGGGAATTGGGGATTGGCAACATAGCTCTCAGAAATGTGGTGTTGTGCAGTAAATGGATATGAAGATTCATCACGGAACCGTAGTCATTGTGGGAACAGGTGGTCTCTAGCGAAGCTCGCCTTGGAGGGAGTAAGCTGGAGGGTTTGCTCCACTTATAGAAGTCTGTGGAAGTTTATCTCATCCCTTGTGCCTCAATTTTCATCACATTTGGAGCTCAAAGTGGGTAATGGTCAACTATTTCATTTTTGGAAGGACAGGTGGTTGGATAACTCTAAGCTACCGGATGTGTACCCTAACCTTTTCCGTTTATCTAGCATCCATAACCATCCTATTGCCTCTTTCATTAATCCTTTTCCAAACGAGTTACCACACTCCATTCCATGGAATCTTCACTTTCCTAGAGCCTTGACGGGTCATAAGATTGTTGAAATTAGTTCTTTGCTAGGCAAACCTCAAAACGTCACCCTCTCATTACATCCTGATAGATTTACTTGGTCCCTTGACCCCTCCAAAAGATATACCTGTAAGTCATCCTCTACACTTCTTATGGATACACAATATCTCCCTCCCTTTCATGTTCTACTCATATTTGGCTAGCACATGTCCCATCCAAGGTAAAAATATCTGGGTGGATCTTGGCTCACAAGAGGTTAAATACTTCAAAGATGCTGCAAAGAAGACTCCCAAATATGTGCTTGTCTCTTCATTGTTGTGCATTATGTCAACAAGAGGGGGACAGTATAAAGCATATCTTCTTTCATTGCGTGTATGCGAAAAGAATTTGGATGGAATGGCTTGTCTTTTCTGGAAACATATTCCTCTCCCCCCCAGCAGGTTGATGACGGATTGTGTCTGTGTCGCATACCTTCATTATCAAAGGAGGAGCGAGGGGTAGGTGCGATTGCATTCCATGCGACTCTATGGATGATTTGGTTAGAGCTCAATCGCAAAATCTTCCACAATTTGGCTAAGTCTGAGGTTCAACTGTGGGAGGATATCAAACTAAAGCAAGCATTTGGGTTTATGCTTCGCCCCTTGCCAAGGGTTTTTCTGTTTCAGACTGGGTATTGAATTGGCATAAGCTCTCTCGTGTAGGGGTTATGATTTGACACAAGGTGACGTAGGTGTTTGTATTGTTACTCTAGAGAGTGATTGACATGTTTGTCTATGGATTGGGAACTTTATATTTATCACCTCTGGAGAACATCATATGTTGTACCTAACATTTATGAATTAATACAATCACAAATTGTTTTTGCTCAAAAAAAAAAAACACGGAGTACCAAGAGTACTCAAATGCAAAACAAGAGAAAAACTAACCAAGACAAAACATGCAGAAATGATCAAGAACAAACATAACATCTCTCACTTAATACATTCCCCCCAACTTCTAACCCAATCATTGATAGAGAAGTCACCATTAAGCTTGAATGCAACAACCTACGAGTTAGCATTAATGCGATCGCAGCTCCTGTTAACACCTTCAAAAATCCGTTGATTGCGCTCCTTCCAAACCATCCATAACATGGCTAATGTTGCCGCTCTCATAACATTCACACCATGATTACTCAATCCTCTAAGGTTCCCCAGGTGATACACTCCTCAAAAGAAGTCGGCGGTGAGAAGTTCCCCCTAATTCTCACTTGCCATTCCCTCCATAAGTGCATGGAATAAGAACATCTGAAAAACAAGTGTATAGCAAAATCTTCATCCTGGAAACACATGGGACAACAATGAGGTAGAAGTGCAATGTGAGGAAATCTTTGTTGTAGGACATCACCCATATTAAGCTTGTTATAGATCCACCCAAACACCTTAACTTTGGATGGTACATGAGCTTTCCAAATAATGGAGGCAATAGGGATCTCTGGAAATGAAGCATCATCAATAAGGTAATGGAACAAAGAGCGACAAGAGAAGGTACCGGAAGGATGAAGGGCCAATGCAAATCTGTCATGACCCGTTGACAAATAATGGAGGCTTTACACTGATACTTGCGAGGCACAAATTTAACACATAAACTAAAAAAAAGAACTTGAATAAAGTTGAGAAGAATTATAGATAGGTAAGATGAGCTTGTTTACATTAACTTATCAATTACATTCCTCTCTTTCTTTTGCTACAGGGAGTATTCACAGGAATATGTGGAACAGACTTGGACCATGGTGTGGTTGCCGTTGGATATGGCACAGATAATGGTGTGGATTACTGGCTTGTTCGTAACTCCTGGGGTGCTAACTGGGGAGAGAATGGTTACATTCGAATGCAGCGCAATGCTCCTCACTCCAGTACTGGCAAATGCGGAATTGCAATGCAGGCTTCATACCCCGTCAAGAATGGCCAGAACCCTCCAAATCCTGGTCCTTCCCCACCTTCTCCCGTAAAGCCGCCAACTTCCTGTGATAGGCACCATTCCTGCCCTGCTGGAACCACCTGCTGCTGTGCATTTTCGATGGGCCGGTTCTGCTTTTCATGGGGATGTTGCCCACTCGAATCCGCAACCTGCTGTAAAGACCATAATAGTTGCTGTCCCCATGACTATCCTATCTGCAACCTCAGAGCTGGAACCTGCCAAATGGTAACTAAAACACACACAGCTTTGTCTCCCTACTGGTGCTAGCTTTTTAAGTGTTTTAGTTATTTTTGTTATTCTTGTTTACTTACATATTTATATATGTTTTGAAACAGAGTGAGGATAATCCGTTGGGAGTGAAGTTGTTGAAGCGAACTGCTGCGAAACATCACTGGCCTCACAACAACAATGAAGGAAAGATTACCAGTGCTTGAGCAAATTGTTGGGAAGATGGAAGATTGATTGAGAGATGCAGTGGAGGATTTGTTTGCTTGATGTCTCTCCCCAACTCTTCTTTCATCACTCTCTGGAGCCCTTAATAATCCTAGAGCAATTGATGCATTATTCATGATTGATTAGAATGATAATTTATTTATGGTTGGTATAGAAGTGTCTTATATCTCAAATCCCACTAAAACACAATTGTACATTATTTCCTGTTTCACGGTCCTCTGTAAATCCAGTCTTTATTCATCTGTTACCTCTTTTTTTTAGTTCATTTGGTGGTGGTTAAGTGCTTTGAATTAATAGAAGTTGTTGCTTATTGTCACATTCGTACAAGCATCACTGGTTTGTTTACCAATTATATAATTTTATTATTATTATTTTCTTTTGGGTAGTTTGGTGCAAATTCCTGCTGTCCAGTGCTCTGCTTGTTGAGTGGTTGATTGTTATTAGGTGTAATAATAAATTAGCCACTTTCAACCTTTACTAGGAAGCTGTTCAATTAGGTAATTGTCATGTGTGTTTTTACACACATTTAAGATTTTCTTTTCTCATTTTTAAATGTTGAAAGATGCCAATTGAGAAAGCAAGTAAAGCTTCCTCACCAATCTCACCTACGTCAGTAAAATTCATATCCTTAAAAGAATGGACCCCAAGTAATATGAAATAGTTTATTCAAGCCATTATATGAAAGAGCACATTGAAAGTGGTTACAGCATAGATATAACATTAAATGGAAGATTGTTGTAGAAATAATGCAAATAAGTAAAATTGGGGCTTTAGGCACATGGTTCTAACATCCTCTTTTTTTTTTGGTTTTTTACAAGTATCCTCACACCTTTTGGATATAAGACTAGTTCCCGTTCGAGACGGAAGCGAAATGGTAGACCTCTCTCAACGAGGCACCTTCAAAAATTGAACCTTGAAACTTCTATATAAAGACGACCCAAGAACTCAGTCCACTTTCACTAAGCCAACCACTTGTTCGTAGGTCCAACATCGTCTTCACCAACTACAGTTTGGCCCTTCAAAATGGTGGTTTTTTTTTATAATTTGCTAGCCTCGGCTTAACCCTAGCTACTATTTAAACACACAAGGAAATAATGTTTTAACCCATTCCTCTTCCATACCCAACTGATTTTGAAGTTTGAAGAAAGGAGGATTGGAGAGAGGGGACGTGAATTTACTTTGTTCTTTCTAATATTGATTAATAACTATGGTTATTGGGAATTACATTCAAATCTTTACCTTGAATGACTCATGATCAGGCCAAAACTAGCTGCATTTTCAATTATTGGCTTTTTATTCTTCTTACTTTTTTTAGTAGATGCGTATAATAATTCGTTAAAATTTTTTTCCTAACTACAGAAAAAAAAATAATAATAAAAAACTACAAAAAGTGAACTTGGTGAACTCACTTCCTTTACTCTATATTGATGGCTAAATTGATTAGATACCTAAATTGATTAAGTATATTTAAGATAACTAAGCGCATATGATAATATGCTGCCCACTTGATCATTTTTTTTAGAAGCGTCAACGTCGCATCCATCCATACTGATAACGACCCACAATTTTATCCTCTCTCTACCACATTCCATCATGTTTTGGCATTAAATTATTTTGGTTAGAAAGGAAACTCTTAAACGCCAAGCAACCATCTTAGAGAACTCTACATGAAAAACAATATATAAATGAAGGCGAGGAGGTGGAGTTGTTGGGCACTTCCTCTTGTCATCTCCCTGACATTTACACACTTTCAACATGTTTTTGGAGGAAATCAAGGAAGCCAAGAAAAAACAGATTTTCCAAAAGTAACATACTAAAACTGCAAAGAAAGATAAAAGTGTAAAGCGCCATAAATTTAGCCAGTAAAACTCAAGCCAAGAGAAGCATGTGGATGCCTAGTCGGGTCAGATCATTGCAGAATCGAATACTCTTATAGAAAATCAGCTTTGCCCCTTGACCCTCTTCTTTTTATTTAAGATGCTGAAGCAACAATGACCCCTTCAGCTTTGCCTCGTGGAAAAGTTAAAAAGAGGACTAATTAAGCAGCTTTTATTTCTCAAAGGATGATGATGGATCATTCCTTCCAAAACCAATCTTCCTGATCAACAAAAATGGTAGCTGTCTTCAACAAAGAGCTCTTAAGTTGGTACCTCGTCACCCTCAAGCTCAAAGAAACTGTAGAAGCCAGCATTCCAAAAGCACAAGATTCCCCCAATTCTGCCACAAAATTAAACTTATCAGACCAAGAACACCAACACCACCAGCAAGAATCATCTGATCCGTGGAAGAACACATCAGTCAACGAGGAAGAAGACTCAAACCCAGCCGATCATGACTGGGTGATCTCAATCAGAGAAAAGTTAGAGCAAGCCGGGCAAGATGAAGCCGCTGGATCATGGGCAAAACTATGCATCTACCGCATTCCCAAGTCTTTGAGAGGAAATGAAGATGGCAAAGCATATGTGCCTCAAATTGTCTCAATCGGACCTTACCACCATGGCAAGAAGCGCTTGAAAGACATGGAGAAACACAAGTACCGATCATTAAATCAGATTCTGAAGCGTTGCAATCACGATGTTAAGCTCTATTTCAATTCCATCAAGGAGCTTGAAGAGAAGGCCCGTGCTTGCTACGAGGGGCCTATCACTCTTAACAGTAATGAATTTGTAGAGATGATGGTTCTTGATGGAAGCTTCATACTTGAACTCTTTAGAGGTCTTGCTGTGGGATTCAAGAACCTCGGGTACTCCCACAATGATCCCATCTTCGCAATGCGTGGCTTCATGCATTCGATCCAGCGTGACATGATAATGCTTGAGAATCAGCTTCCCATGTTTATATTAGATCGCCTAATGGGGCTCCAAGTAGGTGATCCTGATAAAAAAGGACTAGTTGCCAAGCTTGCACTCAGATTCTTTGACCCTTTAGTTCCCACTGAAGAACCATTAAGGAAGAGTGATCAAAACAAATTGGAATCCTCAATGGGATACAAAACCAACTTTGACCCTTTAGATGATCAAAGTGGCTTGCACTGCATTGATGTTTTCAGGAGGAGTTTGTTAAGAACAGGACCTCAACCAACACCAAGAATTTGGTTAAAACGGAGGTCACATGCCATTCGGGTTGCTGACAAGAGACGCCAGCAGCTTATACATTGTGTTACTGAGCTTAAGGAGGCTGGGATTAAGTTCAAGAGAAGGAAGACTGATCGGTTCTGGGACATAAAATTCAGCAATGGGATTCTTCATATTCCTAGGCTCTTGATCCATGATGGAACCAAGTCATTGTTCCTGAATTTAATTGCATTTGAACAATGCCACCTTGATTGCACCAATGACATTACTTCATATGTGATCTTCATGGATAATCTTATAAACTCACCAGAGGATGTCGGTTACCTCCACTACTGTGGGATAATTGAGCATTGGTTGGGTAGTGATGCAGAGGTTGCTGATCTGTTCAATCGTCTCTGCCAAGAGGTTGTGTTTGACATGAATGAAAGCTATCTATCTAAGCTATCAGAACAGGTTAACCGGTATTACAATCACAAATGGAACACATGGCGTGCTAGCTTGAAGCACAATTACTTCAACAATCCTTGGACTGTCATCTCCTTTGTTGCTGCCGTGGTGTTATTGCTGCTCACTTTTGCACAGACTTTCTATGGTATCTATGGCTACTATAATCCAAAGTGATGAAGATGGAATTTTCCCCAAACCGTGAGGAATTCCAAAGGCCAAATCGTGGGTTTTTTTTTTTAATGCCAATTTCATTTGGACCTTATTATAGTTTTATTTTTGTCGAATTGTTTCATTGGGTTTGTTTCAATTGTTACATAATGGTTTCTGGAGTCGTACAAATGGAAGAGTGAGTGGTTTCTATAGTCATATTAACGAAACAGTCTGTGTGAGTATTGGTAACTATCCTAGATTTTGAGCTCTGTTCTAAAAAAGCATTGTCTTGCTAAATTTTATTCAGAATGAGTGTTTTAGGCTAAATTGGGAGTGAACATGTGACCCCTATTTCCATGAATTCCAGATTTTCATCTATTTTGATTTCAGGACAGGCATACTAGTCAGGCTCCTATATATCTCTGTTGGCCACACATTTATCAAATGTAATGCATCTCTTGACTTTCATGTCTTCTATAACAATTGACCCTTTGAGACCATCTAGTCTGCAAATAAGCAACTGATAAATTTGGCTCTCCTCCCTAACAAGTCCTTGAACACCAATGGTGAATTCAATATCCAGACTCTGAAATAATGATACTATAAACTCTCTCCAAATCATGTTTCAAGCATAATACGTATCATGGCAATATAGAAAGGAATTCTATCTTGAGAGTTTAGTCTGCCTACTCCACCCTAGAAACCAATCCCTTGTGTTTGCTTTCAAGGCTTGAAGCAATCAAACAATGCAACAGTTTCTCCAATTAACAAATGACAGATCAGCTTCATGTTTAAAATGCTATTTAATTTGGAGGATGCTAAGCAGATGTGAAGAGAGAAAAGAATTGAGATCAGAATTATTTTAATTTTTATTCAGTTTGTCAAACTATTATGTTGTGGATCAAATCCCATTTCTGAATTGATTTGAGCAGCCTCACAAAATACATATTAAAAGAAAATCAAATTTTAAAGAGTAATTCAATGCATGTTCCAACTGTCCTTCTCACTCTAAACATACCTAATGCAGTATTTTCTAAGAATAATTTCATTAAAAAAAAAAATAGCAAGGAAACAGCATCATTACCTGCAGTAATGTCTCAACCAAGCCAACTTAGCTCATCAACAACTTAAAGAGTGTCAAAGTGTCTCTCTATACCAGGCTTGCTGCAGAGGAAATTCTGCTTCATTAAGGTAAGTCTAGGACAATAAATCCACTGCTCATCCTATTATAATCCTCATGGCAATAGCTTCTTCTCTAAATGTTGGTTAAGGCCAAGTTTTAACTAGAGACATATGGTAGACTATCAGCAAGCATGTCTTTTAGAAAAAATTTCAATTTGGCACGTTCCATGATATCAGTACTCAATGGTACAAACCATCTGAAGTTTGAAACTTCAGGCAGAGATGTTGAATGTGAGCCTTTTTCTTTTAAAGATTAATCACACACAAAAAAAATGTCTATTATGTTAAAAAGAGAGTGAAACAGGAAAGTCTTCAAATTTCACAATCATTAATTCTGAAAGCAAATTAGGCTGTCACAAGAAATAAGAAATTATAAGACTAATAAAATGGCTATTTTCCACCCAAAAAAGATATGTCTGTTGTGAACAGTATTAGAAGCCTGTAGCCATGATCAAACAACAAATATTTCCCTCTTGTTATTGCTCATTATTTTGAACAACTGGTTTTGCCATACAGATAGGAGATCAAACCACTGATGATAACTCTATTTTTCACTTCAAAAGTGCATTGATATTAGAAAACTTATCTGCAATTGACCGAAAAACAAAAATCCCAAGGCTAGGTAAAGGAGTATAGTTTTGAGTCAAAAACCAGCATATACCCTGTTCAAAGAATAGGTCAACTAGATCAATGAATAAAGAATCTAGGATGAGGCTTCATTGCTGTTGAAGAAAATTAAAAGGAGACACATGTTTGGAGGGTTAAAAACTGAAGTATTCAACTTAAAAAAAAAAAAAAAGACGGCAACCATGACTAGGCACACCATATTGAAATGATCAAGTAAGTTATTTTATAGATACATAATAGAATTGAAACCCATAACTTCACAATGACAACAATGCAAGTATAGCTGAAAGCATGATCATTTTAATATTTTTAGAGTGTTTAACAACACATATTTTGGTGTATGACCGGAGAAAAATAAAAAATGTTAAGGTACCAACACAGAGTTGGTGCAACTGATAGAGAGGTGGCTTTGAAATTCAAAAAGTTCTTGATTCAACTCTTGTCAGTGCCTCACCCTAAGATATGAGAGGGATTAATAGGCCAGGAATAAGCCTATATCTCCCTGAGAGTGTGATCTGGTGATGGAACTGATTATACAACTAACTACTAACCTTATATTTTCTCAAAAAAAATAAAATGTTAAGGTGAATATTCTATTATATCTAAAATAAAGTTACTTCAACATTTTTATTGATTTGAGAAATGCCTAACATATTGTGTTCTTACTTGTAAATACATTGGCGATCTCTTGTTGTTTAATTGCAATATATGTTGACCATCTAATTATAACACTCACTTGTAATAAACGTATTATGTTTTGACATCATGTATTGATGTGTAATTCAAGAACATCCAATGTATATAATGGGCTGTTTATTAAAAATGTATGCTAAAAATGTGTGTTGAATAGCACTCTTTTCTTTTAAAGAATAGGTCAACAAGATTATGACCTGACCAATGAATAAGGAATCTAGGATGAGGTTCCATTGTTTTTTAAGAAATTAAAGGAGACAAACATATGGAGGGTTATGCACTGAAGCATTCAACTAAAATAAATAAAATAGCAACTAAAACGAGGCACACCATATTGAAATGAACGACTGAAAAGACAAACCAAGAGAAAAAAAAAGGGGGAGGGGGGGCAAAAACAAACCATTTGTAGCAGTAGCTCTTACATATTAAAACCTAAAGGAAAGTATAAAGATGGGTTAAGCATGTTATAACAAAGACAAATACCAGGTCCAAGCTTGTTGGGTAGTAGTGGGCCAGTGGCGTTGAGATTACTTAGATTGTGTAGAGGGAATAATGAAGGACATAGTCTAAGGTTGTGAAAATTAGATACGAGAAAGCTTGAAGTCCCAATCTAATCAATTATTGTTTTGAGTCTTTTAAAGGCATGCTGGTGGGTGGAATCTGGCCCTATAGTGTCATTTGAAGATTTCAAAATTTATTTTCGTGGCAGCCAAGAAGATGTCTAGTTGCTTGTAAATTCTCTGGCGGTTGGTCAAATAAACAAACAATGCTTCAAACTTTGCTTTTTTTTTTTTTTTTTTTTGGGTACCGGTTTTTTGGCACCCAGAGTCCTCACTCCTTTGCGGCCAGATTAATCCTTCTAGATTTGAGAATTTGCAGGAGCAAAGACATCTCTCTTAATAGATATGAATGAGGACGAGTTCGAACTTGTGATGAGTCTTTTAACCTCACCTTGTAGTTCGCTCTTCGAACCAACAAACTAATCCCTTGTTGGTTGAAAGTTTGTTATAGAGGAATTCTTTCAGTGTAAATGGAACGTAAGGTTCACGCTCATTGAATTGAATTATTGCGTAACATGCTCGCATGTTACCCTCCCCATTATTTTTCCTTAAGCTCAAGGTCCCCCATCTATTATTATTGCACCTTACCACTTCCATGAATGAGATTTGCAAGTCTGTTATATAAAGCCAATGTTTCTATGAAGTCTCCAAAAAGAAGTTCAATTTTTGTGATGATAATCTTATTGGGAAAGAAGCATCCTCCATCACACTCACACTCACACTCACACTCACACGTACATATATATATATATATATATATGAGAGATTTATATAGAAATATTATAAGGGTCGTCTTTTCAGAGAATAAAAAAAAATATCAATAACTCATTTATCTAAGAACCAACAGTTAAAAATAGGATTATAACAACATTAGGTTTAAAGCAAAGAATTTTAAAAATTTATCAGTAGATTAAAAGAAAATGAAGGGTCAAGATTGAAGACGTTGTTTTCGTTCCGTAACAGGCAGTATAAAGAAATAAAATTAAAATAATGAAGAAATTTGGACGGCGCAAAAGTCCCGTTTGGATTCGTCAACGCTGATTTTGAGAAACGCGAAGAGCTGTTTTTAAAAACTGTGATCTGCACAAAAATCAGAATATGCATTTCCCCTCTCCATCTTATCAACACAATCCTCCTCCGTATCCTCAACCTTCCATGTCTGTTTCAGGAATTCATGGTCAGCTCCTTGAGGTCACAGGTTGATACCACCATACCCTTTCCACTCTCTATTCTCTTTCTTCATCATCTTCTTCAATGCATTCAATTCACCTTTTGGTTTCTGTTCTTGCGATTTTGCAGTTGTTGGATGCAACAAATTAAAAGACACCGAATGGATCTCAAGGCAAGACCCTTACGTTTGTCTTGAATACGGAAGCACCAAGGTTCGAACCAGAACATGTACAGGTGAGAATGCCGCAACTCTCTCATCAGGATCTATTCTTCAATTTATTTATTTCTTTTTCTTTTTTTTTTTTTTTTTTTTTGATTAGACTGAGGCAAGAACCCTACTTTTCAAGAGAAATTCTTGTTCACGCTCATCGAAGGGCTCCGAGAGATTACGGTTGTAGTCTGGAATAGCAATACCATCACATACGACGACTTCATCGGAAGCGGAAAGTAATTTTTCCTTCCTCTACGCCGTACAAGTTTTCATTAAATTGACCTAACTAAGTAAATTAATCAATAAAATCTTTGTTTCGCTTTTCAAATTGGAAGGTTGTTTTGATTCTTTTTCTCTGTTTAGGGTTCAGCTTCAAAAAGTCCTTTCTCATGGTTTCGACGACACCCCTTGGCCTCTACACACAAAAACAGCCAGGTAAATCAAAATCATATAGAAAAAGTACCAGCACAATTTCCTTCTTTTCAATTAACAATTGCCACTGATCCCTGTTTCCAATTGCTAGACATGCGGGAGAAGTAAGACTCATATTACACTACGCAAATGCAAATGTAAATGTAAGTCCCCAAAAAATTTTAAAATTAAAAGCCCTCCTATTGTGTTATTATTATTATTCAATTATTACTAATTGAATTGATGGACAATAGCAGTTAGCTACAACCTTTGCAAGCGCAGCACCTGCATACGCTGGTCCGTCGGTGCTACCATACGCTGCCACACCAACAGCAACTGCAGCTGCATACCCTTCTCCAGCGTCGCATTACCCCTCCCAAACACCTTATCCCTCTCCATATCCGCCAAATCCGGCGGCAGTGGCGTACCCTTCATCATCTCCTTATCCTCCTCCACCTCAACCAGCTGGATACCCACCTCACCAACCATATCCCCCTCCTCCTGCGGCCTACCCTCCTCCAGCTTATCCACCTCCCCCACATGCACCACCATATTATCAGCAAGGTACTAATTCACATTCTCATAGCTTCAATGCATATCTTTTTCCCCCTCAAGATGGTCTCATTCTGATGTTTTTAATGTTCTTTGTGCCTGCCTTCACCTGGCAGGTCCGTATCCAGGAATGTATCCTCCGGCACCATACTAAAAAAGGGTTCTGCAGTATTTGCTTAAACGGGTAGCATGCAAGCTAAATGTACATTGGGAAAGTTGGTCTTTTTGTGAGCAATTGAAAGACGAAAGCTTGAAGACAACTTGCGCACATCAATATAAAAGTTTGTAACGGTTTTGTTAGCTACCATGTCGGCTTGGGTAACGTATTTGTTGTCTGTTTGATATTTCTCCCAAGCTCAACAATGCATGTAATTTGGCTTTTGCCCCTTTGGGTCGGTAATGAAACTCGAATGTTCACTAGATATTCTTTGAAAAGTTCTACAATTGACATAAATATGCAATAATTTAGGTCCAGCTTCAGATTGTGTATAAGAAAAGGAAAATTACAAACCTTGTTTCCTGGTAAGAGCAGCAATAATCTTTTGCAAGTTAAGAATTTCAGCATCCCTTCTGTGCAGGACTTCTTTCAAACTACAAACCTCCAGTTCCAAGCTCTCAATTTCTTTCAAGTGATTTACACATGGATCTGTGTCGATCTTCTGCTTCTTGCACTCTTCTAAGCTATCAACTTGTGCTGATCTCTTCTTCGAAGAGGTCGTGCTTTGGTCAAGGGAAGGATCATCTGCTATCATTTTCCGAACATAGACACTAGCCCGCAATCCTTTGCTAAATGCAACTGAGACAAGCTTCTGCGGTCGACCAGAGGAATCCTAAAGAAAGTGAAAAAAGAAAAAGGTGACAAAAGTTCAGTAGGGCTCCAGTGTCTCCAAATAGTAGTAGTAAAAACTGCCTCCCGATTATATTTTTCCCTCGGCTACGGCAATGGGGTTTATAGGAAATGCCCTATAGCACAGGGAACAGGTAAAATATGGCAAATGAAGCCATGCATGAGCTGGAAAAAGGGAAATTGAAGATGATGACACAGATTAATGGAGGTGTCTTGCATTGTGTAGGCAATCATACAAAAGAAACCAGGCCATACTACAAGGTGCAAGTGCAAAAACTGGAAAAATTGCAATAGCATTTTTTTTTTTAAAGCCTAGAAAATAGCAATAATTTGATGCTAGAGAATACCAGAAAAATATTTGTTACTCATAATATGAAGACAAATCCGTGATGCACCCGTCAGTGGTGAATAATTTTACTGTTTGGCAATGCAGAAACTAAAATTGCCCACTAATCAGATAGTTTCACAAATCACAAAAATTTCTAGCGTTCTATTCCCACTTTATGGTTTAAGTGTGCAAAAGACTGTTTAAAACATTATTCTCAAGTACTTCATGCCTACAGTTCAATATGAGAAGGAACGCAGTAATACAAAAGTACCATTTTAAAAGCAGAAGGTTCTTCTAGGAAAGGTAAGAAATCATGAGAATTTTCAAACAGATAAATAATGTCTCTGCTCTGCAGATTTTGTTAACACGCTTGCCAATAGATGCTAAAATTGGGAGAATGATTGATACAACTCAACCCAACTAAGCTTTTTCCTAATTACATAGTGACGGTTAGAGACTGATTGATGGGTTATATAGCTTTTAAACAAATATGGCACGGTCTAGATATACCAGTTTAATATGTCAAGTAGAATCAAGTGAGATCAAATTTGAAATAAAGCAACTTTATGTATACCTTGTCCTCTTCCCCTTCTATGCTTTTGAATGCTTCATTTGCCTTGTGTTGATCCTTGAAAACTGCAAAGGCAGAGTTATGCTGCTTCTGAACTCTTTGGGTGGACTGTCAACAACCATTTTAACATGCTATTAAATATAGATGTAATATAATACTATTGGTTTCAAGTTGAAATTACTAGAAACATGCAAATATCATTAAGTCCATATGCAAGTGCGTACTCTTCCTTGGCAGATAGGCTGGGTTGGAGGGAGTCGACCATTCAGTTGGCCCTCTTAGAAATGTGTCCCAGCAAAAACATTGACTAAATCTGACAATTCTAAGTTTCTAACTATGCAGCAATATATACTTTTGGAACTTAAAGGACTTATAATTTCTTCAATCCTCCTAAAATTCATACGTCATGCTGTTATGATGTTCAGACTCGGTCAATTTCTGCACATAGAAAGATCCCACATGGAAGATCGCTCTACGCATCTACTGGGCATAATAGATCTTTATATGCAATTAGATGCATGGACCAAACTCCCATCAGTCAACTAGCATCCCACCTAACATTGAAAGTCTTAGAATGGAGAAATTTCAATCTCCTGAACTGCTTGAGTCCTGCTCTAACTAAAAATTGTTCACACATAAGATATTAAACAATTTAAACCTGAAGCTCAAAAGAGAAGTCCTTAGAAAAAATTTCCCGCAACTCTTCCAAGGGTACCCCAATCGGTATTCTGTGAATGAATAGCTTTGCTTGTTCTGTTTCAGGTACCTATGGTTTCAAAAAAAAGTAATGTATTAGTGACACATGCTGCATAACCATAAACAAGAAATCCATTTATTTTCGATCTTACATCTTTACCAACTTCTTTGATGCCCTCTTCAAACCCATGCTCCAATTTGGCAAGAACTAATCGCATTGCAGCACGTGCATCATCTAAACAATTATGTGGAGCACCATCTTTCCGAACTTCAGAACCCAACACAGCCTGTCATAAGCCAAAAATACAGTTTAAGATACTGCTGACTAGGCATCAAACAATAGCAAAGTATACAGTATGCACAAAAAAAAAAAAAAAAGAATAATAATAATCAAAATAATAGTTGGGTAACAAAATCCCAACGTCCTCTTTGTGTGTGTGTGTGTGTGTTGATGAAAATTAAAATTTATAATGTCTGAAGTTTTGGGGTGAGTCTTGAGAAAAATCACAACCATCTAAGGGAGATTTGGGCGTAGAATGAAGAAGTTCAGGCAAGCATTAAGGTGAAGAGTTTCGAGCTATGAGATTTGGTAAAACCTAGGAACATGAGGGCCTAGAAAAATGTTAAAAAAAAATGCTATAGTGTTTTAATGAAGCCCCCCAAAAATACAAGGTGTAATGGCCTATATCATAAGTTAATGCACTAGGGATAATGAGATGAATAAATATAAAAATCATTCTACTGCGGGAGAAAAAGTGTCATTAGAATGAAAATTAAAGGGTCATAGTGAACAATTAAAAAGATTAAAGAAAGGTGGAGAAGCTATTTTAAAATCTAATAAATGAGAAGTATAAAGTGAATGGTAATTTTGAGGAGAACAATGATATTGATAAAATTAGAAATAAAAAGTATGCTCATACAACAAGAGTATATCGATATAAGACATGTAAAAGAGATAAAGATGGAGAAGGTGTTACAATTCGAAGGTATACAACTAGCTATTTAGAAATGTATAGGAGAAGTTAGCTGATCATACTAGACTGTTTATCAATATCTGTAAAAGTAAAAAAAAGATAAATGAACAAAGGAAAAGTATCATAGTACCTATCTATATAAGGGGGGATATCTAGGGATGTCCAAAGTTATACTGTCATGAGAAAATAGCTCATCAACAACTGAACAACTGAACAACTCAACAACTGAAGCCATCTAAAATATGCTATTCAAGCGAAAAAGACCTTGCATTTCTAAATAGTTTACTCTGTGGTACCAGGAGTTCCTTAGGTGAGCTTTAGTAAACAAAGGAGTCCCAGGTAGAGATATTCACTTAAGGGTATATATTGATAGAGTGCTGGCAAGTCTAAGGACAGTTTGGGGAGAGCAGAGCAAGCCTGCGATTAGGGTAGATTTACAACAGTGGTCATAATGAGCCTGCATTGGTGCATTTTGTTACTGAAGAATTGACAACCCAAAAACAAAATGCTATTTTAGTGACAATATAAAAGAAAATGCGAAGACAGAAGTTGATGCCCAAGAAATTTAGAATAATTTATTTTTGTGATGTCAGATCAATTGTCCATAAGGAAACAGATATTGCCTTAAGAATTACGAAAGATTAATTCAAAGGTCAAAGAACATCAAGAATACCATTAATGTCAAAGGCAGAAATTCTATAAAACATCCATAAGAAGTAAGACCTACCAGGCTACCACAACAAGATGGAGGTGACTAATGGGCAACTAAGAAATTATGAATGCATAAAATGAGGCAGCTAAGAAAAGAAAAACTAAGACAGATTAGGAAGGCTAGAAAGAAGTAAAATAAAAAAATAATTAAAAATAAAGCTGGGGATGGCACCAATGACCAATCAAATATGGAAAGTAAATTAAATTGGTTTAGCCAAATGAAAGTGAAATGAAATCCAAGGTAGTAAAGGGCAAAAAAACTGTCAATGTCTGAAGGATAGAATCAAATTGCAATAAAAAATAAATTATGCAGCCAATCTCAATAAGTTGGGCATATGTTTTTGTGTTGTTACTATCAACGTATGGATTATATTGGTAGAAAACAAATCAAAGGAGGAAATAAAGTAAAGTTATGACATGATTGCTCCAAAGTAGGGATGGAAAAAATCTAGGGTCTAGACAACACTCTACATTAGCGAGAACTTATGATGTGCCTAGACACAACATAGTCTTAAATTCAAACACATCACTCATGTCCAGACCTAATTTACTATTAGATTATAAGCTTTTTATTTTTATTATTGCTGTAATTGTAGCATAATTTAGCCATTAAATTAAATTTGATAGCAAGAAATATTAAATTTTATCTCTTTTTATAAATGGAACTTATATTTAATTATAATATTAGTAAAATTATTAATTAAAATAGCTAGATATAATCTACTTTTCTATTAGAAAACAATTAACTAATAAAGATGAAATAATAATAAAAAATCAAAAGAAATATTGAGCAGCTAAATGATTTGTAAAAAATAACACGCACAATATTACATGTATACACTTACATTATTCCAAACCAATAAGGATATATTTTTCCCTCTTAAATTCTTTCTCATATATACAAAACATCAAAATTAGAAATTCTCTTGAAATTTTAGCAATTGCTTATGATTACAAACTACTGACAAGTGAAAAATTGAGTAAAGAAGAAATAATGTAACTTTAAAGATGAAAACCAAACAAAAAATTTCAGCAATCTAGTTTGTGTTGTTCCGACCCAGCTCGATTCAAATTTGGACGCAAGTCCTCTATATCTAGACTTCACACTGTTATCTAATAGTCTTGCCTGAACCCGCTTTGTATTGGGTTGGAAAAAACCAGACAATTGGTTCGGGCATTGTTCGCCACCCCTACCCTACTCCTAAGTTCCTAACACAACATAGTACCCAATCAACCATGAGAAATAGGGAAAAAAAAAAGACCTAAATATCCTTAGACTTACAGGTGCACAAATCTCATAAAGATCGATAACCACACATTATCTAACCACTTTTTTTTAAAGGACATTACCTAACCACTTTATTACCAAGTATATAACAACATTTAAAGAAAAGCAAAATAAAAATGGGCCTCCATGGGTGCAAAATAAATAAATCAGTTTTTCTCACTACAACTCAAAAAAGAAAAACTTTGCAAAGGTTTTGCTATTTGATTGACGAAAATAAATGTGCAAATACTTCAATGGAGATGGAAATTATACATAACAATGAAGTCTACAACAAAAGTGTGGTGTCCCACTTGATATGTTTGAATGACCATGGTTCCAAATTCTCCGAAATTCGGCGAACTTTCACGAATTTTTGTCCATTTTTTTTTACCACCGAAGTGCGAAGTGGATGTAAAATAAAAAATGCAAAAATTCGCTGAAATAATTTGATAAAATTCAAAAAATTCGACAAACTTTGATAAAATTTCTATTTTTCAATTCAAAAATGCAAAATTTTGACAAAAAATTTGATAAAATTCAACAGAGAAGTAAAAAAACTGTTATTTCATCAATAGAAAACAAAGAAATACCAATAATTATGTATTATTTTCAACTTCATCAACCAACATAGCAATACAAGTTTTACAAAGTAATTTAACAAGCTAACAAATTATGTAGTTTATTGGATATGTTTTACCAAAAAGAGAAGAAAAGAAGCAAATAAATAAATAAATAAAGTTGAAATAAAATAAAAACTTAAAAATAAATTAAAAGAGTTCCTAAAACGATCTTCTTTTAGTTAACTCTTTTAAAAACAAGATTAAAAAATAATATATTTAAATAATAAACTAATAAATTAAGCATGGTGGAATTCAAACTAGCAAAGTATATGGTCGAGAAGCAAGCCACTACAAAATTAAATATCAAAACAAAGGAAAGGAATAAAAACCAAAAGCCACCATTTCAAATTCATCAACCCACTTAACAAGATTGATTTTGTTAGGTCACTTATTGGCATTTTTATGTATTAAAAGTGTCTATTTATATTAGTTTTTAGCTTATACTACAGTACATCTAGATATTTAAGCATATATACAAAAATTCTCTAAACTTCTCTAATTTAGCGAATTTTCACAAAAATTCTTCATGTCGAATTAAACTTCTTCGAATTAATTCCAATTTTCAAGTGACAGAAGTCAGTCGAAATCGAATTTTCGATCCTTCTAAATGACAATAAAAAAGGCAGGTTGACTGCCCATGTTGGTAAATGTAAACAACCCTTTCAAGAGAATTACCTTACACAAGTTATTCAAGGAAGGTCTTCTATGAATTGGTCCACCAGTAAACTTGAATATAAAGCATGTATCAATCACCCGTGCATGATCCAATTTCAGCACTGTGTAAACATTGGACAAAACAATACAAGTTATAGACGAATATCAAAGCGTGTACATCCTGGCATGGATCCAACTTCAAAGTGCTCTGCAAAAAAATTAGCATAAAACAGGCTGGCCTAAGCTTTTACCTCGAAGATCATTATTCAAGCTGTGACCAACTAAAATAGCTCCATGATTTAATAGATGCATCAATGAATTCTACATAAATTGCCCCAGATTAGTTCAGCCAAAAAATCTAAGAATCTGTGCTCCCAAATTTACAACAGATAGAGCTCATTTACCTGCACATCTGATAGTGAACAAGTAACTCCTTCCAAATCCTTAGCAGTTATTCCAGTAATCTCAGTTCTGTAATCAACAATGGGCTCCTTGGGTTTCACAAGTTGGTTGAGTTTGACCTGGAAGATTTCATTGTTTTTAATCCAACTAAAGGCAGAAAACACAACATAATAGAACCTAAAACAGAAGAAAAACATATTCCATTTCAAAAAAAAAAAAAATTTTAATAAAAGTTACTGGCCCAACTACCTCTAACTTGCAATTCACGAGACACACTTTAACTACTGCTTCAGTACCATCTTGACAAAGAACCATCTCACAATCAATGGCGAGCATTGCATTTGACCTCAAGGCCTTTGATATCTTCTTATAGATCTTTGTGACTACCCATTCCTGCAATTCCATCATTTCGTAGGGAACTATCATGCACATTGAATAGATATTGTCAAATGATAAACTTCATTTACATTATATTAGGGACATAGTTTGCAAAATGCAAGTAATAAATTTGGAACAGATGCTCCATCTCATATAAATACATAATGGCAAATGTCAGAAAATTGAGTGAAAGTAGAAATGTGGATGTATAGGCGCGGGTTCAAGAGCCCTCACTACCCTCTGTTGTCCCTCGATGATGGGCAATCTGTAAGTACCACTGTAACCCCTCTTTGAGGCCGATGGCATGCCCTGGCCCTAGACTGGGGTAGCGTCCCCTCATCTAAACTTTATGCAACCAAAAAAGAAAAAAAGAAATGGAGGAGTACTGCTAAAGTATTATAATTGACGCATCCCATTGAAGATAAAAGGAAATTTTCATAAAACCGTTATTCGGCCAACTATGCTATATGGATTACAATGTTGGGTGATAAAGAACACCTGAAAAAACTAAGCATAACAAAAATATGCATGATAAGATGGATATGTGGTAAAACATTAAAAGTTAGCATTAAAAATGAAAATATTCGAGAAATGGTAGGAGTAGCCCCAATTGAAGATAAAAAGAGAGAAAACCGATTAAGGTGGTTTGGACACATACAACTAAAACCTTTAGATGCCCCAGTTAGGAAGAGTGACCTATTAAGATTGATGGTAATGATAAAGGTAGAGGAAGGCCCAAAATAATATTGACAGAAGTAATTAAGAAATATATAACTATTTGTAATTTAAACTTTGACAGAGTAGAGTGGAGGAAGCAAATTCATGTAGCTGACCCTATATAGTTGGAAAAAGGCCTAGTTAAGTTCAGGTGAGTTGTAAAGGTCAGAAAATATTATCACCAAAGAACCCAGTTTCTAAAATCCATATCCTTCAGCAGTGAGATATATATATATATATATTGCTTTTGACTCTCAGCATGTTGAAATTTCACCTAAGCTTTTTCCATCTTTTATGTCTATCAAGAAAAGAAAGAAATATCACAAGTTAAGGATTGCTCAGTTACTTTTACCCCAAACACCAAAGAACCATATTCCAGTTGACTTGAAATGCAACTGCAACAATCTGCTCACAGATTTATAAGGGCAATAAGGAACTGTTTACTGCAATGTTACTCTATCTTTAGTCACATTTATTGTGTTATCTCTGTTTTCATGCGCAGCAGCAGCAGCAGAAATAATAAGAAAACTTACATATGTTACAAAATTTACTTTGTTGCCATTTTTTCCCTTTTTTCAATTGATAAAAATACTTATACAAGAAAGCAAAAAAAAAAAAAACAAATTAGAACAGGTTAAAATTCCAAGTAATTAAAATTTACGTAGGCAACTTATACCAATAAACAGATAAGCAAATCAGCAAATTCCCCATAAGGGAAAGAAAAATCACTTAATACGTGTAGTTTAAACGGCAAAGAAACGTCCTAGTTCTAGTCAGGAGCATGACTATAGCTTACTCAAATCATATACTAAATTACAGAGTTGAAAGAGTATCCCTGGGATGACCAAGGATGTTACAAATAATGAATATTCTTTTAAGTGACAGAAAAGCATATGCCTATAATAAGAGGTAACTTATAAACCCAGCCTTTAAGGCTTCAAACGACAACCAAAATATATAAAAAGAAATATAAAGAGATTTAGGGTTGAAGGTAGCGCTTGACCTTTTCATAAGAGGGCAATGCATAACACAATGGATATTCCGGGTGTTCAAGGGTTTTCCGGACCAGCCTCTGCACTGCCACAATACCATTCAGCAAAGATCACAATCGGTTCAAGGAATAAGTGAAACTCTTAAACAATCACACAAAATACAAGAAAAATGGGAGAATTGCTCAAATGCACCCCCAAAAAGTGCTTTATTTAATACAAGAAAAAAGCATTGCTAGCCAGAAGAAGTGAAATTTTCTTTTTTTTAAAAAGGTACAAGAATAGAGATAGCCAATTGACAATGAGAAATATGAACACAAAAATGAGCTCACAAGGTGAATAATAAGTTAGAGTTCATTTCCAGTAACAGTAGACTTGGGAACTCTTATAAAAGAATAACATGAGTCATGCGTTGACAATGTAACATGTGGGTTTCTCGTCTTTTTATTATGAGAGGTAAAATCATCTGGTGGACGGGGGAATCAACTTTAATAGCTTTTCAACCATTTGCAAAACAGGTTTAAAGTATAAAGGGAATAGGAAGAAGCAATATTGAAAGACTTGGCCAAGTTAAATGGTTTTTGGTTTCATAATAATCCCCAAACAAAGACCACAAGCCGCCTCTAGCATTTTTTATTCTTTATTTTTTTATAGACCTCTAGCAATTTTGAGAATTGGGTTTACCTTATCACTAAGCAGTTTCTAATCAGATCCAATTAATTTTAGTAATAATCAATAAAATCCCTAAATACTGACATTTAAACCATAGACATAAGCAAATATGAAAGAAAGCACTAAAATACAAATTCATACCTGTTCAGGTAATTCAGCTTTACTATTTGTTTTCATATATTCTACTAATTTGCGGTTTGAATGGCATCGCAACACGTTGGAAAAAAGCTGCAAGTAGGAAGGCGGCAAATTTTTAGAATTTTCATTTTTGAAAATTGATAAATGATAATGCAAAGAAGAAGGTCTAAAGCATTCAAAGAGAGACAAGTATTTTCATATTCATCACCTTCAAATCTTCCTCTTCAGTAAAAGTCTTAATAAATGCACACAAGTCACTTGTCGACCGCCTTGCTGGATCACTTAGACTATCTCCTAGCTGTCTGTCATGAAATCGCAAAAACTCCTTCCAGCTTCCTTTGGCACCTCTCATTTCACGCTTTTGCACAATCTTCACAATATCAACGAGAGCCTAACCACATGAAGGATCAACATCACATAATTAGTACAAGTGAATCATTTGAACCCAAAGGTAAAGAGGTGCAGTTGGTAAAGAGCTGGCTTTGGAACCCAAATATTTCAGGCTCAACTTTTGTCACTGCCTCACCCGTTAGGGTGAGGGAGATTAGTGGATTAAGAACGGGCCTGATACCTCCCTGAGAATATGTTATTGTAATGGAGTCGGCTCTACAACTAACTACTAACATTATTTCTTCTTTAAAAAAAAAAAAAAAAAAAAGAGGAATCATTTGAAATGCAACTCAACTCAACTAAACATTTTTTCAACTACATAGGGTCGGTAACATGAATTTGCTTCATTCACTCTACTCTATCAAGAGCTACAAATTCGCATCTAAATTACAAGTAGTTATATCTTTCTTAATTATTTCTGTCAATGTTATTTTAAGTCTTCATCTACCTCTACCAGTACCATAGATTGTTAATAGGTCACTTTTCCTAATTGGAGCATCAAAAGATCTTCGTAGTACTTGTCCGAACCACCTTAATTAGTTTTCTCTCATTTTATCTTCAATCAGGTCTACTCCTACCAAGTAAACCATTTGAAACAATAACAAATAATAACAAACACTAGCTCATAACCTGGTAATCATAGAACAAGAACAAGCGAACCATTTGCAGCAAGTGTATGTATTTTAGAACCAGTACTCAAGTACCAGTCATTATTCATCTTCATGAGAAAAAAAAAATCTCAAATTTCGTGGTTCTTTTCGAACGAAAAGGCACATATGACCAATCAGTACGTAGTTTGAGTCACTTTCAAGAAAAATCATTTGAAACGCAGAAATAGAAGTGATGTATACTCTCGTTGAGAAGAATAATCACAATTAAAGTAACAACGCAATGTAGAACACAGATAGGCTATGTCGGAACACAAGACATCGCCAGAGAAACAAAGCAAGACAGCTTCAATTCCAGTGGTGATCTACAAAGTAAAGTAGATTAAAAACAAAAAGAGAAAGAGGATAGAGATTAGAAAAACCTACTTCGCGTTCTGCGGATTCAAGCCGTTTCTCCATAAGAACCGTAGGAGGAAGGTTTTGGCGGAAGGAGCTTGACACTTTCACCATTACGGCTACGAGTGCAAGAGAGGCGCTTACGTTAGGGTTCACGCGCCAACTACAGAGTTCATTACGGAGGGTTTTTGGTTTTGGTTTTCCCCGTTTTCTTTTTTTAATTTTATTTCCTTCTTTCCTTCCTCTTTGTCTATTCCCCGCCTGCTTTGAGTTTTTCCTACAAACAAATTTTGTTAAATTAAAATAGGTTATGTTTTAAAACTACAAACAGCGGTGGGGTGTCATCTTAAGTTTGGATCAATTTAGAGCCCGAATCGTAAATTGAATTGATGTGCATCGATTTGAATTTTGCCAAGCTGAAATCGATTAAATCCTAAACCCTAAATCGAATCAATCTGATCTCATTTGGATTGATCGATTTCATTTTTTTAACCTATAAAATATATGCAACGATAATATCATTATTTATCATAAAAATAAAAAATGATAAATTTATATCTCATCTCTTAAACAAGATTAAATAAAGTACAATAAAAACTATCAAAATTTAATTGCAAACATCTTTCCCAATATAGGCGTCTCAACAGTGATATTGTTTGAAGACATGAAAAGAAATTCATTTATTAATATAGAGTTCTAATAAATTATCATATAGTTCTATTAAAATAAAAGTATTAAGGTTTGATAAGAATTCAAAATTTGATAAAAAAAAATTGTTTTCCACTTGTAAACATATTTCTCAATTCACAAGAATTAACACCAAAAATATGCTTTTAAAAAAATATGCCCCTAAAAAATTAGTTTCTTATTTAAAAAAAAATTCTTATTAAAAAAATAAAAATTTGTTTCCAAAAAAAAATATGCTTTAAAAAAATCAATTTCTTATAACAAACAATTTTATTTCTTATAACAAATCAGTTTTCTTATAGAGAACAATCTCAATATCTTTTTCCAACAAAAATAGCAATCCATTCAAAATTATTCTAACACAGTATCAAAATCGTAACTCAAATTCTAGATACTATATTTCAGTTCACATGAACGTATTAAGAAACCAACAAAAGAACACAAAACTCAAATACAATTACAGTAGTATACAAAGAAACCACATCAAAATACAAAAAAAAAAAAAAAAAAAATTCTCTTAATAACCCTAAACACAATCTAAAGAAGAACAATACCACAAATCTCAATTACTTTATTTGAGGCTTGAAACAGTCAAACTATGGCGTTGTTTCCAACTTTCGTTGCGTGACTGTGTCGTTCAAACTCAACGAGCTTGCGATTTAGGGTTTTGAAGGCTAGAAGAATGGCGATTAGAAGATGAAGGTTAAAGAAGACGAGAAGATGGCAGAAAGAAAGAGAAGAATAGAATACGAGAACATAGAAGAGAGAAACGTGGACCGTGGTGCTAGTGGGAGGGCGGCTAGTGTTTTGAAGGTAAGAAGAATGGCGAGAAGACGAGAAGATCGAAGACAATAACTGAGAAATGGAAAAGGGGCAACTCGAAGAAAAAGAAAGAAGACTGGAAAACTTGGGTGGGAGAGGCGACTAGGTTTAGCGCAGGGGAAGAGAGAAAAGACGTGGTGAGGGGGGAGGCAAGTTTAACACGGCCTCACAAGTCGCAGGAGAAGAAACGAAAAAAGGAGAGAAAATAACAGTAGAAAGGGAGCAACTAAACATACTACAAATATTAATTCTCATACCACATTTACTTTTGTTATCCCACCTAATTGTTACCAACTTTTTTTATCCTAAAAAAATGCCCAAAACTGTCACGACGCCCTGACGTAGGTTGACGTCATGACCGGTACAATGTATTATATATTGTACATGCCCATATACAGTATACAGTACACTGTCAGCCTCAACGGACATTCACAATACTTTCCAAATTTTATAGACATTTTGACAGCATCTCTCCATAAAATGTACATTTCACATTTTTTCCTGATATACCACAAATCAAATCAAATATATATATATATATATATAATCATCTCATTCATTCCACAAATATAGATACTTACGATCATCCCATTCCATCATCACAAACATTGTATAATCCAAAATATCAAATCAAAATCTATGTTTTCTTACAACCTATCTATGTGATAATATAGATATAGTATGTTATAGTTATACTTATCAAAATAAAAAAAAAATAACTCATAACCTCCAATGCATACATACACATACCAGACGAAGGCTCACGTGATTATCACTCACGGATTTTTCCTTTTCCCTTTGACTCAATATGTAACACCCCGTAATTTTAGTTAAATACATACGATAAATTATACGTATATCGAGATATATGATACGCGTATGTGTATGCGTGTAGGATATACGCGTGTATGAAATACATGCTATATTTAAGGAATATGAGCAAATAAATAAAATTATTAAATAAAGAATATAAGTTTTATTAGTGGAATGAGTTGGTTAATTAGATATGTGAATTGGAATTGAATTAAATTGATTAATAGATGGAAAAGTTGGTTTGTTAACTTGCATGAGGAGCATGGAATCATTTGTATATATAAATATAAATAACAAATAACTTTCTCTTAGTTGCTTCCAACGTGTGACAACAAAAAAAAAGAAAAAGAAAATGAAAGAAGTTGCTAGAATGCAACGAAAAAAAAAAAAAAAGGAGAGAAGAAGCAGAGAGAGGAAAGAGGAACGAACAGACGAAAGAAGGAAAAAAGGAAAGAAGAAGAACGGAAGGAGAACTCGGAAATCACGCGAAATCCGAACCTGTGGTAAGCTATTTTTGCTATTTTTCGTCGTAAAATTACTATCTAAGCTAGATGTAACCTTTCTAGCGGAGTAATTTTGTTGTGGGAGCCGTTTTACGACGTTTTAAAAAATTGGGCTTTTGACCCAACGTGAATGAAAATCCGCTAGAAAGGTAGAAAAACGTTCCCTGGACTGTCGGGACCCCGAATATGCGGTTAGATTCAATTTTATGATTTTTGGAGACCATTTGACAATTTTAATACAATTTACATCTTTTGGATGAATAGTAAAAATAAATAGTAAAAGTGAATAGTGAATAGAATGAATAGTGAATAGTACATCGTGAATAGCGAATAGTAAAAAGTAAATAGTGAGTAGTAAAAATTGATTGTGAACAATGATTTGATATTTTAGTAGCTGTTGATATGGTAAATGATGATTCTCATGATACTCTATGGGTAATTTCAGTGTTTAATTTGAGGCTTAAGGGCATGGATAAATGCTTTTGAGGAAGCAATGACGTTTATTGTTGCTCGATTTTAGAGGTTGGCCTAGAAATCCTGTGTAACCACTGTGAGTATAGTTTCCTTGATTTGGTTCTTGTATGACATTATACATATATAAAATGCTTGATTGTATGCATGGTATATTTATATATACATTGAGTTTTATGGATCATGCAAACTGATTTTAGCAATTGGAGTTTGTAATGATGAGGTTTTGCAAATCCTCATTGTCATTTCGTTAGGAATTAGACCCGGATGAGGTTTTGTGAGTCCTCATTGTAAGTAGGTCTGTCCTAACAAGGGTTGCGATCCTTGAAATGACTGTGAATTGGGTGATAAGAAGCTGTGTCTACCTTGTACGGCCATACAAGGGTTAGACCCGCTCTCTTGCCTTGCGGAGGAGGGAGATTGTGCATTATGTTATTGAAAACTCATGCAATTTATGTTGTTAATATGTATGATATATTCGTTGAATGATGCATGTGTTGAATAAGTGTTTGAAATGATTTTAAATGTCATATTTCTCTAAATGTATATAATTGTCATCTCAAGAACTATATTCACTGAGCTGTTGTTTGCTCACCTCATTTCCTCCAATATTTCAGGTATTGAGTCGAAGGGAAAAGAAAAAATCCGTGAGTGATAATCACGTGAACAGGTCTGGTACGTGCACGTATGCTTGGAGGAAATAGATTATATTTTTGTTATTTTGATATGTATAATTATCACATAAGATATATATGTAATATCACCTAGATGGGTTGTATGGTAATATTATCTAACGAAATGAGATGATCATAGATATTTATCAGGTGAGACTTTAATTTGTGGAATGAATGAAATGATTATAGAGATCTATATTGGATTTGATTTGTGGTATAAAAAAAAACTTTACTGTAACTTTTGGGTATTAAGAAGAGACTACGTGAAGGCTGACAGTGTATTATATACTGTATACTGTATATGGTTATGTACAGTGTATAGTACATTGTGCCGGTCATGACGTCAGCCTACGTCAGGGGCGTCGTGACAATATTGGTATCAGAGCCACGTTTAGGATTAAAAGCCTAAAAGATTAAAAGCTTTAGTATCTTATGTTTGTTTTATGGGTTTATGTACGGGTAAATAACGTATATATACAAATTTAGTAATCGGATTGGCTGACTTATATGCTCCTTTATCTCTGTGAATGGCAGATTGAAAGGGAAGTATTAAGCAATCATGGATCCACAAGAAGAAAGGTTAACGAAACTAGAAGAAATGATGATAGCTCAACAGAGACAAAATGCTGAGATGATGCGTATGATAACACGTCTTCAGGATAATTTACAGGGGCCTCCAGCACCTGTAGTACCCGAGGTTGGCGCCAGTAGTGCGGGTGCGTCTGCCGGGCGACCTGTGCCAGTGCAGGAGACAGTAGAGCCTCATGATGATATAAAAAAGACTTGCAGATATGAAGATGTGATGAAAGCATTTAAGAGACGAGAACCGCCTATATTTGATGGCAGTCTAGAGTTAGAGGTTGCTGAGGATTGGCTTCTGCGGATAGAAGCTATATTTGAGGATATGCATGTATAGGATAAGGACAAGATTAGACTTGCTCGATTTAAATTTTCGAGTAAGGTTGAGAGATGGTGGCAGACAATAGGCCGAGCTCAAGGACCCATAGATACTTGGGATAAGTTTAAAGAAGTATTCTACAAGACTTACTATCCCCCGTCTGAGGTTGATAAAAGGCATAAGCAATTTATAGAATTGAAGCAAGGGAACATGTCTGTGAGAGAATATGAATATGAGTTCAATAGGCTAGCCTTGTTTGCCCCTGAGATGGTACAAACAGATATGATGCGAATGAAGAGGCTCAGGGAAGGATTTAATGACCCAATCCAGAAAGGTTTAGCTCTTGCTGGTGTTCAGACCTATGATCAGGCAGTGCGACAGGCACTGGATTATGAGACAGTTGAGATGAAAAATAGGTCACCACGGGCAACGCCCACAGCACAGGCAAGTATAGAGCAGCAGGTACCTTATCAAAGTCCAAGAAAGCAGAGTGGGACAGAAAATGGTGGGGTGAACAGAAAAAGGCAAAGATAGTTGAGAGGCCTACTGCTATGGAGATTCCAGTTACTCCTCCAGCAGCAACGCTGTCACGACCCACTATACGCGACGTCATGACCGGCACGGGAACCTCCGAGTATACCCTCCGTCGGTACACCCGACGTCCCGTCAGCCTAAAATACATATACGAATCCCCAAAAAGAAATAAAAGTACATCATTAACAACCAACTATCATGATCATAATGAAATAAAATATTACTTCTCCAAAGTTTTACAAACATAAGATTCCAAAGTCTTCAAAATGATACAAAACCCAACACATCCCAACTATGTGTTAAATATACTATTACTAGGTGTTATTGTCACACCCTGGGTTGCACAGCGTGCCCCCTACCCAGGTGCCGGCGCACCCCCTCGGGGCGAACGCCTAGCCATAGTACCACATAATATTGTCCCATCTCGGCCAGCCACGCCACACAAGGACGCCGGTCACCGAGATCATTTATCCATATTATTCACACTCCCATGAATAATATAGGGCCTCCCCCAAGTTCGAACTCGCAACCTCTTCCTCATAAGGTTAGATTTCGCAACTTGAGTATCCATTGAGCCAATACATAAGGCCTTTTTGTCACACCCTGGGTTGCACAGCGTGCCCCCTACCCAGGTGCGGGCGCACCCCCTCGGGGCGAACGCCTAGCCATTGTACCACATAATATTGTTCCATCTCGGCCAACCACGCCACACAAGGACGCCGGTCACCGAAATTATTTATCCATATTATTCACACTCCCATGAATAATATAGGGCCTCCCCCAAGTTCGAACTCGCAACCTCTTCTCATAAGGTTAGATTTCGCAACTTGAGTATCCATTGAACCAATAATATGGATAAATGATTTCGGTGACCGGCGTCCTTGTGTGGCGTGGCTGGCCGAGATGGGACAATATTATGTGGTACAATGGCTAGGCGTTCGCCCCGAGGGGGTGCGCCCGCACCTGGGTAGGGGGCACGCTGTGCAACCCAGGGTGTGACAGTTATCATGTACATAATTATCAAAATACAAAACTAAATGTACAACACCTACATGAAACAAAAACAAGGGACGCTCCGCAGTCAAGCCTTCCATTTTCCTTTTCTATCAGATCTTGAAAGAAGATGGTGAGGTGTGAGCTACAGCCAGCTCAGTGAATGTTATTTACAAGTGGCATATACGTGCATTTATAAAACATGGTAAGATCATAAAACAGTTGAAATATCATGATGACGAAATATATTACATACATGCTAACATAATGCATCAAGTCATACATAAGACGATGCATAACATTTTGTAGTCATGCTCATGCAATCCTAACACCTCCTGAGTATGGGGGTTTCAAGGCCTGGTGCGCGACACACAGCGCCCGAACACACACACAATACTCGTATTCTAATAGGGTTTATGGGGTCGTGCAGCACGTAGGATTAATTTAAACAAACCTACCCATACACAAGGCATAAAACCCTCTGCCAGTTACACAACTAGGATCGCCGCTAGACTTACGAGAATTTCCAAAAAGATAAAATTTCAACTAGGAGCCTTAACCCAAATTGTCATCCCAATGAATTATGCTCAAATGAATTTCATGGAATATTAAAACATGCATACCATCATACATAAGCATTTAAAACATTTCTATACTACAATGCCACATATAAATAATCCAAAAGTAAAAGAACACTCACACTTGATTGGCTAAGTCTAGCCAATCCAATTGCCAAAACTCTCCAATTGACTAAACGGGTTCAAGATCAATCACAAGACCTGGAAATAACATGGTTCACACAACTGAAAATCAGTCATAAAGTGTGTCAAAACCCCATGTTCAAACCCAATCTAAAGTCAATTAGATTCTAAATTGATTACCCCCCTTGAGCCAATTTCCATATTGCCCAACTTGATCATTTAGACTCAATTAAACTAAGATTGACCTAAATTGAATGTAATAGGGTGATCCCATGATCCAACCACTAATATACATGAAATTCAATTATAATTAGGGTCAATTAGACTATACATCAAGTCAATTTCATCAATTGACTAAGTCTTGGTCAAAATCCCCAATTAGGCCAATATAAAACATAAGGTCAAAATGAACTAAGTCATATCAATTTAACATAGGTTCTAACATTTTAAACCCATGATTCTACTCAATTTGGGTCCAATTAAACAATCCCCAAGTCAATTTCATAAATTGACTTTGCTTTGGGTGAAAAGTCCCAATTTGGGCAAAATCCCCAAATTACATGCAACATTGCCAAAGTACATGAAAAATGTTAAATACTTAGCCTAGATCAAAATTTGTCAACCTTAGGGTGTCCATTATGTGAACCCACTAAATTCAATCATCAAACAACTCTAATCATGTCCAATTAGACCTACATTGCATAATTTTTCAGATTTTATATCAAGAGCATCAAAAGCCCCAAATCTGGAAATTTTCATACAGATGCCATATTGCCAATTTTACACTAGCCCACCATGTTCAACCATGAATTTTACTGATCTTGCAACATGGAATCATCCACAATGGCCACTCGATCAACATAGTTGACATTTAAACATTTTGAAAAAGTCTAAGGCCATAAACTAAGTATAGGTCATTTGAACTAAACCTTCCAATTGCTTGCTAGAAATTGGGGCTTTCACCATTAGTGTACTCCTTACACTCTCTAATCACACATATGTGATATGCAAGACTCAACTCCAACTTTGGTCTTCCACCCATCCAAGGTTCATTACAATGCATGCATCAAAATGAAACCCTCATGCTCAAAATAAAACTATCATGCAACTAATAGAGAGATTCAAGGAAGAAATGGAGGAAAAATACAAACCTTAGGTGTTCTTGAGCAAGAAATCACCAAACCCTAACTTTCCTCTCCTTTTCTCCTCTCCAGCTCCTTTCTCTCTTTCCTGGCTGAGAAATGAGCAAATGAGCCTAAAATCCCGTTTTGGTTGCTTAAATAGATAAGCTTAGGCCCACAACTAAAAGTTGTCAAAACTATCAAAAACCCAGATTTCATGTTACAACACTTGCACTTAGATAGTCCATTTCTTACAAAATACGCACAATTTTAACATCTTAACCGATCAAACGTTGAATGAGTAAGTTATCAACATTCTGGTAAACTTTAGGCTCAATCCAACGGTGGGATTGTGAGATCTAACTGTTTGATCAAAACTGCGTAAGAAAATCCCAGAATCCGTGAAACAGTGTTTTGGGTCTTATAACTCAAAGTAGGTAACTCCAATCAAGATCTTCACCGTTCATAATGAAGATCTATCATATAAGAATGAGCTGACAAAATTTCAGCCCAATCAGACAACGGATCTAGGAGATCAAACCATTGATGTAAGTTGTGACAGAAATTTCTTCCTCCATGGAGAAAGCTCCACTGGATCCAAAACATCGTTTTTGAAATGTTTTGACGTCGAACGGGTCTCCGATGGTTCCGAAATTTCATGCGCACCCTTTATGATCTAAAATCATGCAAAGACACTCGAACTTACGTACTTCGAGCATCAAAATACATATACACATACGTATACGAATACGTATAGGGTACACTATGGGTCAAAATGACGTCACCTAAAGGCACGGGTGCTACAAACGCTACCACCACCGGCAGGCAGAATATCACAGTCTGTTACGAGGCCACCGACACAGGGATCGTCGGTTCGGGCACCATGGCCGCATTGGGGACCAGGCAGTCAGAGTGGTTGGCGTTCCATGCCAGGCACTGCGTCGCAGACAGCTTCATCTGCATATCGTCATATTTTCACATGCTATCGATGTGGGAACAAGGGACATAAAGCGTACCAGTGTCCTTTGCAGTCAACCCCGCGGACTCCAACAAATCCATCTGCTACAGTTACTATTCTCACGCCTGTCAGAGAGCAAGCCAGGGCTGTTACAGAGCCAGATCCAGAGGCGAACAAGAATTTGGTGGAAGGTATGCTTTCTATTTGCGATACTATGATGTATGTGTTAATTGATGCTAGATCCACCTTGTCATTTATTGCTGGCCACATGGTGGATAGGTTGCATTTAAGTCCTGTTAGGATTAGCACACCGTTGGTTCTAAGTACTGCAGCAGGAGACCGAATCTACCCAAATATGTTGTGTGAAAAGTGTGTGGTCAAATATGCGGATCATGAAATGATTGTGAATCTTAGGGTTTTAGAATTCCTGGAATTCGATGCTATACTGGGTATGGATTGGTTGGCTGCCTATCATGCCCATGTGGACTTGTAACATCCCGTAATTTTAATTAAATACATACATTGAAGTACGCGTATATCGTGATGTATAATACACATATTTTATACGTATGAGCTAAATATACACGTGATAATACATTTATTTTATACGTATGAGCTAAATATACGCGTGATAATACACGTATTTGATACGTATGAGCAAATAAATATAATTATTAAATAAAGAATATAAGTTTTATTAGTGGAATGGGTTGGTTAATTAGATATGTGAATTGGAGTTAAATTAAATTGATTAATAGATGAGGAAGTTGGTTTGTTAACTTGCATGAGGAGCATGGGATAACATGGGGAAGTTGGTTTGGTAAATTGCATGAGGAGCATGAGATCAAAATTAAAATAAAATAATAATAATAAAAAAATGCTCTTATCTCTTTGCCGACAAGAGAAAACAAAGAAAAAAAGAAAAAAAAAGAATTTGCAAAAGAAAGAGAAGGAGGAGAAGAAGTGCAGAGAGAAAGGAAGGAAGGAAGAAAGAAGGGGAAACGGAGGGAGATCCGAACCCGCGGTAAGTGCTTTTCATTCTCTTTCTTCGTGAAATTGATCTCTAAGCTAGAGGTAATAAGTCTAGCGGAGTAAATTTTGTTGTAGGAGCCGTTTTACGGCGTTTTCAAAAATTGGGATTTTTGACCCAACGTGAATGAAAAGCCGCTAGAAAGGTAGAAAAATGCTCCCTAGACTGTTAGAACCCCGAATATGTGGTTAGATTCAATTTTATGATTTTTGGAAACCATTTGACAATTTTAATACAATTTACATATTCTGGATGAATAGTAAAAAGGAATAGTGAATAGTAAATAGTAAAAATAAATAGTAAATAGTAAATAGTAAAAGTGAATAGTGAATAGTAAAAGTGAATAATGAACGGTGAACAGTACTGTGAACAGTGAATAGTGAATATTTTAGTAGCTACCGATATGGTAAATGATGATTCTCATGATACTCTATGGATAATTTCAGTGTTTAAATTGAGAGCTTAAGGGCATGGATAAACGCTTTTGAGGAAGCAATGACGTTTATTGTTGCTCAATTTTAGAGGTTGGCTTAGAAAACCCGTGTAACCACTGTGAGTATAGTTTTCTTGATTTGGTTCTTGTATGACATTGTACGCATATAAAATGTTTGATTGTATGCATGTGATATGTATATATAATGCATTGCATTTTATGGATCATGCAAACTGATTTTAACAATTGGAGTTTGTAATGATGAGGTTTTGCGAATCCTCATTGTCATTTCGTTAGGAATTAGACCCGGATGAGGTTTTTCGAGTCCTCATTGTCAGTAGGTCTGTCTTAACAAGGGTTGCGATCCTTGAAATGACTGTGAATTGGGTGATAAGAAGCTGTGTCTACCTTGTACGACCATACAAGGGTTAGACCCGCTCTCTTGCCTTGCGGAGGAGGGAGATTGTGCATTATGTTATTGAAAATTCATGAAATTTATGATGTTGACATGTACAATATATTCGTTGAATGATGCATGTGTTGAATAAATGTTTGAAATGATTTTAAATGTCATATTTCTATAAATGTATATAATTGCCATCTCAAGAACTATATTCACTGAGCTGTTGATTGCCACCCCATTTCCTCCAATATTTCAGGTATTGAGTCGAAGGGAAAAAGAAAGCTCTGTGAGTGATAATCACGTGAACCTTCGTCTGGTACGTGTAGGTATGCTTGGAGGAAATAGATCATATTTTTGTTATTTTGATATGTATAATTATCACACACTATATATATGTAATATCACCTAGATGGGTTGTGTGGTAATATTATATACTGCTTGAGGATGATGAAATGAGATGATCATAGATATTTATCAGATGAGACTTTAATTTGTGGAATGAATGGAATGATTATAGAAATCTATATTGGATTTGATTTGTGGTCTATTAAAAAAAAAATTTGATGTAACTTTTGAGAATTATTGTGAGACTACGTGAAGGCTGACAGTGTATTATATATTGTATATGAGTATGTACAGTGTATAGTACACTGTGCCGGTCATGACGTCAGCCTACGTCAGGGGCGTCGTGACAGGACTGCTTTGAGAAGAAAGTCGTCTTTCAAATACCAGAACAAACCGCATTTATTTATAGTTGCAAGACGTCTTTCAACTCTCCCACTCGAGGCAGGATGGCCACTAATGCAGAGATAGGGATGTTGGCTAGTATAAAGCCAGTAAATGAAAAAGACTTAGGCGTTCAGATAACAGATATTCCTATAGTATGTGAGTACCCAGATGTTTTTCCAGAGGATTTGCCAGGATTACCACCAGTACGGGAAATTGATTTTATTATTGAACTGATACCTGCTACAAAGCCTATTTCAATTCCACCCTATCGAATGACGTCAAAAGAGTTACAGGAACTCAAGGTGCAATTAGAGGAGTTGATGGCAAAAGGGTTTATCACCCCGAGTATGTCACCATGGGGCGCGCCTGTCCTGTTTGTGAAGAAGAAGGATGGCAGCTTGAGGTTATGCATTGATTATAGACAGCTAAACAGGGCGACAGCGAAAAATAAGTATCCTTTACCCCGTATCGATGATTTATTCGATCAGTTGAATGGTGCTAAATTTTTCTCTAAAATTGATTTAGATCTGGATACCATCAGCTAAGAATACGGGAAGAGGATGTACCAAAGACTGCGTTTAGAACACTGTATGGTCACTATGAGTTTCTTGTTATGCCCTTTGGACTAACCAATGCCCCAGCCATGTTTATGGATTTGATGCAAAGGGTATTCAGACCATATCTGGATCAGTTCATTATTGTGTTTATTGATGATATACTCATTTATTCCAAGACTCAGGAGGATCATGAACAGCACCTCCGCATCACTTTGCAAACACTGAGAGAGCATCGGTTGTATGCTAAATTCAGTAAATGCGAGTTTTGGATACATGAGGTGAGATTTTTAGGTCATGTGGTTAGTGCAGAAGGTATTTCTGTTGATTCTGCTAAGGTTGAGGCAATCATAAATTGGCCAAGACCAACCACAGTGACTGAAATCCGTAGTTTTCTGGGTCTCGCTGGTTATTACCGAAGATTTGTGGAAGGCTTTTCCCGATTGGCTTCCCCACTTACAAGGCTGACTCAGAAAAATGTGTCATTTGTGTGGACTTCTGCATGTGAGGATGCTTTCACTGAGTTGAAGAAGAAACTAACTATTACCCCAGTTTTAGTACTCCCAGAATCTGGTAAGGAGTTGGTGATTTACACAGATGCATCACATTTAGGTTTGGGATGTGTATTGATGCAAGAGGGTAGAGTGATTGCTTATGCATCCAGACAACTGAAGATTCATGAGAAGAATTACCCTGTGCATGATTTAGAACTAGCAGCTGTGGTATTTGCATTGAAATTGTGGAGACATTACCTCTATGGGGAAAAGTTCACACTGTATTCAGATCACAAAAGTCTGAAATATTTGTTTGACCAGAAAGAGTTGAATATGAGACAGCGTAGATGGTTGGAATTCCTAAAAGATTATGATTTCACGTTAGAATATCATCCTGGAAAGGCCAACGTCGTAGCTGATGCATTGAGCCGAAAACAGGTTGAGACCCAGGTGGTAGCTTGTCAGATGGCCTAGGAGTGGCGACTTTTAGAAAGAACGACTATGATGAGTGTTCTCTCCATGGCTCCACACGTTGACATTTGTGCTCAGATGCATATACAGGTGACAGATTCTTCTATTCAAAAGATTAAGGATATGCAGCAGCATGATCCTGATCTTGGTATGTATGAGTCTTGGGCAGATAGTGCAGACAGGGCAGATTGGCATAGAGGTCCAGATGGCGTCTTGCGTTATCAGGGGAGATTATGGGTACCCGTGGATAGGGCATTGAGGGCTGAGTTATTAGAAAAAGCACACAGATCTCAGTATACCATTCACCCAGGGTCTACAAAAATGTATCATGATATGAAGAGAACAGTATGGTGGCATGGGATAAAGAAAGATATAGCTGAGTATGTGCGAAATTGTGAGGTGTGTCAGCAAGTGAAAGCTGAACATCAGAGACCAGGAGGTCAGATGCAACCATTATCTATTCCAGAATGGAAATGGGAGCATATCACAATGGAATTTATCACAGGACTGCCCAGATCTCAGGGTAGATTTGACGCCATCTGGGTAATAGTTGACCGATTAACTAAATCTGCACACTTTCTTCCAATGACCACTAAAGACTCGATTGATAGACTGAGCAGATTGTATGTGCGGGAGATTGTCAGGTTGCATGGAATACTTGTTTCTATTGTGTCGGATAGAGATTCGCTGTTCACATCGAGCTTTTGGCAGGCTATGCAGGCCCGATTTGGTACTCATCTCCGTTTTAGTACAGCATTTCATCCTCAGACTGATGGCCAGACTGAGAGGGTGATTCAGATGCTGGAAGACATGCTCAGATCGTGTATTTTAGAGTTTGGTGGGACTTGGAGTGAAAGTTTACCATTGTGTGAATTTGCTTATAACAACAGCTATCAGGTCAGTATTGGTATGGCACCTTATGAAGCGTTGTATGGTAGGCCGTGCAGATCTCCAACTTGTTGGTATGAGGTTGGAGAATCACAGTTGTTGGGACCGAAAGTTGTTATTGATCACACTGAGCAGGTTAAACAGATCAGACATAGACTGAAAGCTGCCCAAGACCGACAGAAGAGTTATTTTGATAACCGCCACAGACCTTTAGAGTTTGCAGTAGATGACCTTGTGTTGCTTAAAGTCTCGCCACGGAAAGGTCAAATGCGGTTTGGGGTGAAAGGAAAATTGTCTCCTCGCTTTATTGGACCGTTTAAAATCACAGAGAGGATTGGTCCATTAGCATACCGGATTGCTTTGCCTCCTCAGTTAGTCGGTGTTCATGATGTGTTTCATATTTCTATGTTGAGAAAATATCATTCAGACCCGACGAAGTATCCACCATCGACACATCTTTTAGATGTAACACAGTTACAAGTTGGGGAGGATGCTACATATGAAGAGAAGCCCATTCAGATTCTTGATAGGAAGGTTCAACAATTGCGAAATAAAGCAATTCCTTTGTTCAGAGTCAAATGGCAGTTTCATGATAATGAGGAACAGACTTGGGAACGCGATGACTGGATGATGGAGACATTTCCTGATCTCTTTACCACTTGAGGTACATTTCTCCTTATCTGTTAATTTTCGAGGACGAAATTTCTTAAGTTGGGGAGATTGTAACACCCCGTAATTTTAGTTAAATACATACGATAAATTATACGTATATCGAGATGTATGATACGCGTATGTGTATGCATGTAGGATATACGCGTGTTTGAAATACATGCTATATTTAAGGAATATGAGCAAATAAATAAATTTATTAAATAAAGAATATAAGTTTTATTAGTGGAATGAGTTGGTTAATTAGATATGTGAATTGGAGTTGAATTAAATTGATTAATAGATGGAAAAGTTGGTTTGTTAACTTGCATGAGGAGCATGAAATCATTTGTATATATAAATATAAATAACAAATAACTTTCTCTTAGTTGCTTCCAACGTGTGACAACAAAAAAAAAAAAAGAAAATGAAAGAAGTTGCTAGAATGCAACGAAAAAAAAAGAGAGAAAAGCAGAGAGAGGAAAGAGGAACGAACAGACGAAAGAAGGAAAGAAGAAGAACGGAAGGGAGAACTCGGAAATCACGCGAAATCCGAACATGTGGTAAGCTATTTTTGCTATTTTTCGTCATAAAATTACTATCTAAGCTAGATGTAACCTTTCTAGCGGAGTAATTTTTGTTGTGGGAGCCGTTTTACGACGTTTTCAAAAATTGGGGTTTTGACCAAACATGAATGAAAATCCGCTACAAGGTAGAAAAACGTTCCCTGGACTGTCGGGACCCCGAATATGTGGTTAGATTCAATTTCATGATTTTTGGAGACCATTTGACAATTTTAATACAATTTACATCTTTCGGATAAATAGTAAAAATGAATAGTAAAAGTGAATAGTGAATAGTAAAATGAATAATGAATAGTGAATAGTACGGTAAACAGTGATTTGATATTTTAGTAGCTACTGATATGGTAAATGATGATTCTCATGATACTCTATGGATAATTTCAGTGTTTAATTTGAGGCTTAAGGGCATGGATAAACGCTTTTGAAGAAGCAATGACGTTTATTGTTGCTCGAGTTTAGAGGTTAGCTTAGAAAACCCGTGTAACCACTGTGAGTATAGTTTTCTTGATTTGGTTCTTGTATGACATTATACATATATAAAATGCTTGATTGTATGCATGGTATATTTATATATACATTGAGTTTTATGGATCATGCAAACTGATTTTAGCAATTGGAGTTTGTAATGATGAGGTTTTGCAAATTCTCATTGTCATTTCGTTAGGAATTAGACCCGGATGAGGTTTTGTGAGTCCTCATTGTAAGTAGGTCTGTCCTAACAAGGGTTGCGATCCTTGAAATGACTGTGAATTGGGTGATAAGAAGCTGTGTCTACCTTGTACGACCATACAAGGGTTAGACCCGCTCTCTTGCCTTGCGGAGGAGGGGGATTGTGCATTATGTTATTGAAAACTCATGCAATTTATGTTGTTGACATGTATGATATATTCGTTGAATGATGCATGTGTTGAATAAGTGTTTGAAATGATTTTAAATGTCATATTTCTCTAAATGTATATAATTGTCATCTCAAGAACTATATTCACTGAGCTGTTGTTTGCTCACCTCATTTCCTCCAATATTTCAGGTATTGAGTCGAAGGGAAAAGGAAAAATCCGTGAGTGATAATCACGTGAACCTTCGTCTGGTACGTGTACGTATGCTTGGAGGAAATAGATTATATTTTTGTTATTTTGATATGTATAATTATCACATACGATATATATGTAATATCACCTAGATGGGTTGTATGGTAATATTATCTAACGAAATGAGATGATCATAGATATTTATCAGGTGAGACTTTAATTTGTGGAATGAATGAAATGATTATAGAGATCTATATTGGATTTGATTTGTGGTGTAAAAAAAAAAACTTTACTGTAACTTTTGGGTATTATGAAAAAACTACGTGAAGACTGACAGTGTATTGTATACTGTATATGGGTATGTACAGTGTATAGTACACTGTGCCGGTCATGACGTCAGCCTACGTCAGGGGCGTCGTGAATATATGGATAGCATATTTACATTCAAACATTTCACATATATAAAATGTCATATAAGAACCAAAATCAAGAAAATATATACTCACAGTATTGGATTTTTCAACTTAATTACAATCATCGTCGCTTTCGAGTCCAGCTCTAATTTAAATCCAATTAATTCAACCTGTCACAACGTCAATAAAAATTCCAAATGAATACATAATTGAAATCGAACCACATATTCGGGGCTCCTACAGCCTAGGGAGTATTTTTCCACCTTTCGAACAAATTTTCATCCAAGTTGGGTAAAAACCCTAATTTCGAAAATACTGTAAAATAACTCCCATAGCTAAAATTACTCCGCTAGAATCGTTACATCTAGCTTAGATATTAATTTCACGAAGAAATAGAGTGAAAATCACTTACCGTGGGTCTCGATTTCACGTGAATTCCGCGTTCTCCTTCCGTTTCCTCTTCTTTCTTCCTTCTTTCGTTCGTTCTGCTTCTATTTCTCTAACAACTTCTTTTCCTTCATTTTTTTTCCTTGTTGTAAAACGTGAAAAGATAGAGCTCTTTCTCTATTTATGTATTTTTTTTATCCCATGCTCCTCATGCTCAATAGTTAACCAACTTACCCCATAAATTAATCAATTTAATTCAACTCAATTCACATATTTAATTAACCAACCCATTCAACTAATAAAACTTATATTATTTATTTAATAAGTTTATTGATGTACTAATACCCCTTAAATCTAGCATGTATTTTTATACACGCGTATATTTAGCTCCTACGTATAAAATACGCATATTATAAGTCTCAATATACGCATAATTCGAGGTAGGTTTTTAATTAAATTACGGAGTGTTACAAAAACTTCCCAAACTAATCACGTTTATTTAAAAATATAAAAAAATAAAAAAACCTTCATTTCCTTTTTCGTTTCCTCTTCTCCAACCAACCGTAAACCCCATTGTCGTTCTTCTTCTCTTGATCTATTCCCTCGGTTCTTCTTCTTCTTCTTCGATACTCGATTCACAAACCTTTTTTCTTCATCGACGCATCTACAAACCTTTTTTCTTAATCGACGTCGTTGTTCTTATATTTTTCGTCCAAAAAATGAACCCTAACTTGAAGCAACTTCAAATCGAGCCTAGCAATCTTTGATGAGTTTTTTTGCAATTTGTTTGTGTATGTATTTTGGGTTTTAAATAAAAAAATGATCATCGGTTCGGGCCTGCATGCTCGAACCTATGATAGCAAGTTCGGTCCAGTCCGACCGAACTTATGCATTAGGTTCAGTCGAACTTGTTTATTGGTGTTTTTTGTGGTTTTCGATACAATTTATATGCCAACGCACCGTTAACCCTTGTATTGTTGCCTATCGGTGGTAAAATGATACACCTACGCTCAAATGAGGTGAAAGGTACGTCGAAATGGGCTCATGTCGCTTCAAGGGCCATAAATGTACAATTACCACACGAATATCCTTGGAAAAAACTGAAAATATAAGATTCGGTAAGACACGACTAAACCTAATACGTAGCTTTGGTTGGAAGTATTGAACCTTATACACAAGTTCAATCCTGTCCCACCGAACCGATGCATGAGGTTCGGTCTGATCCGACTGAACCTCATATTTTTGGTTGTTTTTAAGGATATTCGTGTGGTAATTATATATTCATGGCCCTTGAAGCGACATGAGCCCATTTCGACATACCTTCCTCCTTTATTTGAGTGTCAGTGTACCGTTTGCCACCGATAGACAACAATACAGGGGTTAACGCTGCATTGGCATACAAGTTGCATTAAAAACCACAAAAGAACCAACAAACAAGTTAAACCACCACTGTAATTTACTAGAGGGGTCATCCCCTCGAAAAAACCCAAAAATATAAGGTTTGATCGGGCATAGGTTCAGTCGGACCCGATCGAACCTACTAGCATAGGTTTGGTCAGGTCCGACCGAACCTGCTATATAGGTTCGGGCACGCAGGCTCGAATCGATAATGATTTTTTTTCATTTTAAACCCAAAATACACAAAAAAATTGCAAAAAACTTATCAAAGATTGCTAAACTTCGTCCCAACTTGAATCATCCGCCATTGTGCTTTCAAATGGTCTGAAGATCGAATGTTTTGATTGTTTGGAGGTTTCTACATACTTGAGGAAACTACTAAAGAACATCTAAAAAATGGAGGTAAAATCTTATAAAGAGTGTTTAGGGGAAGAAGGGTACGAAGATAGGAGTAGTAGGAACATTAGAATGGAAGAATGGTTTAGGGTTTATGGGATGAAGATGAGGGGTTTAGGGTTTGTAGGATGAAGATGATGAATAATCTATGGGTTTATGATGGGGTAAATTTAGTAAAGATAGGGTTAGGTGGAAATAAAATTAATTTGAGGGTAGTTTAGACAAATCATGTCACGACCCATGACTAGTGACGTCATGACCGGCACGGACCCCCCGGGTAATACTCTATCTCGATACCCCTGGCGTCCTGTCCCTAATCTAAACAACCTAATAAATACATAATCCCATACAAGCATCCAAACCATAGACATAATCAAATCATCAAATTAATGACATCTTCCAAAAGGAAAAAATTTAAAAATCCATAATGTCCAAAATGTACAATCAATACCTAACCATAAATACAACTCATTTATGTGTTAAGTATATACAATAGGTGTTATAAAGTACATAATTGTCAAAATACAAAAATGCACTAATACACCTACATCACAAAGACACGAGAAGCGCTCCGCAGCTAAGCCTTCCCCTTTCCCTTCCTCTTCCTATTAGAACCTGAAATAATAAGAATGAGGAGTGAGCTACAACAAGCTCAGTGAATGTTTTCTACAAGTGACAATATACATGCATTTAGATAAAACATGGCAAGATCATCAAAGAAATTTAAATAACATGGTGATATACAGGATCATATACATGCTAAACATAAAGCATCATGTTAATATTCAAGACAATGCATTTCATTTTCCAAACATGTCATATGCAATCCTAGACACCTCTTGAGTAAGAAGCAATAAAAGGGCCTCAGTTCGCGACATCCAGCTCCTGATTGAACTTCCCTACTCGCATTCTATTAGGATTCCATGGGGTTGTGCATGTCACTAGGATCAACCCTTCCAAAGGCAATACCTCCTGCTTGGGGATCTTATCTACACCTATCATAGAACCCTTTGCAAGGTCCACAACCGAGGATTACCATCCAGCCCAATGGAATTCCCTAAAAATCCCATGCTAGGAGATCCAACTCAATTGCTAACCTAACCGGACTATGCTCAAATTCATTTCATGATTCATTAGAACATGCATAATACAATAGTTAATCATTCAAAACATTTTTCATACTACAATGCCACACATAGAAACCAAATGTAAAGAAACACTCACAGTTGATTGACTAGACTAGCCAATCCCAAACCAACAAATTTAGCACTAGAGTGCCACCAAATACACTCCTATCAATTGGCTTAATTGGGTTCAATTTGATCAATCACAAACCCTGCACATAACATGGTTCATTCATCATCAAAATCATTCCAATTACATGCCAAATAACCATGATTAAGCCTTAATTCACTAGCCAACATTAGACGCTAACATGACTTCACTAATGAGCTAACCAGTATAGCTCATTCAAGTCATAATACATCTAATTAGATCTTAAACAACCCAAAGAATGCCTAAGGTTGATTCCATAATTCAACTTTCATTAATACCATGCATTCCATCACAAATTGGGTTAATAAACCACTCTTATGCCAATTCAAATTAATTGGCATCATCTAGGCCAAAAGCCCCAATTTTAGGCAAAGTCCCAAAATCATGGCCTTAGTCAATTTACACTACCCATAGGGTTTCCAACATACATAACCACCAAATTAGACCATCATTCACCTAGAATGATCCATTTATTCAACATAGTTGACATGCACATCAGAAAGAAAACCCTAAGTCTACATTCTAGATTTAGGTCTAATACAAACAACCCTACCAAATTATTGCTAGAAATTGGGATTTTCACTATTAATAGGTTCTCAACAACCTCTAATCTTACATATCTCACATGCAAGACCTAACTCAAACATATGTTCTTCTACCACCCTTTCAAATTCGGGATTTGAGTGTGAAAAACACTCCTTGGGTGTAGATCTAGGTCAAGAAATGTTGTTTCTATCATTAACAAGCTCATAAGAGCACATGCGAACCAAACCCTAATCTGAAACTACACAAAACCGTTGTCATAGCAAAAGATACATCATTCAAGAGCTTGCAATCATCATTGAAGGTATTCTAATGGAAGAAAATGGAGAAATCTTTACTTTGGAGCAAGATCTTGGTGCAATCCCTTTGAAAGACCCTCTCTTCTCCTTCTCCCTCTTTCCCCCCCTTTTTCCCTTCAATATAATGCAAAAATGAATGAAAAATGGGTGTTGGTTGCTTAAATACACGAGTTTTGGCCAATTAAAAAAGTCAAAATTTACATTTTACCTAAGTGAAAATGCGTTCCAGGGCCATGAAACACGTTTCATAGATTTGTTTTTGGCTTGGAAACCTTTCGGCCAGTGTGAAACGCGTTCCAGTTTTCCAATTTTTTTTTTTTTTTTTTTTTTTTCTGATTTTTCATCTTTTCGCTACACAGTTAATACACATCGGAATTTCGTGTATAATAGGTCGATTTCTATGTAAAAATGCGTTCCAGACTCAGTTTTAATATCTTTCCGTCCATTCGGGCACAACACATGAACCTACGGAATCAAAACATGTACAAATATACACACATACGCGTATTCAGGTACTATACGGTCAAGATGACATTATCTTAAGGTACAGGCGTTACAAATCATACAAGGGTATTTTAGGAAAAAAATATTTTTTTTGAGATGTGGTAGGAACATTAAAACTTGTGGTATGTTTAGTTGCTCCCTAGAAAAAATGGTTAGGGTTAATATAATTTGACAATTTTACCCTTATATCGGTTTGGTTCGGTTTAAGATCGGTTTTTTAGACCTCAATCCGCAACAAGTATATCATCCAAAAAGAGACCACTGCAACAAAACAAACATCCAACAGATCAAAAGAAACTGTCAACCCCCTTGATAGAGACATGCAGGGGCGTAGTAGCTAGGCATTTTTTTTTTCGGGTGGGCTAAAAAAATTTTTTAAAAAAATCTCGATGATACGATAAGCATTGTAGGAGGTTTTGGGCGATTTGAGCGTTGATTTAGAGCTATAATTTGGACATTGATTTGGAGCTCTAATTTGGGCAATTTGAATTTTAGGGAGAATAAGAACAAAAGTTGCGAGAGGACTTGAACAGTTTGACCATTGATTTAGAACTACAATTGGGCATTTGCAATTTGGCCATTGAATTAGTTATTAAGGGTATAAATTAAGGATATTATGAAATAGTTTTTTAAAAATATTTACCTGAGTCTAGGCTAGCCATGAATAGCTACATCCCGTATCCAAGATAGTTTAAGGTGGTTCAAGTATACGTAATGAAGACATCTGCCTAGGCTAATTAAGAAAAATGACTTATTAATATCTCATAAGGTTAATAAAGGTAGAGTAAGACTTAAAATAACATGAAAAAAATAATTATAAAATGTATAAACTACTAATTCCATTCCCAATGTCGTCGTTTAGTTAAATGAGAGGTAGGTACTAGAGAGAGACTTGATATACAAATGAACGTAGATGCATGCTAGTGTTAAAAGAAAATGTTTATTTTTTTTTTCAAATAATTAGTACATCTCACTTTTTCTTTTCTTTTTTTCCATTAGTAAGTATTTTAAAATGGTGACAAATGAATATTGAGCAGAAGGATATATGGAGAAAAAAAAATAAAAAATGCAGGACTGTTGGAGCTGAACTGATGACTTAAGGTATCCAATTATGCTACTCTACCACCTGGGCTAAGGTCAAATGATATATTTATATAACAAGAAGTAATATATTTATAAAAAAATTACCTAGGCTACAGCCCAGGCTAGCCTATGAGTAGCTACACCCCTAGAGACATGAACCCCAATCTGAAACCCAGTCCGCAATTGAAGGGTCGAGAAAGACATTGGCCGCTATGACCCACGAACTGGCAAGAAGCTTAATGTCCTCCCACAACTGAAGCTCCTCTTTGTGACAATTGTTGAAGATCCTTCTATTTCGCTCAAGCCAAATCGTTCATAAGGTAGCATAGGAAGCAATCAAACCAATGTCCTTGACTGCAGCCGAACCACTCCTAATGTGAGAAAAAGACAAGACTTCACTTGCATTTTGCGGCAAATCAAACCGTTGGCAAGAAAAATGAATCATAGATGCCAAATCTTCTTAGCATTCCTGCACACAAAGAAGATATGCCCTACACTCTCATAATCATTAAGACATAGTGAGCAACAATGAGGTGAAATACATACATTAGGAGATCGTTTTTGTAAGAAGTCCAAAGTGTTAATACTATTATGAGTAAGCAACCATCCAAACACCCTAACCTTAGATGGAATTGGAACATGTCAAATGGATGAGGATAAAGGAAATATAAATGAAGGTGTAGGGCCTGTTAAACCATCTAAAAAGGATTTACAAGAAAATTGACCCGTAGGACCATGACGCCAAAAGAACCTATCAAGGACATCCAATATAATCACATATGCAAGCCCCTCAAGTCACCGGGACATTTCGTTTTGGACAGATGAAGATTCCATAACGAAGGGGAGTTGGGTGTACGAATAGTTCGATTGGCTGGTTGTAAAAAGATGATAGCCTGTAAATATTAGGGAATAAGACTGCCAAAGGAAGATCGCCCAACCATTTGTTTTCCCAAAATCGAAAAGTATGACCATTCCCAACTTTAAGCTCAACCTGTAGTGAGAACCGAGGTGCAATGGATGAAATAAATTTCAAGGACTTTTGTATGTGATTGTATATGATTCCCTTAGAACTTTTTCCACTACCCACCAAATCGATAAACGAAGGATTCCCATGTTTACTCCTCACCACTTGTGCCCCAATAAAATTTTGATCATTGATATACCTCCATAGCCATTTTCCACACAACACCACATTCCTTAGCTTAACGTTCCCAATGCCAAGACCCCCCCTTCAACTGATTTTTGAACCGTCCCACTTGACAAGACTCTTAGCCTTCTGAGCACCTTTGCTTCCCCAAAAGAAATCCTTAATCTTCTTCTCAACATGATTGGCAATCCCACAAGCTATTTTAAACATGGATAAGTAATATACTGGTATGGCAGACAACACTGATTTTAGGAGTGCAAGGCGACTTTCAATCTTTATTGTCTTCTCCTCTGTATTTTTGTTTTCGTTAATGTTACATTTGATTATATTTAGTTTTAGTCCAACTAATCTTGAATCCTTTTTTATTTTAAAGCTTCTTTTCAAAAACTTTACCTTAACATTTGCTTCAAATTTAATTTCATAAATTAGCATCGTATCATCAGCAAATAACATATATCACGAAGTACTTCGTTTCATATGTTTTTCTTTTGTTTTTTGAAATAAGTTTCATATGTTAATTCATATACAACTAACAAAAAAAAATAAAAATAAAAATTAAGGACTTAAAACAGATTTTTTATTTTCTCATAAACCCACCATACTAGATGTCAGTTAATTTGTCCAGTTAGACTCTTATAATATTATTGCTGAATTTAAAGCTAATTTATGACTAGCCAAACAACTCGCAGTTTATTGTGTTTTTACTTTAATCATTTTCCATAAAATAGGCAAATCTCTCTATTTTTGACATTTCATCTCTTACCAGAAAGAAATTTCAAGCCCAAAAACTTGTCTCGAGATTTGAGATCATCAAAGTGACTTCTAAAACGTTGCCGTTATGCCTCTAAAGGAAGTCATGGGCTCATGGGTTCAAGTCTCTCCAAGGCAATAGGTGAAGTTGTACCATGAATTGGCTCTTCATAGTTTTTGAACTTTGTTCGAGGCCTTCTTTGAGACCTGGAAGGCCTTGTTTGAGTTCTCCAGGTCTCACGTCCCTCTTGCCGTGGTGCCCCTCTTGAGAGTTCTCAACTTTGACCAACATGTTAGTCAAAAGAGCTTACAAAACAAATGAGATTCTTCAAAGTTCAAAGTTTCATTATTTCAGTTCAAATCAAGAAACTTTTAAGCATAAATTCGGAAACAAACAAGAAGTTTCATGGCTTTGCATGGTAGATTTATAGCCATTCGATGGTTGCACCTGCCCAGTTGAGTTTGAGAATAACATTTAAGACTATTCAGAATTTCAAGTCAAATCTTACACAGCTACTTACAGCCATCCAAACACTAAAATTAATCTGCAGAAGCAATGGCAACTTGCAAAATAAAAACCGACACTGCCAAAAGAAAATAAAGTTAGAAATTGCTGCTCAATCTGAAAAACGCTATTGAAATGAACCAAACAATCCAAGCCTTCAACATGTCTCTTTCGGTAATCCAAGAGAGTCTTGCTTTACTGGGTTTGAAACATCAATACTGATTAGCCTTATTTAAAGTTATATTCCTCAAATGAGAAATCATATCTCGTGATTAGGACCCACAGTACCCTCCCCTCCATACCTTAGGCAACCTGTGCAACTTGATGAGAAAGAATAGTATCTCCAAGGTTTTCCTGGTCCCTAAGAGTACAATAAATGAAGAATTTGACCGGAGAAACAGTCAAGAAACAATGCGGATAGATGTGTTCTAACAAAAACCAATATAACAAACTTGGATCGTACAAGCATATATTTTTTAATAGAACCTTCACCATTGAAGTTTGTATTGAATGAACCAAGAGCTTCCCCTTGCAAGCAAGCTAATCATCTGGTGCTAACATCTAACATATTTTCCCATATGGGCTTGGAAGCAGATTCCCAACCTCCATTCAACCCACCCATCTAGAATCACCACAATGATGTACCATATCATCCACTGCATTTAAGAGAGTAAAAAAGCGAACCAAATAAAAGAATCCAAAAATGCAATTCTCAAAGGTCCAGGTAAAGGAATCACTGGATGTGATAGACTTGGAGCATTTATGGTCAAACTCGCAAATCATGGAACTGCAGCAGTTTTTCGAATGCCCCCAAACATCAAGTAGATGAGCAGATGAGCAGATGAGAACTGGTCCTCCAGTAAGGCAATTCCTCTTGTTAGGCTACAGTCAGACACTTACTGCACAACTTTGGTTATATATATTTGCCACCAATCCAGCATAGTGGCAAACACCATTTACAAAATGCTCTTCATTTAATCGAAGGTCAATGAGGAGACATGAGATATCAACATCCAGTAACTAAAGTAATCAGTTGAGAGAGAAGTCATTTTTCTTGTATGACAGCAAAGAAAGATCGAGAATTTAGCTCTACACAGACCATTCAAAATATTTTTGTGACATGTTCATCAATCAACCCATCTAACAGCTGATCCAATCCATTAACCCTTATCCAGAAAAAGCTTCTAAGAAGATTGCTCTGTGTCTGTTTAAGAAGAACTCTCAAGACTATATGGGAAATAGCTAGTCAAAGAGATTTTAAAACAAAACCAAATATTGCAGTATATGGAAGGAATATGAGAATGATAAAGGTCAGTACCTAATGCAAGGATACCAAACATAACAAAATAATCCAGATGACAATAATATTAGTTTTACATGATTTCATCTTAATTGGCCATAAAGTACATCCATGGCATACCAAACAAAGGATGTCATTTGAGTACCTCCCTAAATAACTGGAGTTGAGCTTGGTTTCCTATATCAATCTCTGAAATGAGAGTTGAATTCAAGCTTTTCACCTACTTTTACACCTATGTCCATGGTGGACTGGTGGAAAATGCATTCACATGTCACATTGATGAGAGCAGGCTCTCATTTTTGCATGCATACACATATCCATGAACCATGAAAGAATTGTAGTTGATTTAAGCAAAGCAATCTGTTTGAAAGTAACACAAATAAGGACCCAAAAACTATGGCAGGGCTTGCCATACATAATACCTGTCAAGAATGGATGACTAACCAAATTAAATTTACTCTTCAATATGCATGTGCACTGTATTTGATGAGCCCGATATGTCTTTGATGAGCCCGATACTTCAACACTTGTAACTTGATAAAGCAGATTTTCAACACCAAAACATGCTTATATTTTCTACTTACAAATGAGTGACAGAGAACTAATCATAAACAACCTTTTTCAGAAGTTAAATTTAAAGCAGCCACTAGCTTATGCACTAGGATGCCTGTCCTGATATCCAGGAGCTGGATGCTTCACTGACGCAGGTAAATCCTGGAAGTGGCAAGTCCTTATGACTTGGGCACCAAACTACAAAGGTAAAACAAGAAAATAGTACCTTTACAAGACAAAATAGCAATTTGAAGTCCTTAAGAATGATTAGTATAACCAATTAGTTACCAGAATTTGACAAGGCTCCACCCAATCCTAGTTCTCAACCATTTATGTTTCTCTTGTCCATTGCGGCCAGTCTAAACAAGAAATAATGCTTATTGTGCTATCAGCATTATAATACTATACCGTTTTAACAGAAATGCACCAATAAATCTATTAAATTAGTTCATAAGCTAACAAATAAATTATTGCCCATATTAAATAGAGCATGTGGTAAATTATATTTAACTAGCCGATTCATCTGATTTAGCATGCTCACTGAAAAGGCAGAACAACCACAATTCTGAAAAGTTGCAAACATATTGATTCATTTAAGATCTTGAAATCCCAATGGCATCATTCAACATGTAATAGTACATACAATGACACAAATGAGGTCAAATAGCAGTCTTGATTGCAGCTAAACCACTCAATCAAAAAAGGATAAGCAATACATTCAACTTGATCTTCAAATATATCTTCAAATCCAGACATTGCCATGTGGCCCTTGCCTGTATTCCTCAAGCTAAAATAGCACAAAAAGTTGACTACGAAAAACAAAAACAGCAACAACCTGATCTACAAATTTGAGTCATCTTGCCAGTACTCTTTTAGATATTAGATGTTAACAGGATATATCCAACTATGCATTAAGCAGATGCACATAAAGTTCATCTAGTATCAAGGAGAGGGCAGTAAAAACTAGAATGTGCAACTTTGTTGCAGCCACTTTTCAGATACCGAATAACATAAATGCGTACATAAGAAATGATGCTCGGTTAAGCAAGAATAAAAAATCATAAAAGCTTCCATTTAGAAAAGCGAGAATTTGATTTGCAGTCAATATACAAGATTTAGTAAGCAGGAGCAAAAATAGCAGGGCACAAAAAATCAACAACAGTCAAGATGTAACAAGAATGACAAAAAAAAAACCAAGACATGATCTCCCTTCCCCCAAACCCCTCCCTTTTTTATTTCTCTCCTTAACCAACTCTTTTCAGGTGGCTTGACCATCTTCAAAACTGATGTATTTGTTTCACCACCTCCTGAAAGTAAAGGCCACAAAATTCCTCCCAGCAAAAAGGCCTAACCTGGCTTTGGACATGGACATTCGACCATTACTGCTTGAAGGAATATCAACAGAAACTGTGATTTGTCCATCCACTTCTGGAGCATTGTAAGAACCACCATTATCAGGCCCACCATCGCTAGTGCTTGCATCCAATTGCTCAGCTGCATCTGTATCCAAACTAACAGCCAGCATTCCCCTACTTGCCCTCAAACAATCCACACCCTCAGATGTCACTCCTCTACATTTCTTAACTTTCACCTTAACCAAATTAGGGCATCCCCCAGCAAGCGCCTCCATTCCGTGATCCGACACAGGGCACCCCTTGATACAAAGCTTCTTCAAAGCCACAAATTTGGTAGCAATGCAGGTTATCTCCTCGTCCCCAATTGTCTCAATTCCACACAACGCTAACCGCTCAAGATTCTTGCAATTACCACCAAGAAGTCCCAAGCTCAAAGACGTCGGATTTACACCAATCAAAACCAGTTCCTGAAGTTTAGAACAGTGTTTTGCAATGGCAATCAGACCTTCGTCACCTATCCTATTCGTCTTCCATCCATCAATGTGAAGCTTCCGAAGAAGCTTACACCGATCCGCAATCGAAACAAGTCCTGCATTTGTGCACTCCGGAGTCTTGACAAGGTGCAGAATCTCCAAACCTAAGCAATCAGATATAGCCGCAAGCCCACGGTCACTAACCTGAAGCCGCTCCAGATGAATTTCCACCAATCCAGTGACTCGCTCCGTGATCGCTTCCAGAATATTGTCCCAATCACCAGAACACCGAAACAGCTTCAGCGTTTTCAGATTCTTAGATCCAACGATGAGAGGTCCGAAGCACTGTCCATTGTAAAGCTCCTTGAGGCAGATGCTCTTGAGAGACGACGCCGCCACCCCGGGCCCAATCGGCTCGGCGGCGACCCCGTCGGTGATGCCGCGAAGGCGCTTCACGGAGAGTTCTTCGAGCGCAGAGCAATTGTCGAGGACGGCATTCATTCCTTTAGCCCCAAACGTGCAGGAACCACACGAAAGCTTTTTCAAGCTTTTGCAATTCTTGGCGAAAGCAGCCATGCCGAAATCCGTTAACTCGCGACAAGCGCGGAGCTTGAGCCGAGTCAGATTAGGGCATCGAAGCGAGATTAGAATCAGAGCATCGTCGCCGATGCTATTTGATCTCCGATCGCATTTCAAAGCGAGCTTAGTAATCGAATCGAATCGCGAAAACAGAGAAGGAACCTCAGGTAGCAGCTCAGCTCGCGCGTCCAGAGACAGCCGGCACCGGCTCTGTCCTTCGACAAGGAACCATCTCCGGCAAACGAGAGAACACCGTTTTCTGTCACCGGAACCAAGCAACTGGAAAACGAGAGCTAGACACTCGTCCGGCAGATCGGAAACGTAATCCCGAACTACTCCGGTAACATTTTCGTGCAACACGCCGGTTTCTTCAACCAGAACCACCGTACACATCGCCGTCTTAGACTTCCCCTTCGTCCGATGGCCGGAGCCGTTTTCCAGGCCGGAAGCCTTCGATCTTGACGGGACTCCTCCCGTGGAAACCGATTGGCCCATCCAATATGCCCTAACTCAAAAGAAGATCTTCGCAACCGCCTTGAATCAAAGAAAGAACTAAAGTTTACAACTTTTCTTCTCAGCTATTCAATTTCATAAGCTGCTTCTTCTTCTTCTTCTTCTTTGTTCTGTTTGAAATAGAAAGGTCGAAGATACATTTTAATGGTAGGCAAAGATGGGAAAGGACTGAAGAATGGTCGTGGTGGATCAGATGAGATACAGACCTTCAAGGACGGTGGCGCGTACAGCGTCCTTATCAGATACGGCAAAAGAGAGCTGACTCGTCCACTTTGCGCTGTGGTGTGCAGTGCGGTACGTGAGCCACTACGCAAGGTGCGCTGGCTATTAAAACCTAAGTAAGAAACTAAGAATGATGAGATTTGTATTAACATGGGAAACGCGGAATGCGACGCCACTACAGCGATTATCAATTTTATAACCTCAAATGATAAATAAAATCCACACGCAAGCAAGCCTTCTGCTTCCTAACTGTTCTCATCTCGTTGATGCTGGATATGTTTTGAGTTATTTTGTTATGTCATAAATGAATTAGTTATTTTTACTTATTATAATTTATCAGTGTTTTTTCTATTGTTATAGTATAAGTTTACAATCATAAAAATATATGTGTTTTATTAATTAAATTTTATTAGCAACTTTGCATAAATTGTTGTAGTAAAGATTTTTAGTTTACCGTATGCAGTACTTTATGGTTTTTTCCCTGTTAAGTTTTAGATAAGAATAAGAAGGGTATTTTCGGATTTGTTGGTGGCATATGGAGTATTCTTTGTATGTACATGTTCGTTACAAAACATAAAATAAAAAGGGTAATTTTACGAACTTTCAATAATAATACATAACTTTTAAATAACTTCCTAATAAATAACTTTTAGCCCATTTTTATTATTTTTGATAACTTTAAATTTTACTTTTATTATTATTTCTTTTTTAATAAGTTTTAATCTTATTTTGTTTACGTGCAATTGTCATTTTCAACTATTTTTTTTATAACTTTTAGCCCTTTTCTCTTATTTTTTTTTGCTAACTTTAACTTCTTCTTTATTATTATTATTTTTTAGGTAATTTCTAGTTTCATTTTATTAAAGTGCCCATGCATGCCCTTGGTCCTATATATATATATATATATATATATATATATATATATATATGTTAATTTTTTTTAATATTATTTTTAACTCATTTTTAAACTTTTTTAATTAAACTATTTTTTATTTACTGTTTATGTCTAAAATCTTATAACAATCTAAAGTCTTAAAGTGTAGAGACAACTGCGATTTCAAATAAGAAATTTAGCGACGGCAATTCCGTAACCAACAATAAAATTCGATAACGACGATCTCATAAATTTTTTCACAATCTAAAACCTTAAAGTGTCGAAAGAACTACAATTTTAAATAAGAAATTCGACGACGGTGATCACGTGATTGACGACTCCCTCTTTTTTTGTCATGTCCAGCTTGCAGCTTTTTCTTCTTGTTCTTATTCCGGTTCTTGTTCCACCCTATTTGCCAGTTAGTTGTTTTTTTTTATTTAAATTTTTTAACTACTTCTACACTATAATTTAACTATTTGTTTTGCTCAATCCGCCAACCACTATCTCAGTCTACCAACCTTTTTTTTTTCTTTTTTCTTTTTTTTTTAAAAAAAACTACTCCTATGATTTAATCATATTTTTTTAGTTTGCTAATTTTATATTTGGATCAGGTACATTTATAACACTTTTATCAATAGACACAAGGTTGAAATTGTTATAATAGTAGATTAGTGTTTTCTTAAACTTATTACTATTAGATATTTGTGTGAAATTTAAAATAATTTTCTATTTGTGTTAATTTTGTAATTTTTTTATATTAATTTTGTGACTTTTAATGTATTTGTGATATTTATAAAAAAATATTATTTATTAATATATAAAAAGTTTTATTTTATGTACCTCGCCCTGGATCCCAAAATAACCAGGATGCCTGATTTCTTATGGTATATTTAGAATTACCATATAAATATTCATTTGTCAAATAAAAGCTATTTAAAAAATAAAAATATTTAATTTAAGATTTATCAAAAGCAAGACTTTTTATGTTTGTTTTGTATTGTATAGTTTTGTAAACATGGAACAATGAAAAGAATGTAATAAGGTTGACGGGCTGCTTGAAAAGTTCAATTAATGCCATTTTTCTGTTGGAAATTTAGTATAAAATTCTTTTTGTCGACAATATTTTAGAAATTAAGAACTCGTGATGCAAATAAAGAAATGTAAACTATAAATTTTAAATAAATAAACGTAAACTTTGTATTTTGATGAACGTGAAATGTACGTAATGATTAAATATTGAATATGGCTTAATCAGCTATATAATCAACTTAAGCCTTTTTCCATCTTTATTTTCCTATCCTCTCCTTGGTAAGAGTCTTGTTACCATTGCAGATGAAAGTATCTTGGAGAAATGGAAATCTCTGAAGTTACTAGATGCAAAAGAGAGTGTTTTTAGTATAGGAACAAACTTAGTTGATGAAGGGGGCAAACTTCTCTAGTTTTGTCTGGTGAGAAATGTCACGATCAACTATTTGTGACGTTATGACCGACACAAAACTTCAAGTATATTCTTTATCGATATTTTCGATATCTCGTCAGTCTTCTAATAATACACCATAATTTTAATAATCAATATCAAAACACATAGACAATAATATATCATCAATATAAAAATATACCCAAATGACAACTATAATTTTTTATTTTTTTTCCTAAGTCCATAATATTCAAAATATACAAAATCCTACTTAATCATAAATTACAACCTATCTATGTGTTCAGTATAAACATTAGGTGTTACATAGTACAATTTATCAAAATAAATGCAAAAAAATATTAAACACCTACGTCACAAAAGTATAGGAAAAATGCCTGCAGCTAAGCTTTTCCCTTTTCCTTCCTATATGAACCTGAAAGGATAAGAATGAGGAGTGAGTTACAACAAGCTCAGTGAATTTTTTTACAAGTGGTAACATATATATGCATTTATGTAAAACATTACATGTCACGACGTCCCTGACGTAGGCTGACGTCATGACCGGCACAATGTACTATACACTGTACATACCTGTATACAGTATACAATACACTGTCAGCCTTCACGTACTCTCACAATTTATCCCAAACTTAAAATTTTTTTTTTTTTTTTTTTTTTTATACCACCCATCAAATCCAATATACTCATTCCATTCATTCCACAAATGAAATTCATACATGACATCATCCCAAGCGTTATATAAGATTACTACACAACCCATCTAGGTGATAGTATATGTATAATATGTGATAATTATACATATCAAAATAACAAGAAATAATCTCTTGCCTCCAAGCATACGTACACGTACTAGACGAAGGTTCACGTGTCACGGAGTTTTCCTTTTCCTTTTGAATTAATACCTGAAATGTTGGAGGAAATGGAGTGAGCAATCAACAGCTCAGTGAATATAGTTCTTGAGATGACAATTATATACATTTATAGAAATATGACATTTAAAATCATTCTTATTCAACACATGCATCATTCAATGAATATATTGTACATGTCAACATCATACATTTCATGATTTTCAATAACATAATGCACAATCTACCTCCTCCGCAAGGCAAGAGAGCGGGTCTAACCCTTGTATGGTCGTACAAGGTAGACACAACTTCTCATGACCCAATTCAATAACACCATGCACAATCTCCCTTCTCCGCAAGGCACGAGAGCGGGTCTAACCCTTGTATGGCCGTTACAAGGTAGCCACAACATCTCATTACCCAATTAACAGTCATTTCAAGGATCGCAACCCTTGTTAGGATAAACCTAACGAAATTGCAATGAGGAATCGCAAAGCCTCATCATTACAAACTCCAATGCTAAAATCAGTTTGCATGATCCATAAAACTCAATGCATTATATATAAATATAACATGCATACAATCAAACATTTTATATACGTACAATGCCATACAAGAACCAAATCAAGAAAACTATACTCACAGTGGTTACACGAGTTTCTCTAAAATCAAGCAACAATGTTGCTTCCTCAAGAGCGTTTATCCCTGCCCTCAAGCTCTCAATTTAAACACTGAAATGGCCATAAATTATCATGAGAATCATCATTTACCATTTCGATAGCTACTAAAAATATCAAATTATCCAAAAATCACGATCGTAGTATCGAAACGGCCGGAATTCTGTTATTTACGAATCTATGATTTCCAATCACTGTCACTATTCACTATTCACTATTCACTATTCACTGTTCATTTACTAGTCACTGTTCACTGTTCACTGTTCACTATTCACTATTCACTATTTACTATTCACTATTCACTGTTTACTATTTACTATTCACTATTCACTATTCACTATTCACTATTCATTTCACTATTCACTATTCACCGTTACTATTCACTATTCACTGTTACTATTCACTATTCACTGTTACTATTCACTGTACACTATTCACTATTTACTATTCACTGTACACTATTCATTATTTACTATTCACTATTCACTGTGCACTATTCACGATTCACTATTCATCACTATTCATTACTATTCATCCGAAAGATATAAATTGTATAAAAATTGTCCAACGGTCTCCAAAAATCATAAAATTGAATCTAACCACATATTCGGGTTTCTAACAGTTCAGGGAGCATTTTCTCCCTTTCTAGCGGCTTTTCATTTACGTTGGGTCAAAAACCCCAATTTTGGGAAACGCCGTAAAACGGCTCCCATAACAAAAATTACTCTGCTAGAAAGGTTACATCTAGCTTAGATAGTAATTTTACGACGAAAAATAGCAAAAATGGCTTACCTCTGGTTCGGATCTCCTTCCTTTTCCTTTCTTTCTTCCTTCCTTCCGTTTCCTTCCTCTCGGCTCTTCTTCTGCTCTTTCTCTATCTTTGCAAGTTCTTCTCTTTTTTTCTTTTCTTTTCTCTTTTGTTTTCTTTTGTCTTCTCCTGTCGGCAAGCCTTGAAGAGCATCATCTTTTTCTTTCTTTTTTTTATATTATTTTATTTTGCCTCCACTCATATCTCTCTTCTTTTCTTTTTATACATTTTATTTATTCTTTTTGTTTTATTATTTTATTTGAACGTAGGAGAGCTTAAGATGAGAAAGGAGAAAATAATAGTTTATATCAACATGATCCCATACCCCTTATGCTCCATAATTAACCAACTCACCCCTCTTAAATTATACTATTCATTTATTCAATCATACTATTCATTTATTCATTAAATCATACTTCAATCCACATTTTTTTTTATTAAATCATACACGCGTATATTTAGCGCATACGTATCAAATACGTATACTATCATGCTATATGTATCTCATACGTATAAAATACGTGTATTATACATATCGATATACGCGTACTTCAACGTATATGTGTAATTAAATTTACGGGATGTTACAATCTCCCCAACTTAAAGAATTTCGTCCTCGAAATTTAACAGATAAAGAGAAATGTACCTCAAGTGGTAAAGAGATCAGGAAAATTGTCTCCTCGTTTTATTGGACCGTTTAAAATCACAGAGAGGATTGGTCCATTAGCATACCGGATTGCTTTGCCTCCTCAGTTCGTCGGTGTTCATGATGTGTTTCATATTTCTATGTTGAGAAAATATCATTCAGACCCGACGAAGTATCCACCCTCGACGCATCTTTTAGATGTAACACAGTTACAAGTTGGGGAGGATGCTACATATGAAGAAAAGTTCAGTGGTTACTTAGATTGCGAAATCAAACCTTATGAGGTTGTGAGTTCGAATCTGGGGGAGGCCCTTTACTATTCATGAGGGAATAGTAGGGACAAATGATCCCGGGGGTACTAGACGCTGCGGCGATGCTGTGTACTGGGATGTGACAATATTATGTGGTATATAATGGCTGGAGTGCTCCCAAGACCTGCGGGTTGAGGGGTAGAGTACTCATCACGTCTGGGTAGAATGTGCTGCGGTGCATTCCAGGCGTGACATTACAAGATCATTAAAACCATTTAATCATCATGGATACAAATAAGATTACATAATGCTCAATATAATGCATCATGTCATATACAATTAGAGATCACCACTAGACTTACGAGATTCCCTAAAAAAAATCCCAACTAGGAGACTCTACCCAATTGCTAACCGTATTAGACTATGCTCAAATGCATTTCACGAGACATTAAATCATGCATATTATAATAGATAAGCATTTAAAACACATTTCTATACTACAATGCCACATGTAGAAACCAACAAGTAAAGAAACACTCACAACTTCATTGGCTAGACTTAGCCAATCCAATCAAATCCACAAGAGAGCACTAGAATGACCACAATCACTCCAAACACCTCAATCTCCAATTGGCCTATTTGGGTTATTTAAATTAACCAAAATTCCCATGAAGCATAGTTTATACATTACTGAAGGCCCACTACTGTGCCAAACAACCATGGTCAAACCCAATTTCATAGCTAATTAAGATTCTAAAATGATTATACACATGAGCCAATCTCATATTGCTCAATTCAACCATTTAAAATCAAATTAAACCATACATAACCCAATTGAATGCAATAGGTTGATTCTCATGATCTAACCACTATAATACAAGACATTCAATTATAATTAGTGTCAATTAGACTATTTATCAAGTCAATTTCATCAATTGACTAAGTTTAAGTCAAAATCTCCAAATTTGGACAAATCCTCAAATTCATTGAAATTTTCCAAATTACATGGCCTAGACCAAAATTACATTACGCTGGGATTATCCACCAACCAAAATCAGTAAATTGGACTACTATACATCCTCATTTACCCATATATTTAACATAAATCACATACAAATTGAATAGGAAACACTAAGTCCAAAATCCTAGTTTAGGTCAAATATCTATAACCCTGACAATTTTTTGTTAGAAATTGAGGGTTTCACCATTTATGGATTCCGAACATTATTTAGATTAACATATATCAAATGCAAGACCTAATTTCAAAAAATGTATTTTCCAGCACCCTCCTTAAATTACGGGATTCATGAGTGGAAAACACTCATTAGGTCAAAAGCAAGCTTGCATGCATGAATGAAAATAATAGAAGGAAGAAAAATGAGAAAAAATGATGAAGAAATTATTACCTTGAGCAAGAATGCACCCAAAACCCCAACTTTTCCCTTCCTTTTCTCCTTTCCCCTTCCTTTCCTATTCTCCAAGCTCTTTAGCCTCTTTTGGGAGTGAAAAATGAGAGAAATCACGTCTCAATGGCTTATATAGAGGTTAAGTGACATTTTGGGCCCACACTTAATAAAAGAAGCAGTTTTTTGTTGTAATTACTTGCACTTAGATAATCAATTTCTTGCACACTTCTCACGAATTTAACATCTTAACCGTTCAATAGTTTTATAAGTCAGTTACCAACCTTCTGGTGAAATTTCAGCTCAATCCAACGGTGGGACTGCGATATCTAACCTTTTGATCAAAACTGCGCAAAAAAATCTGCAAATCCGAGAAACAATGTTTGGAGTCTTGTACCTCACAGTAGACAACTCTAATCAAGATCTTCACCGTTCATAATGAAGATTTATCATAAAAGAATAATTTGACAACATTTCATCTCAATCGGACCACGGATCTACGAAATCACGCTATTGATGTAATCGATAACAGAAATTTCTATCTCCATGGAGCGAGCTCCACTGATCCAAAACACCGTTTTCGACAAGTTTCGCCGTCGAACGGGTCTCCGATCATGCAAAGACACTCGAACCAACGTGTGGAGCAATCATATATGTATACGTACATATATATGGGTACTTTACGGGTCAAAATGACATCATCCTAAGGTACGGACGTTATGGGAAAACTTTTAACGACACGACTAGTGATGCAAGATGCCTTTGCCAATGCAATAAGGAAGATGTGGTGCCCTGCCTATCAGTTGGAAATCGAATTTCTAGGGGAAAACATGTTCCTTTTTAGGTTTTCCCATGAAGTAAACACGCATAGGATTCTTAAAACCTGTCCTTAGCGTTGTGATAGAAGAATCCTGTTGCTAAAACCCTGTAGTGGATTAAATCCACCCAAGGAGATGACTTTTAGCAGGGTAATCTTTTGGATCCAGTTACACAATTTGCCTCTTATCTGTATGACGAGAAGCATTGGCCTATTAGTAGGCAAACAAATAGGTGCAGTTCTGGAAGTAGACACGAGGGAAGATGGTGACTGCTGAGGAAGGTATCTGAGATTAAAAGTAGCACTTGATTCACAGAAACCTCTGAGAAGGGGCATTAAGATCAAGTTGGGTGATGATAATACATCAATCTGGATTGATATAAAGTATGAGAGACTACATGATTTATGTTACAAATGTGGTCATCTGGACCATATCCATAAAGATTGCATAGAAAGACGTGTAAGCCACAGTGATGACCTTCTGGTGGCCTACCAATATGGATCTTGGCTGAGAGCCGAAAGGGATAGTCGATATCTGCGAAACCTTAAGGGTTCACCTTTGAAGATGAGGACATCGAAAGAATGAGGAAAGCAGGATGGAGAAATCGATCAAGCCGGCCAGGATATCATCGACGATGGAACAAAGGCAAGGAGATGGTACTTTCCATCCTCAACAAATCCTACCCTCGTGGATAGTGGAGCGTTTACTAGGAAAGATATGGAAACAATTACTAAAAGGGGATCTCATGCACTGGATTTAAGGGAGAATAATAAGGAAGTGGGTGAGAATACGAGGATCTCTGATCCATCAGGGTCCAAGTCAGTGGAGAATATGCCAAATATAAATCATGCACCACATCACTATAAGAATCTTAATCACGCTACATCATCCAACAAACCCATCAAGGATTCTGTGCCAAAACGAATTACGTCTAGCAAGGAACACATAAGCAGTGCAGATGCCGAGAAAGGAAGGGGCCCAAATGATATGCAAAATGCTGAGAAAGTCAGTGAAGATATTGCTCTACCATATTAGCCGATGAAATGTGGTACCTGGAAGAGATTAGCATGTGGCACCTCATCACAAGGGGAACAAGAACAAGCAATAAAACTGATTCTGAAGAGGAACCGAACAAGGTGACCACTATGAGAAGAAGAACATAACAAGGTGACCACTAGGAGAAGAAGAAACAGATAACACATGAAATATCGGCGGAGGCTGGTCAGTCCCAGCCCCGCCGGGTCCAATGATCCTGTTAAGTTGGAATGTCCAAGGGATTGAGAACCCTCAGACATTTTGGGCTTTACACAATTTGGTGCAACAGGAAAGTCCCGACTTTTTGTTTCTCATTGAAAGAAAGGATAAAAAAAAACAAGTTGAAGATTTAAGATTCAAACTTCATTTTGAGGGTTACTTTACAGTATAAAGAGAAGGGTTAAGAGGAGGTCTAGCGCTCTTTTGGAAGGACCAAACTACTGTATTTATATGTTCTTTTTCTAAAGGACGTATAGATACCATAATTTCAGATACGAAAGGGGGTGTTTGGAGGATTACCGGATTTTATGGAGATCCAGTCCAAGCGGACCGAGAACACTCATGGCAGCTACTGAGACGTCTTCATAGTCAGCCATATATTCCATAGGTGTGTGGTGGGGATTTCAACGAGATCTTATGAAGGCATGAAAAATTGGGTGGTCAATCACGGCAGGCATAGATGCTTGACGATCTTAGAGGGAGAATTGATATGTGCTTTTTGAAGGACGTTGGCTTCAAAGGTCCTAAATTTACATGGCATAACAAGCAGAGAGGCAATCAGTATATCACATAAAGGCTAGACCGATGGTTCGGTAACTATGAATGGCTAAGTATGTTCCCACAGGCTAAAGTGCAAAATTTAGATTACTTGTATTCTGATCTCAGGTCGATTCTTCTTTCTACAGAAAAGATCGAAAAATAACAGGTTAACAAATCTTTTAGATTCAAAGATGTCACACCTTGGGTTGCACAGCGTGCCTCCTACCCAGGTGTGGGCGCACCCCCTCGGGGCGAACGCTAGCCATTATGGATCCATAATATTGTCCCATCCCGGTACAGTCATCGCCACACAAGGACGTCTCTTGTACACGGGATCATTTGTCCCCACTATTTATTGATGAATAGTGCAGGGCCTCCCTAGGAATCGAACTCGAGACCTCCTTTAAGGAGTCTGATTTCGCATTCATAGTAGCCACTGAACCATTGGCTCAGTGGTTACTAGGAATGCGAAATCAGACTCCTTAAGGGAGGTCTCGAGTTCGATTCCTAGGGAGGCCATATACTATTATTGGCTCAGTGGTTACTAGGAATGCGAAATCAAACTCCTTAAGGGAGGTCTCGAGTTCAATTCCTAGGGAGGCCATATACTATTCATCAGTGAATAGTGGGGACAAATGATATCGTGTACAAGAGACGTCCTTGTGTGGCGGTGGCTCTACCGGGATGGGACAATATTATGGATCCATAATGGCTAGCGTTCGCCCCGAGGGGGTGCGCCCACACCTGGGTAGGGGGCATGTTGTGCAACCCAGGGTGTGACAAAAAGGCCTCATGTATACAGATACGGTGCAGCGCACACAATATTGTTCTATCGGCCTGCCTCTGCAGTCACCGATTATTTGTCCACATAGGGTGTGACAAAAAGGCCTCATGTATACAGATACGGTGCAGCGCACACAATATTGTCCTATCGGCCTTCCTCTGCAGTCACCGATTATTTGTCCACGTAGGGGGCCTCCCCTGGGATCGAACTCAAGACCTCCATAATGGCTGGCGTTCACCCCGAGGGGGTGCGCCCACACCTGGGTAGGGGGCACGTTGTGCAGCTCAGTGGTTACTAGGAATGCGAAATTAGACTCCTTAAGGGAGGTCTCGAGTTCGATTCCTAGGGAGGCCCCGAGGGGGTGCGCCCACACCTGGGTAGGGGGCACGCTGTGCAACCCAGGGTGTGACAAAAGATGTGTGGCTCAAGGAGCCAGATTTCCTTCAGACTGTTTCTGAAGCATGGAATCCCCATTTTGATGTTCATTCGATTGTGGATAAAATCAGAGAATGTGCTACTAAACTTAAATCTTGGAAGTGTTGGTCACTATCCAAGAATCGAGAAGAAATTAACAAACAAAGATAAGCTTTGAGAATCATACAAGACACGACCATACAGAACCCAGAGATAATGACTCAGCTAAGTCAGGCAGAACAAGATCTTGATCATTTACTTGAAAAGGAAGAGATTTACTGAAGACAACGAGCAAAGTCACTATGGCTTCAGGCAGGAGTTTGCAATTCTAGTTACTTCCACCATAAAACATCATAGAGGCGGAAGCGCAATCACATCAGAGGCATCAACAGTTTGATAAGGACTTGGACTGAGGATGAGATTTAGATAAGGGATAACTTTTCGTCTTATTTTGAGTCTCTATTTAAATCAATTAACCCATCTGATGAAGCTATCATGAATATCACTTCAAAAGTTCCCATGAAGGTGACGACAAAGATGAATGCACTCTTATGCTGCAAATTTGATGCTGATGAAGTTAAACATGCTCTCTTCCAAATGAACCCTTCTAAATCCTTAGGCGAGGATGGTATGACTGGAGCTTTTTTCCAATCCCGTTGGAGCATTGTTAGTAGGGAAGTTACTGAGATGTGCCTGGATGTTCTTAACAATGGCAGATCGGTGGCCAGCATTAATCACACTCATATTGCTCTCGTCCCTAAAACAAAGAATCCAAAACAAGTCATTGAATTTCGACCCATCAGTCTTTGCAATGTCATTTATAAGATTATTGCTAAGGCAATGACCAACAGGTTATGTTTGTTCATACCTTCTTTTATTTCTAAGAACCAAAGTGTTTTTGCTCTGAACCGCCTCATCTTAGACAATGTAACCATTGGGTTTGAATGTATCCATCAACTCAGAGATAAAAGGAAGAAGAATTTACATCAGGTGGCCTTGAAACTTGATATGAGCAAAGCATATGACAAGGTTGAGTGGATATTCTTGGAGAAAATGAGGCACGCCTTGGGCTTCCATCCTGACTGGATTAACATAACCATGCGATGTGTATCATCTGTTTCCTACTCGATACAGATGAAAGGAATATTTATGGTCATATCATATCACAACAAGGGTTGCGCCAAGGTGATCCCCTTTCACCTTTCTCATTTTTTATGTGCTGAAGGTTTATATGCTTCTCTCTACCATGCATAATCTATAGACCTCATTTCAGGTGTCCGGTTTGGGAGAAGAGGGCTTACGATATCACACCTTTTCTTTGCAGATGACAGTCTCGTGTTTGCTTGAGCTACCACTGATGAGTGCAACAATCTGATGACAATCCTTAAAGAATATTCAGAGGGATCTAGCCAGGTCATTAACCATGACAAATCAACACTCTCTTTCAACATCAACACACCACCTGCGGTTGAGGTTTCTATCCAACAGTTGATGGGTTTTCCCCTCGTTGATTGCCATTCCAAGCACCTTGGAATGCCTTCCATGATAACAACAAACAAATACAGAGCATTCGAGGCCGTCAAAGATAGATTATGGACTAAGATGAATGGATGAAAATCAAAACTGTTCTAAATGGGTGGGAAAGAGGTTCTTCTAAAAGTCGTGATTTAAGCCATACCGACATATGTAATGAGTTGTTTCAAACTCCCAAAAGAAATGTGGAACAATTTTGAAAAGCTAATGGCTAGGTTCTCGTGGGGTAGCTTGTATTTTGGAAAAAAGATTCATTGGAAGAAGTGGAAAGCATTATGCATATCCAAATTTCATGGAGGGATGGGATTTAGGGATATGGAATAGTTCAATCAAGCTCTTGCTGCTAAACAAGGTTGGCGCTTGATCGAAAATGGAACCTCACTTGCAACACAAGTCTTAAAAGCAAGATATTTTCTAAGATCCACCTTCTTTGAAGCCAAACTGGGAGCAAGACCATCATTTCTATGGAGGAGCAGTCTTTGGGGTCGTGACCTTTTGAAACTGGGCGTTAGATGGCGTATCAGAGACGGTTCTCAGGTCAATATTTTCAAAGATCCATGGCTGCCAAGAGAATCCACCTTCAAGCCCTTACACCCATCTATTTTGAACCCGACAGCACCAGTTCAAACCCTGTTGCAAAGCTATGGCAACTGGAACGTACCACTAATCAGGAATTCATTTCATGAGGATGATGCCAACACTATATTATCAGTTCCTCTTAGTGCTCATGGGGGCATTGATACTCTAGTTTGGCACTACGATAAATGGGGGAGATATACAGTGAGGAGCGGATATAAGCTTGCCCTCGCTCAACGCGATGTTGATTCATCATCATGCAACCATCCAAGTTCAGACATGTGGTAACGAATGTGGCAACTACAGTTACCCAACAAGATCAAAGTCTTCTACTGGAAAGCAATACACTTTTGCCATCCTCTGTGGGGGAACCTTGCCAGAAGGAAAATTGCTCCAATGACCTCCTGTGCAGTATGTAAAACACACCCTGAGACAATGCAGCATGTGTTTACCACATGCAAAGTAGCCACGAAGGTGTGGAAAATCTTATCCCTGAGACACAAAGGAACACAAGCTACCCTTGTTGCTGATGATATGCTACAGATCTTACTGTCTGATGAGGAAGCTTTGTGCAAAGAGGATTGGGAGCTAGCTCTGACAGTGTTGTGGGCATTGTGGTGCAACAGAAACATGTTGGCTCACGATGAACGGGGCTATGAAGCAACAGTTATAATCGATTGGGCAACTAGCTACATATCTGCCTATAAGGTTACAAGCAAGAGCTCGAATTCACCCAGCAGGAGAATTAACCAGATTCAGCAAGAAATTAAAAGATCATGGAGTGCAGGATTGCTAAAACTCAACACTGATGCACCGTTACCAAGGAACAAAAACAGAACTGGTGGCAGAATAATCATCAGAGACGAAGAGAGTGTAATACTCATGGCTGCGACAATTTCCTTACCAGCACTTCTAAATGTTGAAATTGCTGAAGGATTAGCAGTGAAGGAAGGACTTCGTTTGGCATATGAAACTGGATGCTACCCTGTCCAAGTCGAATTTGATTCGCTCTCCCTTATTAATATGCTGGAGAACAGAATCTCGTCTCGCCTGGAAGTGGGTACAGTAGAAGACATTCTAGCTTACAAGAACTCCAACATTGTGGTTAATTTTGTTCACACTTCTAGGAAATATAATTCAGTAGCTTATGCATTAGCTAAGCATGCTCTTTCGGCAGACGCAGACCAAATGTGGATAGAGGATGGACCTCCTTGGTTGATCCCCCTAATCCAAAATGATGTTGCTATTCCTTATCTTTTATGAAGTCGTATTTTCCTCAAAAAATAAAAATAAAAATAAATAAATAAATAAGTCTTTTTCCAAGGCCTAATCATGTATATGTTACACAAAATCAAAATGAAAGTGTGAATAACTTAATATATGCCTAAGTTTTCACTCTCATGTATCTTTTTTTTTTTTTTCACAATTGAGCAACATCCAAGTGAATTAGTCTTAGCTGCAAAATTTGGATTCAATCCGGGTTGGACTACAAATGTGCAAATGTCTCGTAACAAATAATAGTTTCATATACGAGAGAGATTTTGAACTCACAACCTCATTTAATGGAAATAAATGTCAAGTCTGAACCAATCAAATGTGCAGGTATCTTTTAAATAAATAAACCATTTACCTAAAATGTAATGAGAAAAAAAAATTACACGCATTTTTCACGAACTATAAATAAAACAAATAAAAACTCTAACAATAGCATGGCAAAATGATAAAAATAGCAGCACCGCCGTGCGCTGTCAATTTTAACTTAAATAAATCATCAATTCACGCAGCTTTATAAATATATTGGTGTAGACTTGTTCCCCTTTAAAAATTAGAGAATTACGTTTGGCATTACAACATAACATATTGACGCATCTATGATTTTTGTGCGTGCACGTAGGATTTATAAGACAACAGCTGTAAAACTCTTAAACTCTAATAGAAGACTATTTGCTTCAGTGCTTCACATTGGATGCAATACATTTTTCAAACAAAAACTTCAATAGAAAAAAGAAAAAGAAAAAAAAGATATACATATTTTTTTAAAGTTCAAAATATTTAAACTTCAAACCCTTTTTTTTGTCAAAGATAATATTTCATTCTATGAAAAATTACATGGGAGAGACAACCTGCCAACAAATTGAGAACAAATCAAGAACAATGTAGGCACACCAATAAACAAGGTACCAACTTGTAATGAGCATCAATAACGGAGCTCAACAATATTATGGTACCAAAGACTAACAACAATGAACTTCAAACCTTACTTAATGTAAACTAAATGTTAAAAATTTCAAATAAAATGTAATCATCATCCGTTTTGTTTATTAAATTGGAAATAATGTTCTATTTTGGGAGACTATATCATATGGAAATGTGAGGGTATTACATTTGTCAAAGAAAAATTCTTTGAAGACGTGTGTTGGGTGCCAGTGCAAGCACCGGTGTTTGTTGAATGTTTGTGGAGACGTGTGTATTGTACATCTCCACAAATATCTAACAGTTGATGGGTGTCCGCCTTGGCTTCCAACGTTGGTTTATCATCTCTTTGTTGAATTACCCCCAAGTATACATTTATTATACATATGCATGTTATTCGACAGCTATAAAAATCATATATTTCCATCTAATGTAGGCTTCTATGCCCCTTTTACACCACTCCTTTTAAGTTGCCTTATGCAAAATATATTTGACTTAATTCAAGATTATGATAACATGCCACAATAAAAATGCATTGTATGTGGGAACCATAATTTATGTATGGACAAAGTAGCAAAGTGTTCTCGTATTCATTAGATTACTCTTTTTTGTGTGTATTAATCATATGTGTGTAGCATGATAACAAAAAATGTGATGCTAACTTAAAAATCAAACACAATAGAAATGCAAGCTCCTCTAGCCCTATGACCTATAAGTCTTTGCATGTAGTAGGGGTGTAAGCCAACTAGACCGAACCAAACCAAACCCGACGGGTTGGGTTGGGTTGGGTCGAGATTTTTTAATCCGAACTAATTGGGTTGGGTTACGGGTTAGGAGCCTAAAAAATTGACTCAATCCAACATAACCCGAACCAATTAATAACCCTAACTCTAAAAATCTTCTTTCCCTCTCGTTCTATATGGAGATTGAAAGTTGAATGTGGCTCAAATTCATCAATCTTTCGCGTTATAAACAACTTGATACTACTTTAAACTATCTTGAATTTATATTTGTGGTTGTAATGAAACTATTTTAAAACTTTTTTGATGAAATTTTTCTCAATTTGTATTTGTCATATTATGATATGGTGGTAGATGAATGTTATTTATTTAAAACATATTGATATTTATAGTTCATTTGAAATAGTTGTCAAATTTACATGTTGATATTGTTGTATTTGAAATTGAAACATTACATGCTTAATGTGTATTAGTATAGAATTTGTATGTAAAATTTACCGGTGTTGTCACACCCCAGTACACAGCACACCGCAGTGTCTAGTACCCCAGGGATGTGACCGGCACAGTGTACTATACACTGTACATACTCATATACAATATATAATACATTGTCAGCCTTCACGTAGTCTCACAATCCTTCCCAACATTTACAGAAATTTCTTTTTTAATATATACCACAAATCAAATCCAATATATTAAGCTATATATATGCCCACACATCTCATCTAGATGATAATACATATATATAATAATGTGTGATAAGTATACATATCAAACTAACAATATAAACTATTTCCTCCAAGCGTACATACACATACCAGACGAAGGCTCACGTGATTATCACTCACGGAGTTTTCTTTTCCCTTCGACTCAATACCTGAAATATTTGAGGAAATGGGGTGAGCAAACAACAGCTCAATGAATATAGTTGCTCAGTGGTTACTCCAAGTGCAGATTCTAACTCCTTAAGGCCCCCTTTGGGAACAAAAAACCTCGGGGATACTAAACGTTGTGTGCGGGCTGTGTATTGAGGTATAACAATATTATGTGGTATGTAATGGCTGGGGTATGCGTACCCATCACATCCCGGGGGTACTAGACACTGCGGTGTGCTGTGTACTGGGGAGTGACAGGTATAATTTAACTTATTTCAAAATTTTTAACCTGAATGACCAACCCAACCCATTACACCCGTAGTATGTAGTGCATTGTTGATTACACCTTTTGTAGGTGAATTGGTTGTATGTGTGTCTGTGTGTAATATGATAATGCAAATGTTAAAGCCAAATTGAAGAGCCAAATAGAAGTGTCGGCTCCTCGAGGCCTAGAATTAGCAGGTCTTTGCGTATATTGCACACAATTTGACAACAAAAAATGCCAAGGCAACTTGGGGAGCCGAAAACGATAGACATGCGGGCTTATCAAGCCCTTTGATCAATAGGTCTTTGCATGTATAGCATGCATATCTTGTTGATTACACTTTTGTGTGTATATTACTCATATGTGTGAGACATAATAGTGAAAATGCTATGTCGACCTAGAGTGCCAAACACGGTAGAAATACAGATCAACATCATGAGGTTAATGATTTGTTCTCTTTAATAGATTTGTTCTGCCATGGATAGATAGTGGCTTATAATATGATGATTTGCTCCAAGCTCTATGTGAGTTATATAATGGGCCTTTGAACTGCCACATGCTCTTTAAGCCTACTTTAAGCTTTCATGAGCCTTAAAGTGTTATTACATGAAGGATTTGGTCTTCCAACCGCAAATGGGGTTTCCTTCCGGCTCATAGGGTGGTGGGGAAAAAAAACTTTAGATCATTGAACCATTTATTACTACATTGAGATGTGTAAAACACTTAAATTTAATGAATATTGTAAGACCCCATAATTTAGAGTCAAACTTATACGTTGACTTGTACGTATTGTCAAATGTATTTATACGAGTATATATATGTACATGGCCTTAGATTATAGTAACTATGTGTATTATAGGGTTGTAGGTACTTTGGGACCCCTAGATATAACAATTGGAACCTGATACTTAAGAAAATTTTCACTTTGAACATTGAGAAGCGCGCTTTAGTGGTGAAAACCCGATAGTACAATTTTTTGAAATTTTTAGAGAAACGCACTCATGAGAGGAGAAGCGCGCTCCTCACGTGTTTACAGAGAAAAAAATGTTTTTTAAGCAAGGAAAAGCGCGCTCCTTGAGCAGGAGAAGCGTGCTCTTCTGTGTTCTGATAGGCTTTTTTTAAATGACGGTGAGACGGTTTGTGCACATTTTAACGTGGTTTCTCAAACGCTTTAGCTTATTTGAGACAACTGAGAGCAGAGAAAAAAAGGGAAACGAAGGGAGAAGAAGTGGAGAAGCTAAGGCTGAAGAATTCGAGGTAAGGATTGGTTCTTTTTAGCTAAAAATTTCATATTTGTGTTCCTCTCTTCAACTTGTGCAACATATGCGAAATTTGTGAATTTTTTACTGATTGGAGAAACGTGATTTGAGTTGGAATTGTGGGATTTGAAGTGTGATATCTTGGGTAAATGAATCCTTAATGAATTATGAGTCTTTGCCTCTTTGGGATGTTTAAATTGTGAAATTTGATGGTTGTATGTAGTATTTTCCAACCCAGCTAAGTTGAAGCATCTAAGGGTTTGGGAGTTGTTTGAATGATGATGGTAATGTCATTTAGTGTGAATTGTTGTTGTGTAACACCTCATATTTTTTGTTAAAGTTCTATGTTGACTTATACATATACTGAGATATATAATACAAGTATAAGTACATAAAATTCATGTGTATGTGTGTCAAATGGGGCTAGAAATATTAAAAATGAGTCTGGAATGTATTTTTACATAGGAATCGATACATAACACATGTATTGTCGTTAAAAATAGTAACATAAATGGTAGCAGAGTTGTGATAAATAGTAATATAAATAGTGACATGAATTGTAATGTGTACTGTTCATGAACAGTAAATGAAGGAAGAGAAATTGTTGAATTTTTTTTTGTCTAATTTTTCATTAAAAAAATCGTTATTTTCATTGTTTACGCAGATAAAGAAGGAGAAAGAACAACAAAAGGGTTTTGAGCATTTCTAAGCCAAATCGACACCTAGGTGAGTATTTTTCACTCTATTTCTTTATAAAATTGATATTTAAGCTATGTGTAACAATTCTCTCAGAGTAATTTTTGTTATGAGAGCTGTTTTCGACATTTTCGAACATGGGGTTTCGACCTAACTTGAATGAAAATTAGCTAGGAAATGTGAAATACACTTCATAGGTTGTAGAAACCTCAAATATATGGTTAGTTTACATTTATTTGTTAGTTTGAAATTTTTATAGTTGCTAGAAGTTGAATTTGATACTGAAGACCTTCGAAACCCTATTAAAATCTGATAAAACTCCGGTTTGAGACTGTAGAAATATAGATCAACCAATTTTGGACACTTCAATGTTAAAATCATGATTTTTGGATATGATTTGATATTTTTAGCAATCAGACATAGGATTTCGGTGAATGAAATTGACTTTGAGAACCTCTGCGGACATGTAAAACCTCAGAGAAACACCTTATGAGGGTGGTAGAATGATAGTAGGGCTAATTTTACACATGTTGGTGTAGACAGAATAATTTTAGGAATGTTCTATCATTTTTAATAAATTGGGTATATGTTTCCAATAGGAAAATGAAATTGGGAACTAGTGAGAATATGACTGTATTTTCACTTTTTCTTCTTATGGAAATGTCTAGATTGACTGTAGAAACGATATACTAATATTCAACTGCTTATGAGTCCTGAATTGAATTGGAATTTGAATTAATGGAACGTTTATGATATTTTTAGGTTGCTAATGTAAAAATTAGTGGTGAATAAACAAGATTTGGATCAAATAGAATGAACTTGAATGAGTAATACAAGTAAGTATGGTTAAGTGAAATAGATTAGAATTGTAAATGAATTGATAATGTTTATTAGCAATTTGAATGTAGTAAAAAGAAAATTGAATCTATCATGGCATATATTGGCAGGTTAAGAGTATTGAGTATTGATTCTGTGATTAAATCATAAAATAGCTATTTGAGCTAGAATTGAGTGCTAAGCGTGTTAGTGTGACGTGGAAAAGTCTTGTACTGTAAGTAATCCTTACTTTGGTTTATATGTATGACATTGGTATATATTATAAACTCTTCTGTGAACTAAACGTGTTAGTATAAATACATATGCATGTTGTTTGAAAAGCATTAAATTGAATATAGAGTATGGGAGCATGTTAATGAACCTACTTCAGTAGGTCATTAACATGAAATACATTTCTATGGGTCTAAATCTCATAGAATAGACTCACTTGATTGACGTTTTAGTAATCTTGATGGTGCATTTCTGACATGAGATAAAAGACATATAAATGACATAAATTGTCAAGACGCCCCTGACGTAGGCTGACGTCATGACCCGCACAGTGTACTATACACTGTATATACCCATATATAGTATACAATACACTGTCAGCCTTCACATAATTTCACAAACCTTTCTAAAATTTTTAAAAATTTTCGACAGCACCTCCCCATAAAATGGGCAATTCACAATTTTTCCTGATATACCACAAATCAAATCAAATCAAATATGTATATATAGATAATCATTCCACTCACATTCATTTCATTCATTCCACAAAGTAAATTCTCACCTGATAAATATCTATGATCATCTCATTCCATCATCCCAAACATTATATAATATTACCACACAACTCATCTAAATGATAATACATATATAATGTGTGATATATATTCATTTGAAAATAAAGAAAATATAATCCATTTCCTTTGCATACATACATATACCAGACAAAGGCTTCCGTGATTATCACTCACGGATTTTTCCTTTTCCCTTCGACCCAATACCTGAAATATTGGAGGAAATGGAGTGAGCAATCAACAAGCTCAGTGAGTATAACTCTTGACATGACCATCGCATGCATTTAGGGAAACATGGCATATCAAATCGTTTAAATTAAAATATTTCAAAATCTCATATGCAACATTCAACAAAATAATATATATGCACACAATATATAGTTTATGCTCATTCAATAAATCAGTGCACAGTTTCATCAAAAACTTTACCATCTCCCTCCTTAAAGACAAGAGAACGAGTTTAACCCTTGTATGACCTTTACAAGGTAGCGACAACCTCTCATTACCCAATTCACAGTCATTTCAAGAATTGCAACCCTTGTTAGGACAGGCCTACTGACAATGAGGTTTCGCAAAACCTCATCCGGGTCTAATTCCTAACGAAATGACATTATTATAAGCTCCAAATGCTAAAAATCAGTTTGCATGATCCATAAAAACTCAATGCATTACATATAAATATATAACATGCATCTAATCAAACATTTTATATGTGTACAATGTCATACAAGAACCAAATCAAGAAAACTATACTCACAGTACAACACTTTCCAACTTAAACCCAATCATCGTCGCTTTCGAGTTCAGCTCCAATTTAAATCTCAACCTGTCACAATCGCTCCATAATTTCATTTCATTGATTCATATCTATTTATATATTTAATTTCTCAACTCACTTCAAATAAAGATCCACCTGAAAAATATTATATCTGTGAATTTAGATTCCAACTTCATTTAGGACTCATAAGCAGTTGAAGAAACTACTATCTCGTTTCTGTGGTCAATCTAGATATTTCCACAAGAAATAACAGTAAAAATAGATTTCCCATTTCATATTTTCATTAATTCTCAGTTTATTTTTCTACTCGAACATATATCAATTTTATTAAAAATCAAGAACATTTCTAAAATTATTTTGTCCACATCGACATGTGTAAAATCACTCATTCTATCATTCTACTACCTTCAACAGGTATTTTATTGAGGTTTTACACGTTCGCGAAGGTCACGACAGTGAATTTTACTCACCAAAACCATATATTTAGTTACTAAAAATATTAAATCATATCCAAAAATCACAATCTTAGCATCGAAACGTACGAAATTCAGTTCTTTACGATTCTATGATCTCAAACCAGAGTTTCATTGGATTCCAATTCCATTTTATTCACTGGATATGATCGCAGTACTATTTACGTCACTATTCATGTTGTCACTATTTATTAGAAACATATAAATTTTTACTAAAATTGTCAAACGGTCTCCAAAAATCATGAACTTAGCATCGATGGACTCGTAACAGTGCATTCTACCATTCTATAGCCTTCAACTGAAGTTTCATTAGGTTTTAAATGATTTAAATGGTCTCCAATCGAAACTCTAAATTCCAACAAACTTCCCACGGCTATAAAAATTCCAAATGAACACATAAATTCAATCTAACCACATATTCGGGGTTCCTACAGCCTAGGAAATGTTTTCCAACCTTCCTAGTGGATTTTCATTCACGTTGGGTCAAAATCCCAATTTTTAAAAACGTCGTAAAACGGCTCTCATAGCTAAAACTACTCCGCTAGAATCGTTACATTTAGCTTAGATATTAATTTCACGAAGAAATAGAGTGAAAATCACTTACCGCAGGTCCCGATTTTGCGCGAATCTCACGTTCTCCATCTTTTTTCCTTTCTTTCTTCTCCGTCGTTCTCTCGTGCGTCTCTCTCTGTTCTTCTCTTTCCCTTCTTTTTATTTTATTCCAGCAACTTCTTTTCATTTCTTTCTAATTCTTTTCTTCTTCTTTTTTATTTGAGAGAGATTGAGATTAAAATGAGAGTTGATATTTATATATACAAATGATCCAATGCACCTAGGCTCCCCTTATTAACCAACTCACCCCATCTTAATATTTCACTTTCATTCATTCAATCATGTTATTCATTAATTCATTAAATCATACTCCAATCCACATATTTAATTAACTAACCCCATAAATTAATCAATTTAATTCAACTCCATTTTTTTTAATTATAAGCACCCATATTAGATGATCTCATATGTATCATCTTCATTTTATAATTTTATTTATTTACTAATCATACACGCGTATATTTGCCTCTTACGTATAAAATACGCATAATATACGTCTTCATATATGCATAATTCAATGTATGTATTTAATTAAAAGTACGAGGTGTTACATAAATTGACAAATGGGTAGTTGAGATAGTGCACTCCTTATCGGTGCATAATGATGAGCAGACTCACTCAATTACTTAGAAGGAGGGAGATGGTTGATGAATTTTTTCTAGAATTTGCATTGTTTTAGAAACAAATGCATGATCATGAATTGTCTTCTGCATGTACTCTATTTGTGCTTAGTAATGCATATGTTTTTTAATTGCTTTGATAATTCCATGTCTTATATATGATGCCTACATAATACCACAAGTAAAATTATTCACTGAGCTCGTTGTTTTCTCACCTTACTTTCCATTTCTTTCAGGTTCTTATAGGAAATGGAAGGGGAAAGCTCAGAAGGAGTAGGTGGCAATACTCTTGATTTCTTTTTTGATGTAAGTCTTAACATTTTGGGTTGTATTACGACTTTTTATTTTGATGTATATATGTGTAACATTATATATGTTGTATATATATATACAATATCATAGATGGGATTATGAGTTTGTTTTGTTATCTATATGTGAGATTTGGATGTCATTGGAAGCTCTGTGAATGCTCTCATATGATCTTGATAATGGAAATGATTTTGTTGAGTTTGTGGATATTAATTTTTGGTTAATCAGGTGTATATGATTTTATTCATTTTATGGGGATACTCTGTCGAGATTTTTAGAAAATATGGATTATTGAGGAAAGCTAACAAAGTTTTAGGTATGTCAGGGGTACGCCATACTTAAAATTTTATGCTAGTCGTGTGTCACCCGAGAAGGGGGCGTGACATGTTGGATTATGATTGAGTATGATTTGGTAATGGAAATTGCGTGAATGAAAAGTGAATAATTGGTGAAGTGAGCTGTGTGTACAAGTGAGCTGCTTGTGTAGTAGCTATAGAGAGTGTATTGGTGATAGACATTGTATACTATGAGCATTTCTTTACTTGGTTATCTTGTATGGCATAATATGATATGAAATGTTTTATGAAATTATAAGCATGTTAATGTATTGCATTATGTTCTGAATTCATGACAATAATTGTGAAATGGTGAATGTCTAGACTTGTTGGAGCAAGCTATAACATGAGGTTATTTTTTGGAAAATCTCTAGAAATGTAGACTCGCATTAATAATTATCACACCCTGGGTTGCACAGCGTGCCCCCTACCGAGGTGTGGGCGCACCCTCTCAGGGCGAACGTCAGCCATTATGGATCCATAATATTGTCTCATTCTGGTACAGCCACCGCCACACAAGGACGTCTCTTGTACACGGGATCATTTGTCTGATACTATTTATGAATAGTGTAGGGCCTCCCTAAGAATCGAATTCGAGACCTATCTTAAGAAGTCTGATTTCGCATTCCTAATAACCACTGAGCCAGCCATTATGGATCCATAATATTGTCCCATCCCAGTACAGCCACCGCCACACAAGGACGTCTTTTGTACACGAGATCATTTGTCCCCACTATTCATGAATAGTGCAGGGCCTCCCTAGGAATCGAACTCGAGACCTCCCTTAAGGAGTTTGATTTCGCATTCCTAGTAGCCACTGAACCATCGACTCAGTGGTTACTAGGAACGAAATCAGACTCCTTAAAGGAGGTCTCGAGTTCGATTCCTAGGGAGGCCCTGCATTATTTATCAGTGAATAGTGGGGACAAATGATCTCGTGTACAAGAGACGTCCTAGTGTGGCGGTGGCTGTACCGGGATGAGACAATATTATGAATCCATAATGGCTGGCGTTTGCCCCGAGGGAGTGCGTCCACACCTGGGTAGGAGGCACGCTGTGCAACCCAGGGTGTGACAATAATAGTGAAAATATTCATGGTCATTGGTGTTGTCCTAGTAGAGTAAGAACCCAAGAATGAATGGATTAATTGAGTAATAAAGGTTTGGTGCTGGTTTGGTGCTATCCTTGTTAAAGCGCAAACAAGAGGTGTAAATTTATTCTATTGCTTTGAATGAGAGAGATTATATGATTTTTACTGGTGATTGCATGATTTATATTGGTTATTGCACTAGATATCATGTATGGTACTTGTTAATTGGATGCATGTATTTAATTGTTAATTGATGCATGTTTTATAGGAATGCATATATGTTGTCATAGTTAAAAATATTCACTGAGTTGTGATTGCTTACCCCTTCTTCTCAACATTTTAGGAACAGATTCCAAGGGAAAAAGAAAGGCACGTTGAGAAGGTGGATTTGTTTATTTTGGAATGTATATATATATATATCACTTCATATAGTACATATATTATTTTTTTGGAAAGGTAAAGAGGGGGAACACCCAGCAAGAACAACTAGCACACTACATCTCGAACTCTCCTAGGCCAAGTAACCCCAGTTGCATCTTCCCTCAAAATATTGAATAACCCACGGGGAGGGGAAGACAGGATACACACTCCCCGATTGAACTTCAAAGCCTCAGTAGCCAAATAGTCTGTTGCTCTATTACCTTCTCTGTAAATGTGCTCAACTTGAACTATCCAATCTCTCTGAAGGAGTCTTCTACACTCATTTACCAAGTTGGAAAGGCTAAGCTGCGGCATACTGTTGCCTTTTAACCAACCAGCCACCATAGCCGAATCTGTTTCGAAAACTATAGAACGATGGCCCTCCTCCCAAGCAAGACGTAGGCCATGAACAGCAGCCCATAATTCAGCTTCAATTGCAGTACAAGAACCAATATTAGCCACAAACCCCCTCAACCACATACCACGATAGTCACGGAGAAGACCGCCACCCCTGCTCGCGATGAAGCATTCTTAAGACATCCATCAGTATTAAGCTTAGTCCAACCATGGTTGGGAGCACACCAGCCTACCATCTTCACCCTCTCTATCAGTCCAGCACCATGGACCGCCACTTTGGCTCGAAAAGCATGAATGATTTCAGCTACTTTCCCTTTAAGCCAAGCCATGCTTACTCGAAGTGAAAACGAAGATTACGAAAAGCTAAATCATTCCTCCATGAGTTATGGATTTTGATATAGAAATGATACATGTGTTTAAGATCTTGAAATTTGATTTGGTGGAAATGAGTATGATTAATCACGTGTATGTGAGACCCTGTATTTATGAAGATATTCTGTCGAAAATTTAGTAAATTTAAAATATTGAAAGATTAACATAGTATCATATACGTTTAAAGGTAGATGGCGAATATCATATTTTGTGTCGATCATGACATTACCCAATCGAGGGGGTTGCGACAAATACTAAGGTATAGTTACACCCTTTGAGGCTAGAATAATATTTTCATTTTGTATTGTATGCAGATCTTACTTGAAGTTCGTTTGTCTATTTTTAGCATCTAATTGGTGGAGTACCTGTACTACATACGAGCATAGAAACCCTTTCAGAGGCTTCGCACCAGTATAAGTGGCGGATGAGGTACGAGGTCTTAAGTTTGAGTTTTGTATCTATATTTATTTGCCCATTTTAAAAAGGGATGTCCAATAATTTTTACAATTCTCGACTATTTTGCCCCGCAAAAGGGTTTGCATGGACACATGGGTCTTGGACCAAAAAAAAAAAAAAAAAAATTCCACCTCGCACCAAAACTCAAAAATTGAATCACGCAATCCGTGGTCAAACTGACAGTTAATTCCAAGTTTGAATTTTGAATTTTGACCTCTCAAATTATGTCAACCAATCTCCATCTTCAATTTAATAAATCTGCCGACATGCTTTCAACCACGGATTGGAACAACTTCGATCAGCCGTGTTATTCAAGTCCAATTATCACCAGCTACTTTTATGCTTAAATGAGGTTAGTATTGACTGACCATTAAGGGTTTTTATTTTTTTATTTTTTCTTAATTTTTTTTTAAGGTATTGATAATTAGGTCTAAAATGTTTAATAATTCTACTTAAATTGTTTATGATATAAAAATAAAATAAAATAAGAGTTGACTTATTTTTTAAATTTTGATTGACGAAACCTATTATTGAAAAAAAAAATTATTTTTTTGAATAGAAATAAAGTATATTAAATATTATTATTATTATTATTATTATTATTATTATTTTGTTACAAATTTATTTGGCTATTCAAAAGCACTCTTCTCCATTTATTTAGTTATATAAAAACAAGATGCATAACCGAAAATGAAAATAATAAATAATTATTTTTCAATTTTGTTATTTAGATTGTATTGTAAGTTTTGAATAGAGATAAAGTATATTAAATATTAATTTATTTAATTATATAAAATAAATAAAATAATTTAATTAAATAAAAAATATTAAAAATACTAATTTATCAAAAACTAATATCTAACAAATTATAATCACAATCAAATAAAAAATTTACATATAAAGACCTAAAAACATAATCTTCTGAATTTGTGACTCAAACATCGTTTTACACTTTAAAGATAAATCTGTCAAATGATTTTCAAAAAGTTTAGTTGGACTCTTACTGAAAGAGAAATAATAATCTAACTATAAAGTTGTAACTACATGTGTGACTATATCTGTTAATCCTTTGGATATCAGTGATTTATATATTTTAATTAATAAATTGTTTTCGTGTTGTCGAGATTTGTCTAATTTTTTTTTTAGCTTATCCTACATAAAATTTTTCTCTATGCCCCTGCCCCAAGATGTGATGAATGGTGGGTGATGATTTTTTTTTTCCCTTTTTTCTCCTTTTTGATGTGGTGACTTGCCCCAGCTCAGTGAGTTTTATTTTAGATGCATATTTTGGATGGTTTTAATATTTTTACAAGAGACATTAAGCCTAAATATTTTATTTACTATATTACAATAGAAACCTCTACTCTAAATAGGAACACCCTCGGACTGAGGCCCCTTGTCCTTTGGCCAGTAGAGGTTTACCCAATTGTTATATTCAAGGTCACTAAGAAGTAATCCGTGTGCCACCTCGTTGTATTGTTGAGCACTTGTTCGATGCCCTAAATTATCAATATATATATATATATATATATATATATATATATATATATATATATATATATATATATATATTATAAAATTACTAATAGGGATGTTCATGAGTTGGATCGGCTCATGCAACGACACCAATACAATCTAATTAAGTCGGGCTGAAATTTTGAAATTTTTTAAATCCAACCTAATCTAGTAGACCCTCTAAATCCAATCCAACTCAATACGGTGACTTCAGGTTGGTTTAGGTTGGGTTGATTGGGTTATACTAAATAAATTAATTATAAAATTAAATGATTTATAAAGTATTTCTAAGTTAAATGTGAATATTGTAATAGTTAATAAGATGATTTTTTTTCATATTATTTTTTATTATAACACTTTAATTTATTTGATTATCATAAGTAACTATAGTAAAAATGATGAAGAGAGTTAATATTTTTTATTTTTAATTAGTTCTAGGTCAAGTTTGCTCGATTATGCTTTATAAAAACTTGATCTAATCTAAACCTATTAGATTATAAATTTATAAACCCAACACAATTGGAAATGCAAACCCAACCCAACTCAACCGATAAGGTTTAGGTTAGTCGAATTAATCGGGTTGGTTGGTAGGACGAACATCCTTAGTTACTTAACATACCTTTGTAGTTTTGACATTCTGCTAGATATCCTTGAACTGAAATTACCTGTCGTTTGGAGAAGTGTGATCCTATATTGATTGTGGTGTGAACTATAATGGAAGCCATATCACCATAAATCCATAATACCCTTAGGTTTGCAATCTAAAAATAAGGAGATGCTACAATTTCTATTGAGATGGCAAGAGATCAATCATTCTTATCCGGGAGGCTAGTTGAAGAGGGTGACATTCATTTGAACCTGTGGCTCTATCTTTTTTTTGTTTAGACCATTTTGATACACATTTGCATCGTTTGCCACAACAAAAAAGAAAAAGAAAAAACAAAAACAAAAAGATACACATTTGTATCTTTTTTTTTTATAATTGCATTTTTTTTAATTTAATAAAACAAGTAAGACAAGTTTATTGTTTTCTTAAACAGACGAAAAATGCATGGTGCATCAACATTTATAATTTATATTCATGTTTTATTTTATCTATTAATAAAAAAATCAGGGGAGAAAAAGAGGGGCCGCGTGGCGAACCCAAATTCGTTGTCTAGGCTAAGCCAAGAAACTAAGCGCCCGCCAACTTTTCTACTGCCGCTCATGGCCGCTCCTCTGCTTCTAAGAGGCATTCCTCTGCTTCGTCTACGCTTTCAACAACGCGTCTCCTCCGTTGGATTGTTCACTACTGTGTCCAGACCCTCCTATTGCGCCGCCTCCGAACTCTCTCAGCCGCCGGATAACGCTGCCGGTGCCAAGGACCGGTCGAAATTCTCTCGGAGGGACACGCCGGAGTACCGGCAGTGGAAGGATAATGAAGCTGAGATTCTCCGAGACATCGAGCAGATCACTTTTCTCACCAAAGATATTCTCCACTCTGGAAGGTAAAGAATTTGGTTAAAAATGAATAAGTATCTTTTTTCCTTGTGTTTCTACTATTTTTTGCGTGTGTTACTGTTATGTGTAATTAGTATGGCTCTTGAGTGCGGATTACGCGTAATTGAAGTCTGAGAGGAAAAGAAACGATCTAGAAGGAGTATTTGAGAATTCAATTTGTGTTAGGCTTTGAATTTTGGTCTAATGGATGAAGAAGAATGAGAAGAAAATGAAGTCGCATTGTATGATATTTGATTTGGATTTTTCTCATTCTGGGGGAGTTTCTGTGTTACTTCTTTACCATTTTATTGATTGGAAAGTAGTTCAAAGAATTGAAAGAAAGAACTCGAACCAGAATGAGGCCTTTACTTTTCTTTTTGGATTGATAGGTATCGAGTTTTTCCTTTGACCTTGTTTACACGATTGTTTAGTAAATTGAAGTAAATTTGGTGGAAATTATTGATCTTTTACCTATTCTCTGGGGCACTATGTTTTTGCTAAAGCAAACAACCAGATGCAGGCCGTTTGAGTTGTTTTTAAGCCTATTATATCATATTACAATATGCACATATATTGTAGTCAGCATTTGGTTTCTACTTTCTCAGATTCCTCAAAGCCCTTCCTAGAACTTTTAGATTAATAAGCTGAGTTATTTTATAAGTGATGCTGAGCGACACGTGAGGTTAGACGTGAATTGGTTACAAACTTACAAGCCCATGTGTACAGTGACACAAGTTAATGATATGCCACCGGATCATTATGGCTTCTCTCATCAAGATGGAAACTGGTCCAGCATCAAAACAAAGTTCTTTATCATTGATACAATATCAATATTTGTTTTATAAATGGATTCTCTTCATTCGGCCATTATGTTCCAGAGAAATTCCTCCATGTGTCTAAGTTGCAAAATAATTGTTGATATCGTGGGCCTAGATCATATTCAACTTAGATGCATGATTTCTTTAATTCTTTGACATTTTCATTTTTTAGGAGTATTACTTTGTTAAAACTATTAGAACTATTGTCCCTTTTTGCAATTGATGTGGAATATTTGAAAGATTTTCCCATTTGATACTTATTGTACAAAACCCAAGTTGTCTTCAATCTTATTATTCAAAAATGTTATTTGAATTGGTTTATGACTCACAATTCAATTTATTACAAGACAATTTGACTTGGTCTTCTAAATTGCTAAGCTTGTGCATTTGTTTTATAAGTAGTGAATTGATATTAATTGCTACTTTTAGTGGAGAAAAAGCTTAGTGCCCTATAGTAATGCTATAGTAATGCCCTTATAACCACTGTGTTGCACACAATTTTTATTATTTATTGATTCAATCTTTTTAGTTGAGAAAAAGCTTTATTAAATTGAATTGAGCATTAATAAAGTTTTTTATTTTGAAACTTTTGTTAGTTCCTTTTTTTTTTTTGGAAAAAAGATATTAATGTCTTTTAATGGGAGTGGAAGGTAGGGGTGTAAGCAACCCGACCTGACCAAACTTGACCATTTTGGGTCGGGTCGGGTCGGCTTTTAAAAAAGATACGGGTTGGTCAGGTCATCTAAATGATGACCCGACCATTTCGGGATGGGTCGCGGGTCCCGGCCAAAAAGGTCGGGTTTCACCCGACCTTATACTTAGCAGCGCCCCTTCCCTTCTTCTTTTTCCTCTCTTTTTTTGTGCCCACCTGCAACCCCCTTCTTTTATCTCTTTTCTCTTGCTCACACATCTCTCTCTGACACCTCTCTTCCTCTGCCCCTCTTTTCTCTCTCACATCTCTACGCCCCCCCTCTTTTCCTCTCACTTCTCTGCCCCCCTCTTTCTTTGTGCAGCTGCAGCGCCCCCCCCCCCCCCCCCCCCATCTTTTCTCTCTCTCACTTCTCTTCTCCTTCTACGGCTTCTTCTTCCCTATCACTGCATGCCCCCCCCCCATCTTTTTTCTTCTTTTCCTACTCCTTCTCTCTCTCGCTCTCCTCTTCTTCTTCTTCTCTCTGCAACTCCCCCCTCTTTTCTCTTCTTCTTCTTCTTCTTCTCTCTCTCCTCTTCTTCTCCCTCATCGCCCGACCACCCTATCTTTCTCTCCTTCTTCTCCCCATTTCCCTGAAAAAAGAAAAAAAAAAAAAAAGTTAAATCCGACCAACCCGACCTGATCGGGTCGGGTGGGTTTAGGGCCAAAACCTGACCCGACCCGATTTCGCCCCTAGTGGAAGGGAAAGGATTTCATTTTACTTCAAAATGGGAATTAGGGTAAAACATTATGAATTAGAAGCGCAAAATGGAGAAATGCCAATTAGCATATAAGATCAAAAAGTAGAAGATGTATATAAAGGAGTTGGGAGTAGTTAAATATTCAAATTACTATATTACCCCTAAACTAACTTTTGAAATACAAAATGAGCAATAAGGTTGACATGGAAAATATTGGAAAATGGCAAAAGTGAGCGCATTGTGTATTTGCCTTATACATACACTTGGTATTTGTATCTTTGTTTCAATAATCCAAATCCCACTTGAATTCACTTGGTTCCCAAATGTTTCAATTTTTATTCACGACTTTGATAACCATGTTAATAGTTGAGGGGTGGTGTCTTGGAGCTTTGTATTGTTTGTCATTTGTTTCTTATGGAATGAATATATTGCCAGGAATTAATGAGCTTTTTCAAAGTGGTGGAGGTGGAGATGAGCTTTTGAATATGTTTGTTTTTTTTTCCAAGCTATAGTAAAAAAGAAAAAAATAAGATGGAATGTGAATACCTTTTTGACCGAGTCCAAAATTGTACTTTTTTTGTTTCATGACCTTCCAAGTTGGCTCAATAATCTAAGAAAAGTTGAAATAGGAGGAGCAAGAGTACCATATGTTGGCTTGACCTTTTAAGAAATATGTTTAGCAAAGAGAAGTATCAAGTTTATGCATCTCAACAGTCAACACTTGGGAATGAATTAGTGAAAGTTGATGAGAAAGGTAGAGATATCCTAAAAGCTAAAACTAGTTTACATTTCCTGGGCACATTAAGGCGACTCTTAGAGGAAAATAAATGATTTAACTATCATTTCTTATTTCTCCTTGGAAATTGTTGAAATACAGATGAATAGACGGTGTGGATCAAAAGTTAAGAGATACTAAAGAGTGAAAAGTTTTGGTATTTGGGATCTATTATTCATCAGGAAGGAGAAATAGGTGTTGAGGATGTGAATCATAGAGTTAAAGTAGGATGGGTTAAATGGAGGAGTGCTTCTAGAGTATTATATGATTCGATCGATGCATCCTATTGAAGTGGAAATGAAAATTGTATAAAATTGTTATTAAGCCAATTGTGCTATACGGAACAAATGTCAGGCAATAAAGAAACAACATGTGAACAAACTAAGTGTAACAGAGATGCGAATGTTAACATGGATATGTTGTGTGCAGCGGAAGCGTAATTCAAATTAAATCCAAACGAATGCAAAAAAACAGACAAAAGCAAGAACACAAAGATTTATGTGGTTTGACAAACATACACCTACGTCCATGGGAGATGAGAATCTAACCACTAATGAAGAATCCAAAAGAGAGTACAACCTATTCGAAGTACCCTCAAATGCAATACACACATTAATCCAAATTCTCACCACACCTCTCTCACACCCTAATGAGGATATAACACAAAGGTGTTAGAATTAGTCTCCACGCAAACTAGGAAAATTTTCAACTTAAACTAGGAAACTAATACATGAAAGTAGAAATAACCTATTGGGCCCACGTAATGGACCGAGCAAAATCGTACATAACAATCTCCACTTTAGCGAGGACCACTTCAACCATATCATCCAAACATCAAATTCTCATCTCCACATGTGCCTGAAGGGCACTCAACTCTGAATGACACCTTTTTTTTTAAGTGGTATGCCTACCACTTACACCATCTGCAACAATTGGGAGTGCATATGCTTCCATAACTGCAAAGCGTACAAATTACCGAATATTGTAGATGTTGTGCGGAATAGTGGTAAAACATGAAAGAAAAGACAAGACAACAAATTTAACGTGGTTCGACAAATTACCTACATCCACGGGAGGCAACACTCTTGTATTACTTCACCCTTAGGTAGATCTTACAGATTGGATCTCTTGAATAGATCTCACAGAATAGATCTCTCTGAACTCAGGAATCTAACTCACTGAACATGAATTTAAGAATGAAGTAAGGCCCTATTTATAGGAGTATATAGGGGTATTTTGGTAATTAAAGCAATAATTTAATATACTGTTAGTCAAGCAATTCGGCTGGCCAGCCGAATAGTTTGACAAAGTTGTTAGCCGCCCACAAGGGCGGCCAACAACCATTGTCCACTTGCGGTGGACCCTACAAATCTCCACCTCCACCTCATGTGGAACAAGGGTCCTCTACACCTGCAATCTCTCTACAGATAGCAAGCTTCCTTAAAAAATAAATTGTTGTTGCCTCCATTAGTGCCCTTAGGCACTACGAGCTCGTGAGATGTTGATCAAGTCCAAATAATGTTGGAACTTGATCCCTGTAACCACCTTTGTAAGCATATCTGTAGGGATATCTGCAGTCTTGATCTTTTGCAGAAGAATACTCCCTTCTTCTACTATTTCTCGAACAAAATGAAAAACGAACATCAATATGCTTCGTTTGACTGTGATGAACTTGGTTCTTTGCCAAACAAATGACACTCTGGCTGTCGCAGAAAACTTCAACATTCTTCTGCACAATTCCCAAGTCTTTAGTCAATCCATGAAACCAGATTGTTTCCTTGAAAGCTTCCGTTACTGCCATGTACTCTGCCTTTGTAGTAGACAAAGCAACTGTTGACTGTAGTGTTGATCTCCAACTCACTGGTCCTCCTGCCATAATGAAAACATAACCAGTAGTAGATCTGCGCTTGTCAAGATCTCTAGCATAGTCCGAATCCACATATCCGACTAGATGCTTACAATTTTTCGTATCTCTCCGAACTTTAAACCAATATCTACAGTACCATGAATATACCGTAGAATCCACTTCACTGCTTGCCAGTGGCCTTTACCGGGGTTGTGCATGTGACGACTTACCATACTTACAGCATGTGAAATGTCAGGTCTGGTACACACCATAGCATACATCAAGGCACCAACTGTATTTGCATATGGAATATTCTCCATTTGCTTCTTCTGATCTTCGAAATTTGGTGACATTGATGAACTTAGCTTGAAATGTGGTGCCAATGGTGTGCTCACAGGTTTTGTGTCATTTCTAATGCCAAAAGTTTGAAGAACTTTCTTCAAACATTGAGTCTGAGTCAAACAGATTGTGCCCTTGGCCCTGTCTCGAGTTATCTCCATCCCGAGAATTTTTCTGGCTTCTTCAAGATCCTTCATTTCAAACTCTGAGCTCAATTGAGCCTTTAATTTGTTGATCTCCACCGTACTTTTAGATGCGATTAACATATCATCTACATATAAAAGCAAGTAGATAAATGTACTATCTTGAAGTTTGCGATAGTAGACACAATGATCAAACTGACTCCGGGTATATTTCTGCCCTTGGATGAAGCTGTCAAATCGCTTGTACCACTGTCTCGGTGACTGCTTCAGGCCATACAATGACTTGCTCAACTTGCAAGCCCAATGCTCTCTTCCTGGTACTTTGAATCCTTCTGGTTGAGACATATATATCTCTTCTTCTAAATTACCATGCAGAAAAGCAGTTTTGACATCGAGTTGGGCTAACTCGAGATCAAACTGTGCAACCAAAGCCAATAATATTCGAATTGACGAATGCTTAACAACAGGTGAGAATATCTCATTGTAGTCAATTCCTTCCCTCTGAGCGTAGCCTTTTGCTACCAGTCTGGCTTTGTATCGGATACCATCTGTGCTGGGAGAGCCTTCCTTCTTTGCGAAAACCCATTTGCAGCCAATTGGTTTCTTTCCTTTCGGAAGCGAAACCAACTTCCAAGTCTGATTCTGATGGAGTGATTTCATCTCCTCATGCATTGCCATTTTCCACTTATCACTTTCCATACTCTGACTAGCATCTTTGTAATTGTATGGAATATCATCTCCGGTGACTGGTAATGCATATGCAACCATGTCAGTGTACCGAGCCGGTTTGCAGATTTCTCTTCTTAGTCGACTGGTGGCAATTGATTCTGGTTGTTGACTGATGTCTGGTCCTAGAGCCTCCACCTCAACTGAGATTTCTTCCTCGTCTTCTTCAGGATGGTTGGATATCTCTGTTGACTTGCCAGGAGTTACTGGAATATCTAACTCCACCTGCTGAGGCAAATCTGGATCTTGATTTTCTTTATCAGAAACTGTATGCTTTAACATCACAGATTCGTCAAAAGTTACATCTAGACTTTGTACAATCTTCTTTGACTCAGGGTTCCATAGTCGGAAAGCCTTAACTTCTTCACTAAAGCCCATGAAAATCGCTTTCTTGGACCTAGGGTCCAGTTTGGATTCCTTCACATGGAAATATGCAGTGCATCCAAAAATGCGCAAAGAATCATAATCTGAAACGGAGTGTCCAGACCATACCTCCTTGGGAGTTTTGCCATCTAGTGTTGTTGCAGGAAGTCTATTGATGATATGAGAGGCATATGACAAAGCTTCAGCCCAAAATGTCTTGCTTAGTCCAGAATGAGATAACATGCAGCGAACTTTATCTACCAAAGTACGATTCATGCGTTCAGCAACACCGTTTTGTTGTGGCGTGCCTAGGACTGTGAAATGTCTGACAATCCCTTCATTCTCACAAATTTTCTGAAATGGGTCTAACTTGTATTCTCCTCCATTATCAGATCTGAGCCTCTTAATCTTCCTTCCCGTTTGGGTTTCTACCATTTTCTTCCATATAAGAAAGAGATCGAGCACTTCATCTTTATGCTTCATAGTATAAATCCAAACATAGCGTGAGAAATCATCAATGAAAGTAACAAACCAACGTTTACCTCCCAATGAAGCATTTTGAGAGGGTCCCCAAACGTCGGTATGAACATAATCCAATGTTCCTTTTGTGCGGTGGATTGCAGTTCCAAACTTGACCCGCGTCTGCTTGCCTAAGATACAGTGCTCGCAGAAGTCAAGTTTTCCGGTCTTTGCACCTTTCAGATAACCTTGTTTTATCAAGGTTTGAAGAGCCTTCTCTCCAACATGTCCGAGCCGCATGTGCCAAAGTCTAGAAGTGTCTGATGAAACATCATGAGAACGGGTGCAAGCTGATACACTTCCGATTACTGTGTGTCCGTCAAGGAAATAGAGATTTCCTTTCTGAGTACCCTTCATGGCCAAGAGTGCTCCACGTACAACCTTCAAAACTCCACCTTCAATGGTTACCTTGTAACCGCTGGAATCAAGGACTCCTAGGGAGATCAGATTTTTCTTCAGATCTGGGACATATCTGACGTCCGTGAGCCGTCTTGTTGTACCGTCATGCATCTTTAGGCGTATAGTTCCAATACCCTTAGTTTGACAGGTATTGTTGTTGCCCATTAGCACGACTCCTCCATCGAACTCATCCAGTTTGGAGAACCAATGTCGATTCGGACACATATGATAGGAACAACCGGAATCTAATATCCATCTATCAGACTGATTTTCTATAGATGAAACGGAGAAGGCAAAATCTTCTTCAGCCTTCTGTGCCACATTTGCAGTGGTCTTGTCCTTATTTGGACAATCTTTCTTCCAGTGCCCCTTTTGGTGACAATAGGCACATTCATCCTTTGCAAGACGTTGACGTGATGAAGGTCCTTGTGACTTTGAGCGAGATCGGCCTCGCCCACTGGATTTATCAGATCTGTTGTTAGCCCTGCCTCTGGATACCGTCAAGGCTTCTGGTGATGCGTCCTTGTTATCGCCTTGGTCCTTCCTTCGATACTCGTTGTTCACCAAAGCATTTGAAACATCACTGAATTTAACAACATCTTTACCACATAGCAAAGTTGTTGTTAAATGTTCATAACTTTCAGGCAAAGAGTTTAACAACAATAGTGCCTTATCCTCATCAAGAGGGTCAACATCAAGATTTAGTAGATCAGCGAGAATCTTGTTGAAATTATCAAGATGCGCAATTATGGGAGTACCTTTCTTGTACTCAAAACGAAAGAGCTTCTTTTTCAGGTAGAGTCGGTTCTCTATGCTTTTTGTCATGTACTTGTCCTCCAGTTTCTTCCAGAGACTTGATGCCATAGTCTCTTTCATGACAAAGTACTTCTGATCCTTCGCCAAACAGAGTCGGATTGTGCCACAAGCTTGACGATTTACAAAATTCCAATCATCATCGGACATATCCTTGGGCTTGGCTTCCAAGGCGATATGTGATCCTTCCCTGAATAGTAGATCTTGAACTTCGCATTGCCACATGCCAAAGTTGTTGGTGCCGTTGAATTTCTCCATCTCGAACTTTGCGTTGGACATCGAACTTCTTTGCCAAGGCTTGCTTGTGCCTGGAATTTCTTCCGCCATTAAGACCGAAGATATGTATGACGCCGAAAAGTGCTTGAAAAATGATAAACAGCTCCAACTAAGCTATATCAATAACTTAGGAGCTGAATCTGTATAAATTGATTGCACGGTGGAAACGAGTCTAACTTTGTTAAAATCAGGCGGATGAATAGTATCAGGTCGGGATGAATAGTATCGGGTCGGGATAAATAGTATCGGGTCGGGAAATGAACAGTATCGAGCCGGATAAAACAGAATCGGGCCGAATAAACAATATTGGGCCGGATAAAAACAGTATCGGGCCTGGATAAACAGTATCGGGTTGGGATAAATAGTATCGGGTCGGATGAACAGTATCGGGCTGTGATGAACAGTATCAGTCGAACCGGGCTGGGCCGATATGAACAGTTCGGACTGAGTGGGCAGGGCCAGATGAACAGTGCAACTGTGTGGGCTAGACCGCGGATGAACAGTGAGGTCTGTGTGGGCTGGACCGCAGATGAACAGTTCCGGATCTGGGTCGGGTTCGGATCTGATGAACAGTGCCGGGATGAACAGTGTCGGACAAAAAATTGCAAAATACAGAGATCAAACTTTGATCGGCTCCTGCGAACTCGTTTCTTGTCCGTTTTTCTCGCCGTTTGTTGTGTTGGACTCCTAGAAACAAGAGCTACCTCCACGGGTGATCAGAAAACAGTTTCGATCACTGTTACAAAATCTCGAAATTTCGACGCAGTCTCGAAAAAATTCGACAGAGGGTCTGTTTTTTCTTCCAAAACCTAACCTGGCTCTGATACCAATTTGTTGTGCAGAATAGTGGTAAAACATGAAAGAAAAGACAAAACAACAAATTTAACGTGGTTCGGCAAATTACCTACATCCACGGGAGGCAACACTCTTGTATTACTTCACCCTTAGGTATATCTTACAGATTGGATCTCTTGAATAGATCTCACAGAATAGATCTCTCTGAACTCAGGAATCTAACTCACTGAACATGAATTTAAGAATGAAGTAAGGCCCTATTTATAGGAGTATATAGGGGTATTTTGGTAATTAAAACAATAATTTAATATACTGTTAGTCAAGCAATTCGGCTGGCCAGCCGAATAGTTTGACAAAGTCAACCATTGTCCACTTGCGGTGGACCCTACAGTAGAGACTCACGAGCAGGAACCTTATCAACTATGTCAACTCCACCTAAAACTGTACTCCTCTGTGAGAAGTACAAGTTATTCTTCCTAGTTCTTTTCATAACCACCAATCCATCCCGAACAATCTTCAAAACACTAGGTTCAATGTTAACTTTGAAGCCCTTAGATTCCAATGCACCCACGAGATAATATTCTTTTTCAAATTTGGCACATATTGTACTTCTTCCAAATCTCTGATTGTCTCATCATGCAACTTCAACTTGATTGTACCTATCCCTTTGGTTTTATAGGTATTGCCATTACTCATAAAAATGGAACCATCATCAAACTTCTCAAGACTGAAAGACCAATCTTTGTTAGGGCACATGTGATAAGTACGACTTGAATCCAAAATCCATTTATCTGATCGCCATACTAATGATGAACAACTCAGAACAAAATCAAATCCAATATCATCTTCAACGTGTGCATCATTCGTACTGACATTGTTCTTCTTCTGTATTTTCGGACAATCTTTCTTCCAATGGTCTTCTGTTGATAAAATGCACATTCATTTTTTGACAGAATTTTCCTCTCAAAAGATTTTCCTCTCGATTTGAATCGAGATCTATTATGTTCATAAGATTGTTTATGTTCTAATCTACCCCTTACGTATAGACCCTCCGCTTGAAGATCACTGACTAGAGACTTCTTTAGTATCTTATTTCAAAGAAGTGTTGTTGAAATATCATCAAAACTAATAGTATCCTTACCATAAAGCAAAGTAGTGGCTAAGTGCTCATATGATTCTGGGAGTGAACAAACAAGTAGCATAGCTTTATTTTCATCATTCATAGTTGTACCTTCTCTCATTTGGAACATGTACGGCTTTTCTTCATATATAGCCTGTTTGTGAGACTTGGTCATATAGAGACTTTCCAACTTAGATCAGAGTATTGCCGTTGATTTTTCGTGCCTGACACTCTTCATGATCTCCTTTACCAAACACAATTTAATGGTACTACATGCTTGGAGATCAAACTCTTCCCAATCTTCATCTGACGTATCTATTGGTCTTCCACTTGGACCCTTTAAAGACTTGTGTAAATGATGTTGTATTAGGATGTCTTGGACTTATACTTGCCACATCCCAAAATCATACGTACTGTCAAACTTCTCTACCTCGAACTTTGCATTTGATATGCTCGCAATATTGCTCGCCATAGTAGTCTCCACAAGAACAAATCACCAAACTTCTCCAAGCTTCAAAGTAAACCCAAATCACAAATCTAAAATCCAAGTGATTAAGATAATCGCAAACCAATTTGCTCCAAATTCCAAAACCCAAATTAGGCACATTAGCAAATTCGAATACAAACTCTATGTGTGCAGACCAGATGCCACAAGCCTTCTTTTATAGTTCACTTTAATTTAGTTCCAAAAAAACGTGAATACACCTTTTAAGCAAAACCTTAGTCTCGGTTCAATCCATTAGTAGGAGAGTGAGAGTGAATAATAAGTCTAAATCTCACAATTCTTTTTGTTTTATTTAATAAATAAACAAAATCACTTGGTTTGACCTTTCAAACCACAAAAGACAAAAGCTTTGTCTTTTATATTTCCTTGCAAAAACGTGATTTGAAAGATGGAGTCTTCCATTCTACCGCCTACCCACAATCACGCCACCAATCAACGTGCCTTTTTATTATTATTATACCGATGTGCATAGACATAGTTGCAAGTCCAATCACCATGCAACTTTGATCACGATTCTAGCTTTCGACACCAAGAGCTGCAAGACCTTCCTCACTGCGCATGCACAATCGCTATCAACTGTAGCGAACAACATGTGTTTTGAATTTTGCGGGAACTTGGCTCTGATACCAATTTGTTGTGCGCAATGGAAGCGTAATGCGAATCAATGCCCAAAACCAAACGAATGCAAAGAACAAACAAAAGCCAGAACACAAAAATTTATGTGGTTCAGCGAATATACATCTACGTCCACGAGAGATGAGAATCAAATCACTAATGAAGATTCCAAAAGAGAGTACCTATGCAGAGGTCTAATTCAAAACACCCTAAAATTCAATAGTGTTCACTCATAAATCCAAATTCTCACACACACATCTCTTAGACCCCAATGAGGGTTTTATATAGACAGAGGTGTTAGGTTAGTCTCCAACACAAACTAGGAAAGTTTTCAACTTAGACTAAGAAACTGATACATGAAAATAGAAATAACCCATTGGGCTCACATAATGGACCGAGTAGGTAAAAAGATATGTGGTAAAAGTTAAAACATTAGAAGATAGAATTAGAAATGAACATATTCGAGAATGGGAAGGAGAGCCTCAGTTGAAGATTAAATGAGAGAAAACCGATTAAGGTGGTTTGGACACATACAACAGAGACCTTTAAATGCTTCAGTTAGGAAGAGTGACCTATTAACTATCCACGGTAATGACAGAGGTAGAGGAAGACCTGAAATAATATGGACATAAATAATTAAAAATAATATAACTATAGGTAATTTAAGAGTCGACTTAGCCCTTAATCGAGCGTGGTGGAGGAAGCACATTAATGTTGCCGACCCCATATAGTTGGAAAAAGGCTTAGTTGAGTTGAGTTGAGTATATCTCCATGGAAACTACAATATCATCTCATGAGTCTTGCTAGCATCAGTGGAAGGGTTGTGATTTTTCAGAAATGCTTTGCCTGGTTGAATTTTGTGGGAATCTGTATTACTACTGCATTTTGTGTAACATTTCTATTTCATCCTCTTCCTTGCCAGAAAGTTCTTCCTCAAATAGGTGAAATGCGTCTATGCAGTTCTGAATGACACTTCTCAGGTTTTTTAATATATTACTAACTGTGGATTTTCCAATGCCGAAAAATATTGGATTTCTTGCTTGTTGATCTGTCAGAGGTTATCTAGCCTTATGAATTATTTACTTGGTCCCAGGTATATGGATGGTGAGCGTCTTTCAGCTGAAGATGAGAAAGCAGTAGTAGAGAAGCTTCTTGCTTATCATCCACATTCTGAAGATAAAATTGGCTGTGGAATTGATTCTATTATGGTTAGGGAAATCCTCATTATCTTTGTCTGGTTATTCCATATTTACGATATAAATTCTCTACCGTTTTCTTATTTCTTTTCTGTTGGTTACATGTTATGCAAGTTTGCTTGAAATTATGTTATTCTACTTTCAAGGTCATCATGAACTTCGTGCTTTAAAGAATTTAAATATATATGTGTTTTTTACTTTTACAAATTATTTAGATTTCTGAATTATTCTCTTGCACTTGATTTCCCCTTCAGGAAATAGCACCTTTCTTTAGTTAGTTCTGAGCCTGCCTCCAGCCACCCCCCCTTCAGTATATTACTTTGGCAGAGTAGTGAAAGATGCGTTTTCTCAAACAGAAATTACTCATTCCAGTTTAGATAATCCTCGTCTTTATGACTTGTAGAAATTATCAATAGCTGAGAGTGGAGTGTTGGAAAGAATACTGGCAAAGAGAATGCTAGCAGAAGTTGTGATCAGAAATAGCTGAAATGCATTGTTATAGACAGCAATTAATCAAATTAAATGGAAATCATGATAAGATGGAGGAAAAACCAGTAATGTTTATGGAGCTGAAAGTTGCCAATTGACATGTTCTCAGCTGTGCCTCAGCAATGAGCCAATGATGATGTTATGATGCAAAGATTATTGAAGGATAAAATGATAAAACAGTACATTACTGAAAGTTTTATGGATTCAACATAATGACATTTGGTTAGATGGTTTTGCTATGCACATATGAAAACTTTAAATGGTCAAAAGACCTGGGTTAAAAGGGAATATGATCCTTTTGAAAAGTTTTGTGATTTAGAATTTGAAAAGTTTTCCCCTTTAGCACTGTAGCCTACTCTTCTCCCCAAGTTGCTTTTTTACATGAAGCCTTCTAAAACAGTTGGAAGTTGATATGCAAGTTTTCTGTCTCATGTACCCCCCCACATGTCAAATGGGACTGCAGGTGAGGAAGTGTTCCTGATAGCTTGATATCTGTGACTCCCGAAATTTCCAAGAGACCAAACGCAAAAAATATAATATATATATATATATATATATCAGCTATAGCTTTTAGATCAAGCGATATATAATATTGTATCAAAGAGTAGTTCTATGAGAAATCTTGGATTCAAGTCTCTTTATTATGATTCGCATAATCCACGTGCAGGATAGGGATGAAGGTGAATGTGAGAGAGCGCGATAGTGATAGCTTCATAAGCAATGTTGGGCTTCTACCTCTCATCTATAGCTTTTAGGTCCAATGGTTTCTAATACATGGTACTTCTCAACACAATATCCTTTGACCAATCAATAGTTATCCTTACATATATTAAAAAAAATAAAAAATTCATGAACATTGTTCAGAATATAATTTCATTCCATCAGCCCTATCTTTTCATTGTTCTTGAAATCCAATGTTCTATACATTTGACATTTCACTGAAATGGACTCACAGATGGGTGGCTTACTTTGCCCGTACTAGCTTTGATGGGTTTTATATAATATTAATATCCTCATTTTCTTCTCAAGTACCCTACAAGGATTCATATTTTCTTTGATAAAGGGGCCTAAAATATAGAGGTACATCGTTAATAAGTTATTCTTGCTTCTGTGTAGCCCTGGTTCGAGAAGATTTTTATTAGTGCAAGCATTTGTTCAATGCCACAGCCAAGAAGGCTTATTGAAGTTTATAGTTTGATTGAATAACAACATTCATTGACTTTTCTAGGTGGTGTAAAAAATTAACTTGGTTCATTCTTTTTGAAGGTTGATCGGCATCCCCAATTTAGAAGCTCAAGGTGCCTTTTTGTTGTACGGACTGATGGTGGATGGATAGACTTTTCTTACCAAAAGTGTCTTCGGGCATATATACGAGATAAGTACCCATCTCATGCAGAAAGATTCATTCGAGAGCGTTTCAAACGTGGGAGTGGTGGTTAATATTGCATACAACTAACGGGAAAGATAGCATTGAAGTTCATTTCCCAGGTAGATGCTTGCATAATATGGCCTAGCACTCCAGGTTAAACTTCGCTTTCCTTGTGGACAGTTGCACTGCATGCGATTTTGATACATTGGCTTTTAGGTTGCTTTGATTCAAATCATTTAGGTTGCTTTGATTCAAATCATCGCTAAAGCCCAAAGGTTCATGATTGTTTAGTTGTTATTTGTGTAAAATATGAAAATGGTGGAAATAGGTAACAAATTGATGACTTGTATATCCTACTTACTGGTTTGAAATAGAGCTACTTACTACACTGCTCTATATATTTACAATCTTCTTTTGACAAGGATGTGGGGAATGCTATGCTATTAGCTTAGACGGGGAATGATGCATATCTTTTTCAAGCTTTAGTCCCCCTTTTTTTTTTTTTGTGAAAACAACAGTGAAATTTCACATCCTATGAATCCCTCTTCCAATAAACCCCTTTTCAAACTAATATGCTTATTATTTTAGTGACCGCAGTGAGGACCTCAAGTGAGCCAGCTGGGGGTGGGAGTCAAATGTCTCAGCAGGAAGGCAGTTTCTCTAGTTAGGAGGGGATGCGCTAGTCATTCATTAGCTACTACTACTAGGTATAATGGGATTGAAGAATGAAAAGTCACTTGAATTGTTGTTAAAGTAGGTCACAATGTTATAATCACTATCATGAAGTCACTGGCAGCCAGCATTGGCAAGACTGCACCCACCCTCCCATGAAAAGAAGATAATAAAGCAGATTTAACTAGCAGCAAGGATGACTTGGCTGCCAATTTTCATGGATTGATAGCTCAAGGGTTTGGAGTACTTGAATAATAAATCTCTCTAATTGATAGCTTAAGGCCCTGTGGGGAGAAAATTGTTATTTTTTGAAAAAATAAATTTTTTTTTTTAAGAAAATAGAAAAGTTGTGTGTTTGATTATCAATATTTTTTTGAGAATTTTTTTTTTTTACTTTATTTTCTCATCAAATTTTTTTAATCTGTAGAGGAAGAAATTTTTTAGTATTATTGATTGTGTTATGTTTTTATTTTATGAAACTTACTATCTAATTTTTTTTTGTATCATAAGAATGTAAAAAAATATCTTTTCATGTATAATCATGAAATTTTTTTTTGTTCAGCTGTCTTTAATCCAACTTTCCATGCCAAATTGAGCTCAATTATGGTTAAAAAAAAAATTGTAATTTCTCCCAACTCAAAAAGGGTGAAGCTTTAAGTAGTTGTAGGTGGGTAAATTTTCATTGGAAATGGTATATATTTTATTATATATG